>OX393569.1:22623330-22835830 GCA_947652115.1 Blastomussa wellsi
TTTTTAAGTGGATGTCAAAAGAAAATTGTTAAATATTTTAGCCTGAAACAAATTAGCCGCTTCAACATCAATGCCTTTTAAAAAAAAATTTATTGGAGGATACTTTTCGAATCCAAAAGACGCGCTTTGGAATATATATTCTTAATTCAGTCCAAAGTAATCTAAATAAAAACTTACTTTTCTCAAACTGAATTTACGATGAGTGTTTGAAAATTGAAAAAGGTACGTAATGTGACAACTAACAATCAGAAGGTATACGTCATTAGCTGAATTTGGTGGTTTTCACTGTCACGCTATCAAAAACTAAATTCGAAAAAATTCAACTAGGGAAGCGAGTATAGACGATAAATAAATAAAAATTTCTCCAAGTCTCAGGCCTGTGCGGTGTACCGTTCGCGAGTTATTTGCCGAAACGTTCCACGCAAATTTACAAAGCTTAGTATGAAGACGCCATATTTGGGTCCTTCCGAGGGACACAAATATGGCCGCCGCGATGCACATGAAACCATCTGGAATTCAATTGCTCTATAATAGCGACTAAACATAAACACCACTTATTATATCTGAAATGGTCAAACATCTGAAAATCGAAAGGATAGGCTTTTTCTAAACAAAACACTGAGTTTTGTCACGGTTCTCAGCTTGATGTCACATACGGCCGAGAACTCAAATGTTCAAGATGCTCTGTTTTCAAAACGAAGGGTACTATCGAGCTGAAAATTTGCGAAAAGATACATTTTTAGTTAGCTTTACATCTAGTGGCAACGAAAATTTCAGAATTTTATGACGTCACAACAACAACAAAAACAACATTTTTATTACTTCAGAATTAGGTCTTAATCTCCTGGCTCCACAGGTAGCCACGCTAATCGAGGCGGGCCAGGATAATCAGGGGAAAAAAGAAAAAGAAAATACATACTAGCTAAAAAAAATGCAAATACGTAATAATTAAAGACGAAAACAGAAAACATGAAAACCAAGAATATGACAATGCAACTCCGTTCATTTGTAAGGTATGTGGAGACATTTCAAAACCAGTGCGCTTTGATACCCAGGGCCTTTTGGTCAGGAGCTTACAGTTTTTGCGCCAGGCTCTGGGAACAACCAGCGAGACGATAAACGTACCCGCCGTGGAGTTTTTTTATTCTGGCCACCTGCCTATTTAATGTCTGATAATTAGGGTCACAAATCGAAGTAACTTTCCAATGGGAAAAACAATAGAACAGGATATGACATTTGCAAAACTAAGCTGAAAGTCTCTCAGAATATTTTCAGCTAAGTATTGAACAATGCTATAAAAGGTTAATACAGTACTGACGACAAACAACCTACTTCCACAACATACACTTGGAAGGCCTTTTTTGCCCGTACAGCTACCTAGAAATTCAGGTTCATGGAGAATCTCCCGCCAAATGAGAAACCATTCTTATAACATTATATTACGGGTAAAAATAACAAAGGGGCAATCATTTTACGTATTCTTTGATTTTACTGATGCAGTCAGCTTGGGTAACACATACTCAGAAGTGTTAGCCCTGACATACGCTGGAAAAATGTCCAGGTATGCATGATACGGTCTTGAGTTTGTACGTATTTCCCTGGGCTAGTATAGTACTTCACCGAATTCTATTGTTTAAAATCCTTCCGTAAAAATTTCTGATCGTTTATCAACATCCTTGGTTACGCAGGTTGGGTTAGCTGGATAGTCGTCTTCATCAATAAAGTACATGTCCTTTCTTGGCTTATGACACCACTTAGCAAATGATGATGAAATGGACCTGCGCATGACCTTAACCGTGTTCCACTGGGCATTGAAGATCACTTGGCCGTGGTCGATACACGAATCCGCGAACAACGCAAGATTTTTTGACCCCTTTATGACACCCTTCATGGCTTTCAAGGTAGTTTTTCGGAATTTCTTGATTTGTTTCACTTCTTTCTTTGTACAGGAGTACGGATGTGAAGCACATTTGATTTCCCAGATGTTTCCAAGCTGCCATGAGTCGTACAAAGGGTTCACGATAAACATGCGGCTTTTAACAAAGGGTAGAAAGTATTGCGGAAAGATACATTTCCAAAGCTCTTTGCCGGACATGTCGTGGACACACTGTTGTGGGACCCCATCCGTGCAGTCATGCAGCTTAAACATACTCTGCATTATCTTCCTGAATTTCCTATGTCCTTTCTGTTTACGTGAGGCTGTATCAAGGAAGAATCCTGAATCGGCCAAGACACGGTAGTGCACTTTTTTGGGAAGTTTAGAACGGACAAAGTCGCCATGTAGCATGACAGCAAGTCCTCCAGCTGAGGTGCCAGAGAACACAACATGGCTCGCTTTCTGTATATCCGTGTCTGATAACAATTCCGATATGGTAGAATCCAAAATTCTAAATCCGCGGAAATAAAGCAACGAGCCTTCAACGTTTACGGGGTCAGACCTGTTGCCTGAAAATGACGAGCCGTCACAGTAGGGAAGGTAGGCAACATTCCAGTTGTAGAATTGTGGGTTCTCTTTATCACTGTTTGAAAGAATTCCACCAGGATTTCCAAGAGGCTTGAAAAATAGTGAAGAACCCAAATGCATACGACTCCTTCCCAAACAAGCTTCCTCATTCTCGCACCATGCTCCACCTTGTAGGTAAATAATCCATTTCTTGCTTCCATTACCAGAGCCTTTTCTTAAATAGTACCCAGGAGCAGAGCCGTCAAGGCAAACCGCCCCTGTTCTGTCAGCGGTTTTCACCGTTTGGTATTCATAACCGTTCGAAGATTGC
Source organism: Blastomussa wellsi (assembly GCA_947652115.1). Taxonomy (NCBI): domain Eukaryota; kingdom Metazoa; phylum Cnidaria; class Anthozoa; order Scleractinia; family Plerogyridae; genus Blastomussa; species Blastomussa wellsi. Next base: position 22,626,105 of record OX393569.1, read on the forward strand.
TGGTAAAACTGCAAAAGCGAAATTTCTTCTGGGGAGGGCTGGGGCTGTGCTGCTACCGCAGGGCCTGTAGGATAATATATAGACGGGTATTGTACGGAGTACTGGGCACTGGCGTTCGATTGCAGGAAATGGTTCCCTTCAATGTGGTCGCTACTGGCATTTGTTTCAGTTTCAAGTTGCTGCTGCTGCTGATGATGATGATAATGATGGTGGAGGTGGAGGTGGTGATGTTTGTGATAGTGACCGTGATGATAATGTCTGAGCTTAGGATGTGTTTCTTTTATCTTTTGTACCTCTAGTGTGACATTACTGACACTTCCATTGAAGATTCCATTATCCGCGTGGTGACTTAGTGCTCGAGATGAGTCGGATTCATTGCCTGTTTCATTGTTGTGGCGAGGCTGGTAATGTTGTCGTTCTTTGTGATCGGCTCGGTTTTCTTTACTGTGGTGTTGGTCATGCTCTTCGTTATTTTGTCCTCTAAAAATATCACTGTCCAGCTTAGAGAGGATTTCTTTCATTTTGGAGGTACGAGTCTTTTTCTTGAACTTCGTATCAAAAGCTCGAGATTCATCTGAAGGCAAGTTTGAGCTGCCGTCATCAGAAACATCTCCACCTGACATGGAAGCCGACACATCTTCTTGTTGATTGTCACGGTGGCCTATCGCACTCTTACTTCTCCCTGTCTCCTCCTTCCTTCTTTCAGAGATCAATTGTTGCGCTTCCTCTTCACTGAGGGCGTCATCTAAGTCATTATCATCATCTTCTCCTTCCAGGTCTAGACCCAAATCTCCATCGTTCTTGAAGTCTTTGAAGAGCTTGTCATATTCGCCGTCTCTATTTCCCTTAGTGACCTTGCTTTTCCTATAAATCTCGCTTCTTCTTTTCGGGCTTGCTGTTTTTCTTTCAGCCGCAGGTGCCACTGTTTTTACGTTCCTTTCATCTCCTTTCCTGTCGGTGTCTTTGTCACTTTCCACTTCTTGTTTAACATTAGCGCTACCACTGCTATCCTGAATTTTTATCTCACTCTCTGACCTTTCGATTCCTTTCCCTTCACCTTTGCTCTCTCCTGAAAAATCGGCACTTGTTTCTGGCTGTTTGTCCTCGCCAGAAGTAGCGAGGTCCTCGGTTGCAGTCTCACTATCGGCCTCAACAGAATTATCCGTGTCAGTTTCTTGAACATCCACCATGTAACTTGTTGGGTAGCTTCCACTGCCAGACATGTATTCCGCGTCGTTAGGCTCTCCACTTCCACTAACACCTTTCTCCTCCTCAGAGGGAATTGCACCACTATTTTCTACTGTTTCTTGCGAGGTTTTAGCTATAGCACTCCTTTCTACTGTTCGTTCCGATCCAGTTTGATACCATAAATACTCGCCTGGTTTACCAGACTTTGAAGCGTCTTGTTCAGTCTCGTCTTCGGAATTCTGAATATGTCTTGACGACACGACAAAAATTAATGTCAAAGTATAAAACAAACATAGATTCGGCAAGTTGCCGTTCCTCATGTTTTAAATTGAGGCGCAGCGTCGCCCCTGAGATAGTGGAAACAGACACGGTGGAATTCGAATCTGATTTCCTCCGGCAGAGCAACTATCTTTGAACTTTCCTGAGGTAATTTGATGTCACGCGCATCCGGGTACCTGTGCTCCCTCTTTAGCTCTTATCTTCTTTGTTTTAGAAACAAAATAATTGACTTCAGAAACACCATGGGCGTGAACATGAATCTGTTGTATGTGCGAAACAAAACAACGTAGACGAGGATCCAGGATTGATTTACAAAGTGTCTATAATTAATCTTGAGTCAATAGAACGGGTGGTTCAAAGAGAAAACAACAGAACACCCGGCGAGTGCCAAGTTCTCTGCGTGCACAGACAACGGCCTTGGTACTCTGGTAATTGTGATTCTCAAACAAGGTGCTGAAACAAAATTCGTCTGAACTTACTTCGTTTAAATAAGGAATGAGTTTTGAATTCAAGTCGTCTCTTGGTTGCAAGAGTTCTGTTTATAAAATCCGTGTCAGTTGTTTTGAAAGCAGGTCATTTATTTGAAGAAACAACATATTAGCAATGTAGTAAATTAGGCGAATGATTCTGCGGTGGTGTTGGGTGATTGGTTTACTGCAAAAAAATAATCTTACCTCTGCCCGGTACGAAATATAAAACGCGAACAGATGAAAGTACAATATCAAGACAACTTGAACTCCTGATTGGCAATGGGTTAAATCATGTTCGTCTCCTTGTGGTTGCTATTTATGAGCATCTAAGGTTTCGCACAATATTTATGGTTTGTTTTAATAACTTTTATTCATAGATACAAAGCTAACATTTATGAACGAACTTTCTTTGAAGAAAGAAAGCGGGAACGAAGTCGTTCATCTGCTCACCTAACGAGAAATAAAAAATGAGGTTTCCGCTAACACGCGATTTTTAAGAACCCCTGTATCAAACACTGAGACAGTTGTAAACCAATTGTAGAGGTTACTATAAACAGCAAAACATAACAAGTTTCAAAGCACGTTTTACGAGAATTAAAGATAAATGGAACTATTTTTATTGCAAACAAGTTTACAGAGTCACCCGCGAAATGAAGGTTTGTACTCTATAGTAAATTTACTCTCTGCCAGAGCGGGATATGGAATGGTCAATCTGAATAAAATACTCTGGAAAGCTGTTCTCACATTAATGTTGCTTATTCTCCTCCTAGGACTAGGTCGGCCATAAAGATGATAAACTGAGTAATTTGGGGTTCATAACTTATAAGATTATGCCGCATAGTTTATGACGTGTACATTGATAGTCTTGATCCCTTTACGAATATTAGCGTTTTGGTCTACATTTATATATTTATCTTTTTGTCGTAAAGGGCGTTTCGTAGTTTTCGTCCCATTGTTCAGGTGTGGTTAGCACTGGATGACGCTTCTTTAACAAGCCTGGAATGAACAGCACATCGCTCAGAACTGATGGCAATGGCAGCTTGGAATATTTCTTCACTAACGTTTTGCCGGACACCGTCCGTTATCATTGGCGGGCGTGGTCGCCAGGGCTTTAAAACCAACCTGTCAAGTCGGCTTTCTCGCAACTGATCTGGTCTATGGTTTCCAATTCAGATTCGAGTTAACAAGTGATATGTTCAAGGTTTATAAGCTGATGCGATCTGCGCAAATCACCGCAAACTCTTCACCATGTATGGACCTTCCAGTTCGTAACCAATTTTACGATAATAATTCCGAGTTCCAACTCCTGTGCGAGAAAGGATTAAGGTTTCCAGTTAGTTAAGCCAGGAAAATGAATTAGCAAAGAAGGTAATAAGGAAATAATCGTCCCCCTTTTCCGTATTCCTGATCCAATTTCCTTTACAGGTTGTCTTTTTAATCGTGAGTTTAACAGACGTGAACGCCTGACGTCATCTGATGTAGGAATCTCATTTCTGTCTGTTCGTTGTACCTCCTACATACATCACCTTTATTTCACCTCGGATTTACAAGAGTAGTTATATAGCTAATTTCTCCGAGAAAGAAAAAATAAACAAATAGATAGACAAAATAGTACCCTCCTCATGCCATCAGAGACATACCTGAGATAACGGCGATCTTTACCGATCCATGCTCCTCGCGGGCGATTCTCTCTGCTTCCTCCATTAACAGCATTCCAAACCCCTAACCATCAAAACAAACTTTGCTAAGTAACACGCCGAAACTAACTACAGTCTGTCACTCACAGGGGAACTTACTTGATGCTGGAATTTGGACGGATCACGAGCACTGACAGGAACGACACTGCCGTAACTATGGCAACAAGGTCAAGGAATCGTAAGCAATTGCAGCCCCCCCCCCACACCCCTCTCTAATCGGTCAATATATATCAACAAGTGGCCTTTTTCACTTCTTCCCCTCTCAGACTAAGCTGGTTGCTATTCGTCAAGCTGGGCTGAGTTGAAAAACCCAACATATAGGCCAGTTGAGTAACATTATTAGCCCGACTTAAGTGCTAACAGTATGTAATGTAAAAGGATACACATGAAGTTCCCTGACAACTGAACAGCCTCCCTTTAGCTCAGGTCTGAAGGAAGCCTCTGAACACTTCCTTAGTCTCAATAAACCAACCAGAATATTTTCACAGAGTTAAGGAAAAAGTGTTTTACTGTTTAATTCTCCAAGGCCTTTTTATCACATATCCATACAGAATGCAAGAACGTAAAATTTTGTAAACTGACCCATTTAACCAAAATGAAATGAACAAAATTATTCTGAAAGAGGCAAGGATGTTCAATGTTACTGCCTTAAAAACAAATGCGTTCATACACAAATAAACGTGTAACACACCAGGGAAAAAAAGCTTACACACAGTCATATAAAGAGATCGAAATGGGCTAAAAAGATATCTTGTTCTGGATCTTCATAAGACAGAAAAGTTTCCCATCCACCATTTGCGACATAATCACGACGAATGAGTTCAATCTACAAAAGAAGCATCAACAAAATTTGTCAAAATTAAATGTTAACTACCCAAATGACGTCACATTTTAGTCAGAGAATATACTTCAGCTAATTCTGAACAAGTAAGGCGTGACACTAGCGTAAGTGGTAGAGAGTAAGGCGTGACACTAGCATGAGTGGTAGGACAGTAAGTCGTGACACTAGCGTAAGCGGTAGACAGTAAGGCGTGACACTAACGTAAGCGGTAGACAGTAAGGTGTGACACTAGCGTGAGTGGTAGGACAGTACGGCGTGACACTAGCGTGAGTGGTAGGACAGTACGGCGTGACACTAGCGTGAGTGATAGGACAGTAAGGCGTGACACTAGCGTGAGTGGTACGGCAGTAAGGCGTGACACTAGCGTGAGTGGTAGGACAGTAAGGTGTGACACTAGCGTGAGTGGTAGGACAGTGCGGCGTGACACTAGCGTGAGTGGTAGGACAGTAAGGCATGACACTAGCGTGAGTTGTAGGGCAGTAAGGCGTGACACTAACGTGAGTGGTAGGACAGTAAGGCGTGACACTAGCGTAAGTGGTAGGACAGTAAGGCGTGACACTAGCGTGAGTGGTGGGACAGTAAGGCGTGACACTAGCATGAGTGGTGGGACATTAAGGCATGACACTAGCGTGAGTGGTAGGACAGTAAGGCGTGACACTAGCATGAGTGGTGGGACAGTAAGGCGTGACACTAGCATAAGGTGTCCGACACCAGGTATGACGTCCTTCTTGTTGACTTACCTCAAAAGGTCGAACTTTATGGTGAATCTCCTGTATTCCAACTTCACGCGTGCGAACATCACGACACTAACAAGTCAAATCAATAACCAACAGAGATAAAGATCAAACTTCTACTTACAATATCAATACATTGTCAGGAAGACAGGTGATGAGAAAAAAGCAAATCATCATCAACAAGGTGTGGTCTCTGTACAATAAAAAAAGGTATGGTCTCTGCACAATAAAGAAAGGTATGGTCTCTGTACAATAAAGAAAGGTGTGGTCTCTGTACAATAAAGAAAGGTATGGTCTCTGTACAATAAAGAAGGTGTGGTCTCTGTACAATAAAGAAAGGTGTGGTCTCTGTACAATAAAGAAAGGTGTGATCTCTGTACAATAAAGAAAGGTATGGTCTCTGTACAAAAAAGAAAGGTGTGGTCTCTGTACAATAAAGAAAGGTGCTGTCTCCATAGAATCTGGGGTTCTTACCTGGGTTCCCAGATCCTTCATACGTGCTAGTGCCAGTTCTCTTAAGTTGCCGTGCTCCACACCAGAACTCACCAGAGGCATGGGAATATCCCTGAAATAGACATACACACAGGAGAATTATCTGCCTATCTCAAACACGCTGTTATCTGGGACACACTGCTTGCATGACTTGGGTGATAACACCTGTTCCATTAGGAACTAAATATCATTTTCATAGCTTGAAGATGGTTTGCAGCAAGTGCTGCTTTGGACCAAACCCTTGTGTCATCAAAAGTGATCAGAACAAAAATTTGTTCATGCAAGAATTACCTTTGAACTCTGTAGACTCGTGTCCAGGGTGGGACAAGTGCGAGAATCCTGGCAATCAAGTCTACCAGTGTATTGGGAGGATAACTCTTGTAGCGTCCAGTCTTCCACAGTTCATACAAACCTAAACACATAAAACATGGCAACATTGTTTTTAATATACAGTACTTAAAAAAAACAAGCACAGTTGAAAGTGATGATGCTGATGATGGTGCTGGTTGTGGCAGTGGTTGTCATGGTGACAATAATTATGTAGATCTTGTACTGCACTGGGTTTACTGTAACTATAGTGCACTCACTAACCTGTGCCACGAATTACCAAGGTTGGGTAAATTTTCAGTCCATCTGCACGAAATGCAGGATTTTCAAAGAACTCCTATAATGATAAAATGATAATCAATTTAGTACCGAAATGGATGACACCATGATGTTCAAAACTATGTGCCTGAACATAAAGGAGAAAATTCATTTTACTAACAATGAACTGTTCAATGTCTCTTTCTAATCCAACATTTGGTAGGTCAGGCATCATGTGTGATACAACCTGCAAAACAAGCGATACAACTTCTTCTGCTAATAAAGAGATGTGCTCAGTTACTTTACGCAAAGTGCTAAGATATATGTACCTGTACACAAATAATTAATAATGGTGTATGTTCCCTTAGTAAAACTACAGTGTAGACATAAGGTGTCTCATTGCTGAAGGCTGGACTCCTGTTGGGACTCTTTACATTCGAGATTGTGTAACTAACTGATAAGAACCTTTCTTGTAGTTTAGACATATACTGGTTGAGCCCCATAAATTATTGTTTATGGAGTGTTCTTGACAACTGGACATTTTTAAAACTTTCACAGTAATCTTAAGCAGACTGCTGTGTCATGCAAAATCTCCAACTGATCAAAAATACTAGACCTTGAAGCCTGCATCTTTTGACAAATGGAATGACTCGCTCACTGCTCTGACAGTGTGACCTCTGAGAACAAAACATCAAAATAACATTTCTAGTTAACAAAAATGCATAATGCATAAGGTCTGCATCATAGAGATGACAAGGATGCTAATCAGAATAAGGAGCTTAGTTAGGTAGTTAGTTATAGTTAATATTGTAACTATAAGTCCTGAAGGAAATACCGTGTCTAAATAAAGATTTTACCTTACCTTTACCTTTAAGGAGCTGAACATTGAATGAACAATGAATGAAGTCATAACAACATCATAACATACGAAGAGCAGAGTATCCATTCCAGTAATGAAATTAATCAACATTGTAATTGCAATTTAAAGAAAAGCCCTGACCACAACTGTGATGATCATTTTTCAAAACACAACTGCCACATCTGATCAAGTTCTACGTTGAACAGCAATATTTCATTCTGAGACCCCCTCCCCATTCTGACCAATAAATAACCATAGGTACAGTTATGCCGTAGAAAGCACAAACTGATGCAACAAACGCGCTGTTCACCTGTTAGTATCTCTTGCTACATCTTCATACACACTTTGTACACCAATCTCCAACCGAGTGCAGCCATACATTAGCATGGAACTAAAATCAAGAAAGGACAAAGTTTTTAAACTCAGTATAACTAGCTATTGAAACCTCATGAAGTTGTGCCTTATGCCAAGCAGTGCATATTGCCAGAGCTTCTCACAGTTTCCGTAGCATTAAGTGGCAAGTAATATTTTTACTCCCCCCTGGATGGGATGCTAGTCCATTACAGGCCTACCCACCAGCAATATTTTGTTGGTACCCATTTATACACCTGGGTGAAGAGAGGCACTGTGAGAGTGAAGTGTCTTGCCCAAGAAAGCAATGCAGTGCCACAGCTGAGGATCAAACTCAGCCCATCCGACCCGGAGTCCAGCGCACTAACCATTAGACCACCACTCCTCCCACACAATAATTAAGAAGTCATTTAATAATTGAAACACTTACTACATCCAGTTTACCTATCAAAACATCTCGTAGGGTGATTTCAACATGTTTACCAGAAAGCAGGTTGCCTAACAACTGATTATCTTACAAAAACTGCAGGCTCAGTTATTTCTCTAAGGCAGGATTCTGAGCCTTGTTGGTTGGTATGTATATTATATATATAGCATATTTGTAACTGTACACTCACACAACAGGAAAAAAAGCCCTTTACATGTATTTCACGGTGTATGTTTTATAAAAACTAAATGCAATTACATTACAGGCCCGTAGGAACGAATTTGGAAGTGAGGGGGCACTACAGTTTCAGGGGGGGATACGTTTTTGAATGGGCCGAAGGCCCATTCCCTGTAGAGATGCCCGGGAAATTTTCAAAAATTAGACGCGCTCTGGCGCCATTTGGTGCATTTTGGAGTCCCTGGCGAGGTGATATTTGTTGACAAGTTCGAGCGAACTTAAAGCATTTCAGATCCATATTTATTGATATCCGTTCTAAGAGAGATTCACATGTGTGAAAAACGTATGCCGCAATTTCTGCGCTATTATGATTCAGTGAACACCGAAGTTAATCTAACAAATTTATTTTAATTTTCTGTTTTCGTTCGAAAACAATTTCCATTCAAAAACGTTCTCCAGAAGACAAAAATTGTTTTCTCGAGGTTACACTTAACGCCGTTTTAATGTACTTTGAAAACGTTAAGGTTTTGCTGCCGCAACTGCCCACTGCTGCAGAAATGACAGAATCACTATCCTAAAAATAACTATGATTAAAGTAAATGAAATTTGACGGATTGCACAACAAATTGAAGTAATAATAAGTGGGACTTAAATTGTTTGACCGAAAAGTCTCAGTCATAACAGACTGTTGGCATTTTTAACAATACCATGGCATCAGCATAACATCCGATTAACCCTGGCCTGAATAAACATTGGTACATTGTTTTTCATTTGAGAAGTGCATAGACATGTCACGAAGTCTCTGCAGCGGGGGCAATTTTTCCTAAGTTATCATGAAAAAATAACTATTAACATTTTAGATAATTTGTTATAATTGCCTACCTTTTTATACAATAATCCACAGCGAAAGGATAAAATATCGACGGCGAGATCGTTCATTAAAGCAGCCAAATAGAAGGAAGCAACTGAAATAGTTGTTAGCCGAGGCTAATTTCCGTTTCGTAAACGGTCGGTGCCATTTTTAACGGTCGATGCCATAATTGGTAACCAAGCTTTTCGGAATGGACGATGCTATATGCGCTCTAGTTTAGGCCTGGACTAGGTCGAAACTGGTGATAGACTAATACACACTTACCAAATGCTTAATTGTTCAATTTCAGACTGGTCTGCTTGCGGTTAGCTTTATTTGTTGGGTGGGGCAATACTATAAGTAAAATATATATACTAAGAAAGTCTTGTTTTATAACGAAATTTTGTGAGGATTTGGCGGATTGGCCTGGTAGTGTAGTGGTAGTGTACTGGTGAAATAGGGATGTTGGCTTGTCAGAGGTTCAGGGTTCGATTCTTGTCATTGACTAACAATTTTTCTTTTTTTGTGGGTAAAAAAATTCGATGATAGCCCAAAAAAAATTCTAAGTGTCGAAAAAATGGCATCGACCGTTTACGAAACGGAAACGTGCTTAGCCGACCATACACGTGGCAGAGAGAAGTTAGATATTAAATAAAATTAACTTTATCCGCCATGAAGGGTAACGCAATCCTCCTGGCATTAGATAAGAGTCTGATAAGCAAAGGCTGGCATCTAGTTATATACGCTTCCAGGAAATGTTATTATTTTTTTTAAAAAAAAAGAAAAATTTGAGCTTAAAAACCTTGAAACCATATTTACTCACAAAATATGGCATTTTCGTTTCTACTTCTTTAAATCATTACGTACATTATGTCTAATTCATGTCACACTTTCTACAAAAAAGTGGGGGGGCACGGGCCCCCCCGGCCCCCCCTACTCCTACGGCCCTGCATTAATCTTAATTAACTCATGGACAATCTCCTTGCCTTAAATGTTTCTTGAGGCAGTAGTCTGGTCTAGTTTCAATTGTGATTCCTATGCACTTTGTGTTGCTCCTTTCTGAATATCTGAAGCATAACAGTTCAAATCTGCAACTGTCATAATTACCAACACCCAAACGATTTTCCAGTACTGTTAATTATGGCTGATTGGGTTCGTGAGAATCCTAATTAGAGTTTATTTTCTCTGCAAAATATCCATGCAAAGTCAAGTAAACTGGTTTCTTGTTTATTCTTGTTTATTTTGAATAAAGCATAAAACCCTGATCGCAGAGACAACATTTTCTCTTTTTTGTTCTTGCATTTCTTTTATCAACTATAGACACCTACAAGCTCATACGTTATCCTTCCTTTTCTTTCATTCTCCCAATTCCAGCTGTTTTCTCTCTTATATAGTGTGTACTCAGTGAAACAACCAATGAAAAGTCTTACCTGACAGCTTCAGTCACATTGTTACTAGTGTGACCTGAGAGAGCATCATGAAGATTCCTTATGAAGAAATCTCTGTAGACTTCATCCAGACACATAAATGTACCGCCCATTACAATGAACTCAACCTTTAGAAAACGTTGTATGATTGCCACATCAATATAAATTACTGTTAGGATCCTAACAATAGGCAACATGATTAGAATGTTCATAATTTTATAAATGATTACTCCACACATGTAGACACTCACCTTATCGACATTGTGGCCAAGCTGTTTAAGCTACAGGAAACAATAGGAAGGGATAAACTTAGAAGAAAACAAAAAAAAATAGGGAAGTTATTATTAATAAATTTTAAAATATTTTAGCAATATCCCCTGTGCCTTGCTATCAAAAAATGTAAAAATAAAAATACTAAAAATAAAATTAACATAGGGCAAGGACAATAACTACTAATCTGATACCTGTGGTTGCTTATGATCTAAGAAACAATCAGATTCAAGAAGTAAATCAATCATTTGTCGCCTGCATGTGCAGGTAATAATATAATGATTTATACAATAACAAAAGCAATGCGTGCACTCTGATATATATAAAAGCAATAGACCACACTTTCTATGGGTTTATAGGGGTAATAACCCACTTGGGATGTTTGGGAGAACACTCTAAAAGTTTGTAAATGACTCGCCTGCAGCTCGTGATTTACAAACTTTTCTTGTGTTCTCCCAAACATCTCGCATGGGTTAGTGGTTGGTGTGGTCTATTGCTTAAATAACTGATGCATTGAGCCTGGTTAGCTCAGTTGGTAGAGCGCCAGTCTGCTGTGCAGGAGGTCGAGGGTTTGAGACCCAGACCGGACCAACACTCAGGGTCTTAAAATAATTGAGGAGAATGTGCTTCCTTTGTAATTATATCTGCAAATGGTTAGACATTCAAGTCTTCTCAGATAATGACTATAAATCATAGGCCCTGTCTCCTGCATCTTCAGTGTTACATGGTTAGCGGGCGATGTTAAAGAACCCACACACACCTCTCGAAAAGAGTAGGGAACATAGTTCCCGGTGTTGTGGTCAACCTTTCATGGGCTGGGTGGGTAATAAAAGGAGTTGATATCAATTGGGATGCAAGTCCTGTTTCATCTCTTGGCACGGTTTTGATTCACTGTGGCGAAGTCAAATAAATAAATAAATGCACAACTCACCTGATCGATCCTATGTCTGGTTTGTAAGTAAGGGTTGTATCTTGCTCGGATTGCTCTCATTGATGTTGGCTGAAACAGTTCAATTAAACATTACTGACATTGCCGTTTATAAAATAAAGTGTGAATAACATTTTTTCAACTGTACAAAGTCAGATTCAATTTGAGGAACCTCACATAAAATGTATACTCAATTAATTTCAATAATTCCCCTAGAGAGAATTGTGCTGAATTATAACAAAACCATCAATAAGATTAATTTTTCTACTCTTAACAATTTTGTTTACAAGTACCGGTAATTGAGAAGCTTACCAGGGAAAATTTACTTATAAATCATTTATGACATCATTTCCTAGAACAATCACTTTTGAAAGTGCTAAATACTGGTATGTACTTAATAGCGATACTTTTCACAAAAAGCCATTAGACTGTTTTGATATCAATTTCATTAAAAATAATATTTTTATACACTAATAATATTAGAGAATGCTTAGTTTGAGAGTCTAATATTAACTGTGTGATTGTCTGCCTACAGCTGGCATGGAGCTTACTTCATATCCAGTATAAGACTGCGTGGAGTATTCAAAATCAGAGTCAGGACCTCCTGGGCAATACCTAAGACAAATAAAAAAACACAGTGTTAGTATACCTGCCACCTTTTCCCGAGGCCAAAGGCAAGATTTTCTATTGGTGTTTCTCAAGATCAACCATCCAGACATCCAAAGAATTCTAAGGATGTTCCAAATATTTCTTAAAGACAATTCAAAATTTGCCGAGTCCCAGTCCAGAGTTGTGTTTCATCAAACACAACTTTGTTGTTTGTACTACTTTTTGTCTACAATTAGAATCCAGGTAAAGTGCCATCATTTCCATGTTTCATTGCTGGTAGTTTACACATTTTTAGAAACTGTAACACTACAGCTTTTACCGATCATACACACCCTCCAACGATTTTTTCTTGTTTGAAAATTAAGTTTTGCTGGACAACAATCATCCATGTTCATGACTTGGATGACTGCATATGCCAGTTTCGATTTGCTCTACTTTTATCACCAAACACAACAACGAGATGACAATATTTTAACCTTTTGTGTTTTGATCATAGTTTTGATGTTGTCAAGAGATGAAAGATACAATCATCAACAATCATTTACACCTACATCTAGGCTATGGCATATTGATTCTGGTACTGTTTAATATAAAATATCTCGTAAATAGGTTCAGTTTGCATCAACCATTTTAAAGTTACAGACGTTGTTTGATTTTAATATAGCCTGCAAAAGCAAGAGTATTTACCGGCTGTTGCCATTTATTATCAAAATTTATTTAAGCTGAATTCTATAGCCTCAGGTTAGCACTAATCTTTTTTGTGGCATTTTGTACTTTTCAATGGCTGTTTCCCACAGAAATCATTGTTACAAAGTATAAATTTACTGTTGTGATGCACCCAAATTGCCGGAAAAAGTTTGTTATTAAACAAATCATGTTGAAATGCATAAAAAGACTTTTATACTGTTGCCGTGTGATATATTCTACGTCAAATTAAATATTAATTACACTGACCGGGCTTTGAAAAATTTAAAATAAATCAGGACGGGCTTAGAAATTCTTACATGATAGTGTAACAGGCATTAGGAAAAAAAAAAGTTATTTCGAATTATCCGACCCGGCCATCCCCATAAATAATGAACTGTCCCTTACAAAAGGGTGAAAAACGGAATGGAATTCCATTCAGTGTGCCTGTGCTAGACCACTGAGCGGCCCGCTCCATGGCTGGAAATATGAAACCTACTACTGTCATGGAAACAGATGATTGATATCCACCGAAACTCGTCTATCAAACAGAAAAAAACATCATTGTAGGGCACATATGATCGATAACAGCTGTAAGATTATAATAGCCAGCAAGCTGGAAAACTGGTTCTTTGGCATGTTAGGCCTATGTTCAAGTAAGTAATGTACTAAATTGCAAGAATACAACCTTCAAAACAAATGGATTACTTTCTAGAATTGTCGTTCAAGAAAATGTCCATACACTCCCAGACACAAGAAATTCAAACCAAAAACCCACGACAAGGGATCATTCGTAAACAAACTATAAACCCTTTTCACAAATGGCTGCTAATTCAATAATCTTTTGTATGCATTTAAATAAGCCCCTGTCACTAACCTCACTTCTAATTTTTACCCTCAAAGGTTAATTACGCTGTTCATGGCTAGTCTGATGCAGCGAATTTGTTTCATCCTGGCCAAGGGACTCTTTGGAGACCTTTCTGCAAACTTGTTGAGCATAGGCACTGCGTCAGACTAGCCACAAACAATGTAATTAACACATGTCAAGTAATTGTCAACCTTGTTGTCAAACAAGGTTACGGAAGCTAATTTTAATGCATACAAAAGAATTTTAAATTGGCAGCCATTTATGAAACAGGTCTATACATACCACTTTTAAATTTTGACCAAAGAGGTAAACTTGTGTGGCCTATAAAAAAGCCCTTTGTAATCTTATGTGAGTGACACGCTTCTAACCAAGACAAATGTACCATTAGTTACAATGAGCTTACACGCAAATGTTGCCAGTCATATTAATATGCGGACATCTGTGAGGTTTGCACATGACAGCAACAACAGCAATCTAACAAGAAAATAATCCAAAACCATCAACAAAATAATTTTGTTCATACGCTAGGTAGACATGGTGGTGGAGCAAGACTGAAAAGCCACACCAAGGTCATGGAGTTACATTAATGACAGCATCTTCAGTTCCCATTATTTCCAAAGTTTAAAAGTCACAAAAACTTATTATTGACAAGTAAAACCTGTTATACTATATTACATTGTTATAGTTAACAATTATTCCATGAGCGCGCATTGGATAAGACATGGTAGATAGCATGGTACATATCCATGCCAACAAGCGCGAGTGAAATAATTGTATTATAAAAACACCCTAAAAATATTGTACAAACATTGTGAAAAATGCATTCTTTTACACGTACACCTACCATGTGCCCCCACTATCATAGTTGTAGGTCAATGGTATGTGAGCTCAGATACCATCGCCTCTAAACTAATCAGAACTCAGGAAATGCAATATACCATAGCTAGCTTATATCAAATTACAATACTGACAAGGAAAACATTATGTTGGGTGCACTGATCTGAGTTTCATCCCAGGTTAAGGCCACTTAGGCAAGAAACTTTACTCTCACAGTGCCTTTCTTCACCCAGGAGTATCAATGGGTATGGGAAAATTGTTAGAGAAACCTGACAGAATGGTGGGGAGTACCCTGTGATGGACTGGTATCCAGGGGCGACAGGGTAGCAACATTTCCATTACCTACTATCTTACTCACCCCAGAAGCTGTTCTTACTGGTTTGGCTTTTAACTTTGGTAGTAATACCTGACAAGACACAAGGCAGACAAAAGCCAAAAACATTCATAACACAGCAAAGCAACACCACAACAGACAGTTTAGCAACTTACCTTTTTATAAGCAGGAGGTACAGCAGCAATGATATCAACAAGTCTTGGTTGTGATGTCAGTCCATACTTACTGGCTGTGTGTCCTTTTATTCTTAAAAAGACAAAACAAAAGTAATGTCGAGACTGATTAAAGCACATTGTTCATATAGAATTTATTATTTGATTTTAAGTTATGCCATTCAGGGGATCTGCAGGGAAACATAGCAACACAGGACAACATCAACAGATGGCATCCCCCAGCATACCCCAGGCATTTGATGCCTTTGAATTCCCAGGGGTAGGGTATTTGATCCTCACTCATATAGGGTGGGAAATTTGAATGCAAGCCTAGATTTCACGTGACATGTTCTGGCGATTCCATGTGGGTTAATAAATCATGGCAGAGGCCCATATGCCAAGTTCTGAGGATTTTAAAGGAAAAGCTTCTTGGCGACTTGGTTAAAAAGCAAAGGACTGAGGCTTTTTATAGGCTCGGACCCTATACAGTGGTTGAGATACTATTGCACTTTTGGAGCTAAAACTGCACCAACAGATGTAGAGTCCTGTGGCAGTTTGATTACTGTGTTTGATCTTGACTTCAGGAGCATAACAGAAGCTACTAAAAAGTTGAAATGGTAATCTGGTCACTTATTAATTATCCCAGAGGTGGGAGCATTTGAACTGCTTTTTAGCTCACACATGGAAAAATTTGATCACAAAATTATCCAAAGAGTCAAATGCCCAGAGGGTTGTCTGGGAGGTGGGAGGGGTGGGGGGGGTATGTTGAAGTGTCGATTTGACTGATACGTTACTTGTTGAGATTGACGTCACTCCCTTTCTCATGTGCTGTAATCAACTGACTCACAATGTCTGATACCGTCATCATCATCAGTTCAGCTCTTGAAGCATTTGGATTCACTAAAAACAATAACAACATGGCACCAAGTGACTGTGTGTGTGTTTCATAGACCCAGGGGGGTACTCGCAGTATACATGACTGGGGCGTCCCAATATATATTCTGGGTTGAAAATTTAAATTCTCAGTATTTTTTTGGGTCAAGAGATCTGTCACATATTTTTTAGGTCTTAGAAAATATGCACATTTTTTTGGCTCCCATCGCCGAGCAAAATTTTTCCAGTCAGTCTGATGCGCCAAGGAGACATTTTTCAGTTAACACTAGCCAACACTACATTCCTGGAAGACTACTTTCCACTGGATACCGCCAAAGAAACGTCAGTGTATATCGCTGATGATGGTCAAAGAATACAGTTATGCCTTTCGCACAGAGCCGTAATTTATACAGTACACTAGTTTCCAGATCTTCCAACCCCCATCACATGCAAATCTGGAGGTTTTGAAATAGAGCCAAGAAAAACCTGGAGATTTCTAAAATATGCATCGAAAAATAAAAAACCAGATTGTTTGATGGCCGAGGTTCCGCAGACGTATCAGAGCAATTTTGAATTTTGGACGAGTAGCCATTTTGAAATTTGTTTTTGAAGGTTAAGCTTTCCCAGAGACCTTTGCTCACCGAAGTTTCACTGATGAAATTAGACTGACATCATACCCAGGTTTCTCTCACAAATAAGTTTGATTAATTCAGCTGTTATGAACACAGATTTTTCAATATTCCTTCATACTTTGGCAATTTCAAGGTTTTGTGGTCCAACGTGAGATTTAGAGGAAAAGCCGTGAGACCATGAGATGGTATCCCAAACCACGAGTCACACGGTCAAACCGTGAGAATTGGAACGTCTGAGTTTCTTAAATGTAGATTACCGGGAGAGATTAAGGGAAACATTTCAATAACTTTATACCACAGGTCTTTTGTCAAGGAAGTATTGTAGTACATCTTTCTAACAATCATTACAGTTTCTGTTTGAAAATATGAAATTTAATTGTCATAACCATAATATGATGAAAGAAGTATGCTGATATAGTGTCGCAATGAGGACCTGTCTGTAAATGTGAAGCAGAAGGGAGGATGAAGAGACATTAATGGACATCCAATTTCATTAGCTTATTGATGCAAAAGCATGCATTAGTGCACCTATCAATGTCTTGCCCCAACGGGGAGAGTGCGGGCATATACGGGCTATTGACAACAAAACGTCGCCTGTGTCAGGGGAAATTACAGTATAATTTTTTTGACCGGTGTATCCCCGAGGGTCAGGATTTTTGACATGATCGAGGTGGACTGCACATCGCTCGCAAAAATGGCAGATGAGGGAGCTGGAAGTTGAGACAAAAAGAAGGTATAAAGAATCTTCAAATATGAACTATCCATGGGTGGGCTTCAGCCACCCCCCAATAAGTATTTCGCAAAAAAGTATTTGAAATTTACCCAATTAAAAAATTACCGTTTTACTGCTCTCATAGATATGCCAGTGAGTATTGTGGTACGCAGTAAATTGATTTCTTCTTCCAGACATGCAAATATTATTGGTTTCGGTCATGTTGATGTCTCACAAAATTATTTTTTCTTAGTATCAGCCTTGAAGTTTCATGTATGTTACAGTTTATTTTTGACTGATTAGGTCTCTTGTAGATCCTACATAAGTCAGCAGCACTGGGATGTTCCATTTACGATCTGACCCCTGGGTGTGGATGAGTAGATTCCTACTAGTCGGATTTTTTGTCAGAACCCTTTGAAAAAACATTTCCTACCCCTTCGCATTTTTGTCGGTGCCTTTGAAAAAAGATTCCTACCAGTCAAATTCTGATGGACCTCTTCCACAGGGGAGGTTTTGATTGAAGATGGAATGTTCCATTATCGTTCGCAGTCCTTTACAGTTTCCGTTTATAATATTATTGTAGTTCAAATTTGCTGGTAATTTTTAGCCTGATAAACAATGAAATATTTCACTGCGTCTGGTATATTGGGATGCATTTTTAGCCATTCTGAGAGCATTCATTTTAAAAATTTTCCAGGCCCCCTAAAAGGCTTGCGCCTTGTTGTGTGGGGGCATTTGACACGTTCATACAGCTTTTGAGTGGGGATTATTGACACCCAAAAATTGGTCAACTGCCCCTGGTGCATAGAAGAGTCTGTTTGATATGAATGAATAAATGAATAAATCCGTATTGAGGTATTTAAGTCTTGTGTTTTTGGGGGGTAGGAAATTTGGATTCCAGGTATTTTGGGGGGTCTAAAATTTCAGGCTCGTGCATCTTTGGGGTTTAGAATATGAAACTCCGTCGGAAACCCCCCCCCCCCCTCCTCCCGTCATGTAGAATGCGAGTACCCCGCTGGGTTCACAGTGAGATCTTGAGTGTTAAGTCCAGAAAAGCACTAACACTAGTTCATCAACCTCTTCTTACCTTTCCTGCGGTTCTTCCCCATGATGATTTTCTTTCTTTTTTAAAAGATATGGCTTACAACAATTATTTTACAGTTTAAATCAGAAGCTATCGATCGATCTATATCAATAAGCTTCAATATGGCGACGATGTCTTGTCCTGTCTCAGCACCAGTCTTCAACCGTGCGAAAAGCGAGTGACAAAGTAAAAATTAAAATCACGAGCACGGACTGCGGACTACGGACTATGGACTGGGTATAAAACACGGACTGAGGTATAAAATGTGGACTAGGACTGCGGCCTGGGTATAAAACACGGACTGTGGTAAAAAATGTGGACTAGGGAGTGGATGGGGGGGAGGGCCTTATCACTGTTTAAAATCATCCCAAAAACAAGAAAAAAGAGTCGTCAGAATGACAAAGGAGGGGTGCCTTTATTGCCACAGGCTCCTGATTGCCACTGATAAAATTGTTGAAAAACGAAGAAAAAACCAACGGTGCTTTACTTTCCGCCACCCATCCCAGTACTCACCGCTCTTGATGGGGCTTAACTTCGATCGATAAACTGAAGCAATTTAATTTCGCTTCTTCTACTTTCATCCCGAACTTAGAAGCTTCTTCGACAATCTCTGCAGCTTTACTCAGAATTTTGTCCGGAATTTCTTTATAGAAAATGTTCGCCGCCATCCCTTGCGAATTTTCACTAGTGTAAAGCTGACGAAAAACAATAAAACACGCTTTTTCTATGTTTTATACTCTGATAAAACATGGGTTTTTGACCAATCAGAGCGCGCGCAGAGTCCTATCTATATTATAAAACATAATAAATAACAGATTCCAAGTGTTACCCTAAAGAAAAGCACTTCTTTGAATTTTTTATTCAAAAGAAAGTTTATCCATTCCAAACCAGTCAGCAAGTAAATTTTTAATTTTGATCACGTCATTAACTAATGAGCGAATGATCATCGAACACTAGTAATTAATGTAAAACTGTCAACAGTTTCTTGAACAAAACAAAAACATTTTATGTTAACACAGTGAGTTTTACCTCATACCCATAGCGTGAAACACGCATGTTATTTATCCAGCTCCCTCAAAACAAAGGAAAGAATACAAAGATAAACTAATTGGTACTTACTTTCAAAATTCTGTGAAAGTAACTCGAGCTTGGAACAAGCCAGCCTCATTCCCAGGCTCCAGGGGAAGGGACGGAGAGGACCCTGGGAACGAGGTTGGGAACAAGCGTCAATGTAAGTTATATGATATTGCTCCGGAAGTTGTAATTATGGTAACATGTAAAACACAACTATAATTTTGGCTTTGCATTTTTAATTGCCATCATAGTTTTTGATTAAATTTGCGATTATTCGTCTGTTGTGTCTTCAATCAAAACGCCATAGTTGGCGGATTTGCTTCTAGAAGCGATATACGGACCGGAAAAATGAATCCACTTTTCAAACTTTCGCTTAGTAGACGTTAATCTTGTTAATATTGCACGTTGAGTTCCAATTGCCTTCCCACGACTTCTTTCTATTTTTTCCAGATCCTCATCTTCTTCCGATAAACTAGTGTACGAAAAACTATCCCTTTTCTCTATTTTGCCCGAGTCTCTTGATGTCCCCATCTTGTAGATAACATGTGTTGAAGCAGCAGTGGAATTATCCCACATGTTTTGTACAGCACATGAAATGGCTTCAATCCATTTGTCACAACTTGGTTTACAGTCTGTTTTCAAAAGATGAACACCTCTTTTGGCGCGAAGCTTAAATTTACAGCTCCCATCATTGTTGTCTTGCTTGGGCTGCCGGTTGGTCACACTGACCTGGGATGATGACGGTTTTCTTCCCAAAACTTTACATGTCGTCTCTTTCGTTAATGTTATGGTTCCTGCAATTTTCCTTTCATTCTTGTTAATAAATACAAGCCTGTCTTGCCTCAACACCACCCAGTATTCTCTCCATGTATTTTTCTTCATTTTCTTCCTCAGTATTTGTTCGTGAAGTAGGTCCGTCGCATGTGTGTTCACCATATTGAAATACTGATTAATGTGTCGACCGTCACAATCTAAACCGGCGATGACGCTTGTTTATGTTTAGGTGTGAAGATCCAGGGAAGATGTCTGGTGAATTTCTCTGGGTGAATTCGAAATCTTCCAGGAGCCGTAACAGGTTTTGATCAAATCAGTCTTTACTGGAGAGAGAATAAGCAAGCGATGTTACTTTTCATGTTTTATAACAACGTAACAGTTGTTACGAAACTTGACTCGTTCGCCCTGCCTCAGGGTGAGCTGTGATGCATGTTGACCATGTTGCAATATGGCCTGCCGATAAGAAATTTATTTCGAACGTCGATTGACCAATTAACGCTCAGCTTGTTGACCTCACCTAGATGCCGAAATAGCAACAAACACAGTTGGTTTCCTCTTTTCAAAAGAAAAAATGTCAGTTATTCAATCCATTCATAGTCACTGTAGTGACTGCAATTAACAATTGACGAATTTTACAGAAGTATTCTTTTATAAAACTCATTCATCATAGCGTGACAATTGTTCTTATAATGTTTGATCGAAATTTTCTTCACACGCAAAGGTCGCAAAGGCGTCAATCGAATTTAATCTTTCACGTGGTTTTCAGACCCTTTAAAGAGTATGCTGAAAAAAGTAAACACATCAAATATATTTTTGTATACGGACCCCCCCCCCCCACCCCCCTCAAATGTGTCTCATCCTTCTCTGTTTTTAAAGAAAACGAAATTGCTCACAGTAGACTACGAGCAGTCCCTTTTTAGTCCCTCGAGCACGAAGCGAAAAAATGGCCGCGCGAAAGTGTGAGATATAACGCACACGAGAATTCGTGGTCCCTGTGATTTGTTTTCCAGGGTATTTTTCACTATAGGATTTGCGCCAGATCTCGACTGGAGAAACTAAATTATTACATCGGATTTTGCTTGAAATATTTTCACCCCAAGGCGCTCACTATACGGCAAAGGCTGAATTAAGGACACACCACAAAAGTGAATCACAGGTTAGGAGTCTATCTGTTCCCGTCTAAGTCTTATTTTCTTGTCTACTTTCCAGTTCCTTTCCATATATTCCTCCTCACCCGATCTTTCAAGTCAGTATGTTTCATTTTTCCCAGGTAACAAGGCGTTTCTCTCTCAATTCAGTGTTCCTCCTTACATGTACTAGCCTTCGTACGTGTCCACATATAAGCCCTTTGTCGATCAGGAAACATTTCCACACTTGCGCCAACTCCGTGTCCACAGTTTTGATTCAAGTTCCGGGTGATCCTTTTCAGGATCCCAGTGGCCCAGTGGCGCCATTGGAATTATGGGATCCGGCCGGGGTGCGGACCGTTCGGTTGTTAGGGGGGAAGGGGTGAGTTTCTAAAGAAGCTGTGGTGCCGCGTCGGTGGGAAGTATAACAACATAGTTTGGTTTTATCAACTGGGTTGATAATGTGAATTGGCCACCGTAAAGAGATTTGGTCCTAGCCGAGCTAGGCCCAACCCTCATCATTTACGGCCATGGCACAATTCACTCATCCTTACTGGACTTTGATTGCATTTTTGTTAAAACATTCTGGGTTGCACTTCGTATACTGAAAGAATGGATGACAAATCACTCGATTTTCTGTGACTAAGTTCTTTAAATTTCTTACTAACAGTCTTTACGTGCCTCCATAAATACGGTTGAAGGTATAAACGTCATTCCTTTGCATTGTTAGTCATAAAATAATCCTCAGCTGGAGCTCAGATCATAGAGGGCCTCGTCCCCAGGGCCATCTGCATTTTCAAAATGGCGTCCACAGAAGAGGGTCTTCTGTGGACGCCAATTCGCGTTGGGCCATCAGTCGAAATATTTCAGAAGAAAGAATTCGAATTATTCTGGCCCCTACTCCCCGACGGCCGATTAAGGCGTTGAAATACGAGATACAAAAACCCTCAACTTGTCGCGAAACATTGTTTCGTTGCAAGTTTTGGGTCGATGTTTCGCGTTTTTCATCTTGCGTAATCAACTTGTCGCGCAAAGCCTGGTTCACCTTGGCGACATAACGACACAACGACATGGACATAACTACATAAGGAAAAGATAAATATTTTCCTTATGTCGTTATGTTCATGTAGCTTTATGTAATTATGTTTCTACTATGTCGTTATGTTGTGTGGTTCACACTGGAAAAGTGTAAGGCATTTTTTGTATTTGCGTGACCTCGTCGTTATGTCGGCCTTATGTCGCCAGTGTGAACCAGGCCTAACAAAAATATTTGTTGCGGGTTGAAGAAATGCAAAGCGCTGATTGGTTGATTTGCCTGGTGTGGATCCGTTCCTTGCCGATTTTGGTGTAGGCCTGGAAACAAGTAGTGCGCGCTATGAATACTGGGACCGTGCACGTCTCTTCCTCTTTTCTGCCATCTTTGTTTTACACGCGTTCTGAAGTTGTGTTGGCTAGGTGAAACATCACTTTTTAAACAGATTTTCGGTCAGATTTATATATATCTTGACTTACAATGTTTTTATTAATCTGGCTTATTTAGATTCTAAAATAAAATGCAGAACGAGGCAGGAGAATACGTAGACATGTATACACCAAGAAAATGGTGAGTCAGTTGAGAGCTGATCATCGTATTCGAATTCCTTTTATTAATTTTTTCTTTGCAAGTGAACTTCTAAGCTTATCCGTTATAGGCAATCCTTATCAGGTGCTTTGCCGAACCGGTAGGTTCAACACGTGTGCTTCAAATTTCTTGTTTTTCTTTGAATTTAGCTCCGTGACCAATTGTGTCATAGCGGCAAAGGACCATGCGTCAGTGCAGTTGAATGTTGGAGAGGTAATACTTTGTTGTTTTATTTTAAACGCAGTGAGTGTAACAGATCTTCTATCTAGGAAAAGGAAACTCTATTGACGTGAATGATAAGAAATTATTTGAGGTTTCCCGACAATATCAATCAATGAAAATCAATCATGAATTGCAAGGTTTCAACATTTTTAACTCACTGAATTTCTGTGGGAAATGATGGAATTACAGCATGATTGTTGTTTTAATTACAGATCACCATTTAACAATAATAATAATAAGAAGGGACCTTTGGCCATTGTCTTTGGCTCTCTGCCTTGGTGTAATGTCGGTACAAACATCCACCAGACCTAAAGCATTACCTTTATGATACCAGTACAATAATAATAATAAAATCACTTATAGAGTGCTATATCCACAAGTGGATACAGTGACGTTTATGGTGACATTTCAAGCTGTGACGTTTCATACCAATAGTGCAATTTTGTCCAAGTTTTCAGCTAGAACAGCACACCAAATTATATGGTTATATAACCTAGTGATAAATCATAACCTCATTTGTGTGATGATAGAAGGAAATTCTTGAATTAAAATAACTGATAAAAGTTGTTACATGTACGTTCTAAGGGAGTAAAAATGTGAAATCTAGTCTTCGAAATGCTTAATCTTCTTTTTGAAAGACTGATTTGAAATAACCTTTAGTGTCTTTCAATTGAATTTCTGAAAGGAAGAAGTCCATTATGCATCATCGACACAAAGAAATGTAGTTGTGATTTTGGCAACTAAACCAGAATTTTTAGTCACCAAGGCTGAAATTTTGGTTGCATTGCAGGGCTCGAAATTAACGGTAACCCGTTAACCAACGGTTAGTAATTTTCAATGTTTGGTTACTAAACATGTGTCCAACTAACCCGACATGGTTAGTAAAAATTTTCTTAAATATTTAAATTATGTTATGGAAATAACCTTTTTACAAATAAATGTTAATTTTTAGGAACGGTTTTTTGTGTTGTTTTCTTGCACGAGATTGTTTTCTGTCTCAACAATTTGTTCTCGCCATCTTTGCGATCGAATCGAACTTTTCAGACCTTTTGAGCGCTAAGGCCCTGGAGACGAGTTTGTGTTGAATGTGGGGATCTGGACACTACAATCCGCCATCTTCGAAATTACTGTTTGCGAGGTTTTGGCAGTTTAGCATTGAATTATGCAGAGTTCTTTGGATAGATTTATTAGAAAAAGGCAGGCTCCAGCTGAAAGTAACTGTGGTGAAGAAGAAGAATGTCAAGAAAAGGAACCAAAGACAACAGAAGATATGGAAGACTCGAGCTCCCGGAAGCGTTACGAAGAAAAGAGGAAACAAGAGGGCCGAACATTTCGACAGGAGTGGAAGAAAACATTTGCGTGGCTTCAGTTCCACGAGACTAAACAGGAAATGTTCTGTACCGTCTGCCGGGAATTTCCTTCGCTAGCAGATAAAAACAGTTCCTTTTTTACCGGAAGCCAAGCTTTTCACATTGGAAACATAAAAGCACACGCAAGTAATCGTAGACACGAAGCATGTGTTTTAGCAAAACAGCAGAGGGAGCAGCAGGAAAGAGGTTCACGAAACGTAGTTCAATCTTTGCGACGTTCAGTGACTTCGAAGACTTGTGCAAACTTCACGTGAAGAATGGCTTGTCATTGGGGGAGACTTACATTAATGACAAAGGTTGTCGTGTTTTTGTTGAGGCAATAGATGGTGTTATGAAAGAAGATGAATCACAGCTGGTGAATAAGCAACGCTTTATTTCGGTCATGGCTGACAGTGGGACAGATACAAGTAACAAAGATCTCGAACTTGTCTATGTAAGGTTTCTTGAAAATGGGTTGCCTGTTAACAAGTATGTTGCTGTTGTGGAACTCAAAAATGCAGATGCTAATGGTGTGATTGCTTCTATTAATACTGGTATGGTTGAATTTGGCTTGGAAAATTGGAAAAGTCAAACAGTTGCCTTTGGAAGTGATGGGGCTAGTGTATATGTTGGAAGGCTTAATGGAGTTGTTGCTAAGCTACGTGTGGAAATTCCTTGGCTCCTTGGTGTGCATTGCATAGCACACAGACTAGAACTTTCAGTTTTAGATGCGCTTAAAGATGAAGAGCAACTGAATAATGTGCAAGAGATGCTCCAAGGCTTGTACAAGCACTACCATTATTCACCCAAAGCTTTACGTGAACTTAAAGAACTTGCACAAGTGCTTGATGAGAAAATAAACAAGCCTGTCAACCTTAGGGGTACACGATGGCTTCCACACATCAGTAGGGCTCTTACTGTCATGATGAAGAGTTTCAGTGTTATCTATGCTCACTTGGAAAACACAATCTCAGAAAACACAAGCAGTGTAGAAATGAGGGGCAGAGCAAGAAAGACATTAAATGTGTTAAGCAATTTTAGAAATCTCCTTTTCATTCACTTAATGCTTGATGTTCTGGCAGTATTGAAGGCTCAAGCTTGCTGTTCCAGAGAGATAACATTGTTATATCTGCTGCAAAGGATGGTCTTTACTGTACAGAACTGCAGCTTAGAGCAATGATTGCCAGACCTGGAAAGAACTTGCAAGATTTTCTTGATGGAGTGGGAGATGGTAACATTTATAAAGGTGTAACTCTTAAGAGAATGCCAAATGACTTGAATGCTTTTATCAGGGACAAACAGAGGATTATCAACACAATCATCCAGTTCTTAAATTCTAGATTTGAAAGCCTAGATTCAGATCCAGTTCTTGCAGCTGGGAAGATTTTTGATCCCAGGGTTTGGCCAGAATCTGTAGAAGACCTAGCAACATATGGGGAGGCAGAGGTGGAGTGCTTGGTTCAGCATTTTAGACCAGCTTTGGAGAGGAGTGATTTTGACTTTGCAGCTGTAGCTGGAGAGTGGAGTGCTATGAAGGCTTGTGTCACTGCAAACAATTTCAGGCATTTAGATCCCCTTATTTTATGGCAAAGAATGTTTACTGCCTTCAAGGATCAATTTTCCAACATCTTGATGCTTGTGGAAATAATACTCATCCTGCCACTTGCAACAGCAACTGTGGAGCGGGGATTTTCAGCAATGAAGAGAGTTAAGAATGATTGGAGATCCTGTCTCGACACAGACATTCTCAACATGCTGCTAAGGATAACAGTCAATGGTTGTTCATTTGATGTATATGATCCCCAGAGAGCTATTCAACATTGGTGGATGTCAGGACAAAGAACACGTAGACCAGACTTTACGAGGAATACTTAGAATACTCGATTTGTTGAATCATTCAACTCCAACTGTTGTTAGAGAATGTGCTGAAGATGTACTGTTCTTTCGACTACTTTTTAATTTGTTCTAGTGGTTATTGACAAAATGTGCAATATTTGAGATTTTCGAGATTTTTTAGTTGTGAGCTTGGATACCAAACTTTATAACTTGGTTAGTAAAAAAAATGTCTACTAACCCGAAGGGTTAGTGATCCAAAAATTAAATTCGAGCCCTGCATTGGCAACTGTATTGGTCACAGTTTTGACCCTTGAACAACTATTTACAGTAATTTGCAATACACGGGCCACAAAGTTAGTGCACAAGCAAGGGTCCTGTGTGACCTTAAAACAATACTTAAAGTGATTTTCTATGCCTAATGTGGGCAGATACTGACTCGTCTGTATCCTGGTACTGTTACCTGTGTCCTGCCTCCAAAAGTGAAACCTGGTATCAAGATTGAGCATGCAACTATGTGGTTTATACTTGTTTTGTAGATTGATGAAACTGGTCGATTCACTGGTGGTTTCAAGACATATGCTTTGTGTGGAAACATCAGGAAGATGGTAATATTACATTTATGGTCAGCACAGCTGCTATTAATTGATGGATATCCAGTCCAGGGTTTTTAACTTGGTATAATTCTCCTGATCTACACTATATGGCCATAACTTTGAATGCCAAGAATCTGGTATCACTTCATAATGTGTGGTTTCAGCAAATATTCAGACCCTCCCTGTGGAGAATCACTGGAAATACAGACGTACTGTAAATTGGATTTTCTGGAGGGGAGGAGGGGCACATGCCCAAAACCATGCATGGGTTAGTATGGCAACACGACCAGAAACCATCATATCAAAGATGAGGTCAAAATGTTGATCACTGTACATGATTCCATTTGGTTAAAACATTTAGATTGTTGATTCTCTTTTCCATATCTTTTGGGTGAGCAATAACTTTCAGTAAAAACTAATGTAAAAGATGTTTTTTGTGCTAAAAGAACCAGACCTTTCTTTGATGCAAAGCTTATAACCTAAAAATGTAAATCAGAAAAATAGATTAAGTGGATTCTACTTTAATTGTTGTTTCTGTTTATAAATACAATTCCTTCTTTTATATGGTAGGGCGAGGCTGATGATTCACTGACCAGGCTTTGTATAAAACATGGCATCATAAACAAGTAAGTGTGATCCTCTAAGATCTTTAGCAGCACATGTCGGCAAAACTTATCTTTTTATATCATTCATGTACTTTCCACTTGCTAAGTACTGTGTTAGTAATTACTTGCAAATGTTTTATCGTAGTCTTCTGGGTACAACAACAAGTCAGTAAATCGGAACTGACTGTGGTTGGAAATCTGATCTTAATTAGCATAGATTTTGATGATTTTATTAATTTGCGTTCTCAGTAGTTTTAGTTTTGATTGAGGAGATATATCACACACTTGAGCACTGTCTGTCATGTTTGATGTATAACTTGAATTCTGTAAGGTTTACATGCAACTACTGAATTGCTTTGTTTAAAGTAATTATTTCTTGTTCTGTTTCTTTTAACAGGAACTATGACTCTTGAAGTGAAATAAAGAGAAAAGTTCCAGCTCAATAAAGACATTGACTCTTGCTAGAAGTGATGATATGTGTTTTCTTTTGTCTTGAAATGTTAATTTTGACTTTCCTTGAGTAAATAGCTCTTGCCCAGTTTAATAAGCCAGCAGTTCATTTGAATTGACAAATATTGTTTGCATTGTATGAACTTCTGTAGCAAAATTTCAATCTACAGTTTTCTTTTCTACAAGAACAACCAAGAAAATATTACAAGTATTTATATCTGGATTTTTCAAAACTGGGTCAAAAGAAGTGAACTCCTGCTGTTTCAAAATGGTGTCAGCAGAAGACCCTGGCGAACGGCAGGTCACGTGTCTCCAAAAATATTGGAGATTTTATTTATTCAAAATGGCGCAAAGGTAGCCGCTGTCCAAGAAACGAGCCCCCGCCGAGAGTAGAAAATGGTGGACAAGTGTGATGTATGTTGTGATGTATAGGGGTTATTGGTACTATACAGAAATGCGAAGATTCTTTTTGTCTTTTTACCGTGAAATTGGAAAGACGGAAAGTGAAAGGTCAAGTTGATCTGGTAAGATTATTTCATGTCCATAAGTTCTTTTTTTTTCAGTTTCATTTACACCAGCCACTGAGTTCTAATTCATTATTCGATCTTGAGGTTTAATAAGCCTAAAATAGGTCGGTAAACCCGCTTTTACCTATTCACAATTCGTTTAATTTGTAATGATTGACTCTCTACAAGTGTCACGAAACTTTAGAATGGATTGCCAAACGTCAAATGTCACGAGTTAGACCTAAAATTAAAGTAGAATAATGAGCAAAAATTACAGTAGGCCTAGGTTTGACACGTGTGAAGTTCGACCTTCGACCATGGTCTCGAAGTGAAATTCGAAAAGACGAGATGTTTTTAGATATGCATTAACAACTTTAATACAAGGGTTGTCTATGTTTACAAGGAAATTTATATGGGGAAACTTTTTAAGACTAAGATTCAGGTTCTGTCCTCGTGTACCGTTACACAAGAGCCGATACAAAAGACCAAACAATACACTACAGCTAAACAATGAATCCTAAACAAAGAAAATACAATGGTTATTCCCTTGTGCACCAGTACATGAGGACAGAACCAAGATTCAGCCTTAATCGATAAGTAACCATTATGATTTAAGGACTGAAATCAAATTATTTTGAATTTACTGGAAAGGTTTCATGGAAAATTAAAATTAAGGCTTACTTTATTTTTGTTTTGTTACCATTGCTAGGCCAGACCAGATTCTCACTGGTGCTGTGCATTGGCCATTGAGCAAAATTTTATTAAAACAGTTTTATTAAATAATATTAAATGACAGTAATACTATTCAATCGGTTCTCTTTTAGGTTGGTGCACATGCACAGTGACTTGAAATCAATCTTGTCCTGGCTCATCAAGCCTTATATACTGCCACTGGACTGACACAAGCCATCTCCCAAGAGAGAGTCAAACATGTTTGAAACAAGAGAAAGCGACCAGAAATGGACAATGATTAACATTTTTTGGTTTTATAATTGGTATCATTAAAATTCCTTTCTGCATTATAAGTTACAAGCTGTTCCAAGTACAAAATAAAATTAATAAATGGGACTTGTGCATCTCATAATATGCAACATCAAAAGTGCAAGGAGGTAAAAAAAAAATAGTTTGGAATCTCCTCACCCCCATAATCTGTCCCATATTTGGAGAAAATTTAAACCCCATCTCCCCCTCAAAAGCACTACAAAAATCAAACCATGGTTACCCCTATCAAAATCATGAAAGTTGCCATCTGGATAAAATACCGGTAATTTAAGTTGAGTATGGAGGAACCCGCGATTTTCAAAATAATATGGAGACACAAATAAGGCTACTTTTCTTTGTGCAGGGTTCGAAATTTACTTTTTTGTCCAGAGTAAGTTTGGTTTTCCATAGAATATTTTGGTGGTCCAAACTTTTGTCCCATTTCAAGCCAAGAAACTACAGTCCAGTAATAAAGGTAGCCAAATAAACTATCAAATAGACCATATAATTTGGTTTTATCAACTGGGTTGATAATGTCAATTGGCCACTGTAAAGAGATTCAAGAGCTGACGTTTCAAGCGTTAGCCCTTCGTCGGAGCGAATTACGGTGGCCAATTGACATTATCAACCCAGTTGATAAAACCAAATTATATTGTTATACTTCCCACCAACGCAGCACCACAGTTTCCCCCCCCCCCTATCAAATAGACCTCTTGTTTGTTTGTCATCCCATTTCAGACCATGTGATGTTACCCTTGAAAATTATTGCTGTCAAATTTAAAAAAATTCACGTGAAAATGAATGAATAATTTGCAGATAAACAAAGGACAAATTCCCTAGAGAGCATCACATAATCTGAAATGGGCAATTTGCATACGAAGCTAAAGAGGTCTTAAATTTTTGTTGCCCAGGCAGTTGCATGCCTGTCTTAGTTCCCTTTGTGACAATGTAGTTAGCATGACATGGCTTGGCTTGTTGTTGTTGTTAATTTTGATTTTTGCTTGTGATTGGTTTGCATTATCCCTGAGCAACATATATTGGTGTAGTATTGTTCTTGTTCAGACTAGTTTATTTACTCATCCATTGCTCCAGGCCTAAACAGCTGTTAAAAGGTAAGTTTACATTTTTCCAGTAGATTTTCATCAAAACTATAATTGGCAGAGGAAAATTTGAACTTGGCTACTTATATTACTGACAAAAAATGATCAGTTTTGATCGACATTTGCTGACATTGAGATGATTTTCATCTTCAGTCACAAAAACGACTTGCAATTTTGTTTATGCGAATTCTTTTATAAAACATGTGAAGTGCACAAGTCATAAATTAAATCAAATTGACTTACCCAGAGTCAAAAGCAAATTTAATATGCCATTTCATATTTGCTGAATTTTCCACCGGCAAAATAATATACATCCAATTGTTATTTAAAGCCAAATAATGTGTATAATTAATTATTTTTGGAATAAAGATGAAAAACAGTAAAATATAATTCATTCAAGTAACTTGTGTATGGTCTCTGATAGCACACTTTGTATCACAGAAATATTTCAGGCTAATGATACTATGTTATCTGACTGTACGTGCAACACGGAATAAAAGGCTCTGAAAAAACAATTATGTTTAGACAAAGTCAATCAAAGTGTTGAAATTCTAATTTTTTTTCGAGTAGTTTACATCCGAACACCTAAATTAGCTGTTCAAAATTGAATAATTCTGGCTAACATTTACCGCTTGACTTCATTCTTTTAATATTAACGAATGTAAACGAACTGCAGCTGTAGGTAATACCTTTAGCTATTTATGGAATGCAAAGGTACGTGCTGCGGCTTAATATTGGGAAATATTTGGCAAATCCCACGCTCGGCACATTCCCGATTCCTCACATGGAAAAACTGCAGCTTTCTTCATGGTAGAAACTCGAAAAAGAATCTTCTTATGAGCCTCAAAACTTCATAAAGCGTATCACTTTTACCCCAGTAAACATCCACCATCTTGCTTCATAAAACTTGAGCCAATCAAAAAGCGTGTAAGAATCAACCGTTATAACATACAATCATAACATAAAAAGTTACATCGGCGAAACAGGGAGACGACTAGGCGACCGATTCCGAGAACACCTTCGCGACGAAGAGAAAGACGACAAAAATGCATCGAAACCGGTCGCGAGACACTTCGATCTCCCAACTCATTCTAAGCAGCATATGGCAGTCTGCGGCCTTTCCCTTCACCAAGGAAACACGGAAAGCCGCAAAACTCAAGAACAAAAATTTATTTTTCAAATCGGCACTCTTAATCCTCACCTTATCAACGAACGCTTTTCATTCAACTAATTTATTCCCGTTGTTTCCCGTTACCAGGCACCAGCCAATTGCGAAGCTCCATCTTTCTGTATTTAAAACCACACGACCCACAACTCCTCGATTCGGTCCGACGAAGGGCTAACGCTCGAAACGTCAGCTCTTGAATATCTTTACGGTGGCCAATTCACATTATCAACCCAGTTGATAAAACCAAATTGTATTGTTATACTTCCCACCGACGCAGCACCACAGTTTCTTTAGAAACTTACCCCCTCCAAAGAACGTGTTAGTTCGCTATTCGCCAGGTCGGTGCAATTCCTGTCTTTTGCTGCAAGTGGGTCTTCTGCGGACGCCATTTTGAAACCGCAGGTAACCCAAGGGACGAGGTTGACGCTGGGACTGTGTGAAATCTGGAAATGTACAACTCGGAAATTCGAGTTGAAAATTTGGAATTGTGCACAACTCGGTTTTTTGCGGTAGAAATTCGAGTTGCAATTTGGAAATGCGCACAACTCGGATTTTTGCTGTTGGAAACCAAGTTGCAAATGTAAATTTTAAAAAAATATATTGACGTCCTATATTAGCCACTGTAGCCTCTGTAGGAGAGCGAGGATTTTAATTGATTTCTCTCGATAAGCCTCGGGGAAAAAAGATGCAGAAAAAAAACCAATAAAAAATAACAGTAAAAAAAATAAATAAAAGAACTGGTCCGTGAGAGGCTCGAACTCTCGACCTCGGCGTAGCCGTAGGATCAGAAATCCTGGTGTATCAGCACCGCGCTCTGCCGACTGAGCTAACGGACCATCAGATACTCGAATGCTATTTTTTAACTGAAAAAACTATTATCTCGATCCACTCCAGTAACACAAAAAGTTGACAGGCGGATTTCAGATTTTTTTCTTTTTCTCAGATCACCGAGGTAGAAACAGACGGAGGGAAGAATCGCAGGTTACTTGCGGAACGTTAACTGAGTGCATCTCCGTATCTTCTCGGCTTTTACGTTGGTTATTCGCGTACATTATCGTGCGTTCTCCACATCAACGAGTTTCTGACAACTCATAGTGGACCCAATATTGAGTCCTGGGGGAAGTCCTGGGGGACTCCACAACTTATTTCTTTTCTCCCAGATTCAACAGTATTATATTTAACCAGGGGAGGGATCCAGGATTTTTTGCACCACTAAGGAATGACGTAACTGATGGGTGACGTAAGCAGAATACTGGCTGTATCAGAAAACCACAAGTCATCTCAAAAGGCGCACCCCTGCACTTTCCCCCTAGGTCTGCCCCTGTTAACGCATTGGTAACGCTTAGTTATAGAATTCTTGAGCCAATTCAATACTATTCCTCTTACAACACAATGCTTATCTTATTGACTAAATCTTTGATCAACGCAAAATTTGTTGAATAGTTTTTCCATATTGTTGTTCACTGATCGATTAATTTCTTGTACATAACTTTACTAATTCTTTAGAGAAGCAAGGTCAAAGAGATATAGGTCTATAATTGCTGAATTCTTGTAAATCTCCTGTTTTGTATACAGGTACGATGATTGAAGTTTTCAAGTCTGCAGGTATTTTTCCTGTTATGGAAGTCAGAATGTATTTTAACTCTATTGCAAGATATTTTATAACTTGGCAAGATGTTGTCATGACACAACTTTTTGATGCATCAGGGCTTTCAACGGGATTTAGGGTTTAGATACCGGTGGGATGCTCTATCAACCGAGTTAACATTTTTAAACTAAATAAATTGACCTTGCTCCCGATGTGTGCTTCTATCGCTTTCAAACGTAGCTCTTTAGAAAATAAGGACGGCGTTTATTTTCAAACAGAAAATCGGAAATTTACCTGTCAGGTTCACGTTCTCTTGAGTACTCGGAATTTGGTCATTTCACGTTGTTGTTTTGCAGGGGACAGCAAAGAAATGTCAATTACGGCTGATCCCCCCTCCATTCATTTGAAAACCATGTAATCCCCCCAGAATCCTCCGTCCCCCAGGCGATAAATAATGACGGGTTCCGTACAATAGCCGAGGAACGGGCGAATGATGATAGAGGTTCCAGAGGGGTGATGGTTTACTGCTCTCGACTGGCTCACTTGTCAATCGCAGGGCTTTTTTGATGTGCAGCTCTAGTTGTCTAATGTAAACAGTGAGAGCCCTGGGTAATTATTTTCTAACCGTTCGATTTATTGCTTTTTTTATACAAGCAATCACTACAAGGCTGATACTACGTGAAAAAGTTGACCTTGCGAGACAACAACTCGACAGAAAACAAAGCAGGGTTGCAACCGTGGACAGCTGACCTTTGCTCTTTTTATGCGCAGATCAGACAGGGCATACCCGATTTGAGGTCCGTGGATAGATCACAGGGGGTAGTTACTTGTTCGTGACGACAGACGGCTTATTTTGTGAGGTAGTTTTGCGAGTTCTAGCCTGCAAACAGGAGCCCCAATTAATGGGGCTTCAGGCGAAGAAAATTTCAGCGAGCTAAGCGAGCCGAGCGTGGCCTGGGGAGAAGGAAAACGAAAACGTGCTTTCTGTCCTCGTTTACCGGAAAACAAGAGCCGATACGAAAGACCAAACAATACACTACGGCTAACCTAAACAAAGAAAATACAATGGTTATTCCCTTATGCATCGATACACGAGGCTCCCTTTGCTCGCTGAAATTGTTTCTTCTAAACTTCCTCGCTGGAGAGCTGAATCGGAAACGAGAAGCGAACATGATGTACCGAACGACTTCAGAAAGTCTATTTTGGCCAAACACTGGACATAAATTCATTTTTACCACAATGGTTTGCTGTCAAAATATAATTTTGTGCTGGAATAAACAGTGAACTCTTTTTAAGCACTAATTTATACGAAAAAGCATAATCCTGATGTATTAGGAAGTCGAGATCCGAGAGAGTATGTTTGGCCTGCTTACGGTTGGCGGCCCGGTTTTTGAAACACTTCCCAGTTAGTTATAACTGAACCTTTCTATACATTTGAGTAAATAAACAATGTTAAAAATCTGATCAAACACTTTCACATCGATCATTCCGTCCCACCGCCGGCAACCCCACCCCCGCCCCCCTTCCCCAAAGCTTTGACTGTTAGGGTTAGTATTCAGGGAAATACGGTATTTCCGACTTTCTATAATTATCTTCAAGACACTTGGAAAACAGTAACGTTATCAGCCAAAACAAACTTAATTTTGAGTTATCCATTAAACTAACACAAAGCTGCTTATTTATATTTCGGAAGTTTTAGTATAATTGAGCCCCGATAGCCAAGAAGTTAACACCTGCACATTTCATTCTCACGGTTCTAATTTATCCTCAGTTTTCTATTTTTAGCGGCCATCAAGAGCAAATAATAATATTGCACGGTTTCTTTTATTGTTTTACCGATAACTTGAAATCTACTCAGCGAAAATTTACAACAAAACAAGCTTGACTAAACTGTACACAAAAAACGGCATGACAAAAACATAAAAACACTGAGCTACAGCTTTTCAAAGTAATATTTATGATTAGCGAATGTTTAGATACGAATTTTTTTCAAATTTCTATTTATTTTATTAGTCTCTTTTTTATTTGTACCAAATAATTGCTGGCTATTAAAATATAGCTAGTGACAATACAGCCTTTATCTGACCTCGTATGACATTTTTCACTAGAGCAATAAACAAGTAAGTGAAACACTATGTGAAGCAACACAGATAATGTGTGCTTGTTCTATTTTAGAAGTGGGAAATTCTGCTGTTGCTTGTAGTATTCAAAGTCAGCAATGGCATATGAGCTCATACGCGTAAAAGAATGCATTTTTCGCAATGTTTGTACAATTATTTTTGGGCGTTTTTAATAAAACAATTATTCCACTCGCGCTTGTTGGATATGAGATGGTTATAACCTACTCGGCGCTATGCGCCTCGTTGGCTATCTACCATCTCATATCCAACGCGTGGAATAATTGTTAAATATTCCGTTTAAAACTTCCACAAATGACCAGATAATTCCTTACCACAATTTTTATAGCCTTTAATTTGCAAGCCTCGCGAGGTCGATGGGAAGAGAATTTTAATCGCATAAAGTAACACAGACCGGAGATCAAATGGTCACACATGCGCAGAAAAGTGTGAAAGGCCCTTTTAGTCCGGGGTGTTTTTAAAGTGCCAATGAAATGAAAAAATGGGCTATTGAAAAATAAGCTCATTTGAAACGCCATAAAAAATGCAGATTAATGACGTTTTCCTTTTTGTGATATCTCCTCTCGTTCCAGAGAGATTCAAAAAAAAAAAAAAAAAAGATGTTTGTATTATGCAAATTAGGTACTGATGACGTCATAAGATGTGATAGTTAGTTAGTTAGTTCTCTCCGCGCCATGAGGCGCATAAGGCTGCAACTTTCGTTTTCCAACCAGCCCTGTCTTTTGCTGCAGTCCTGGCTTCAGCCCAGCTGGTCCACCTTTCTTGTCTGCACTCTCTTTCCACTGTCCTTCTCCACGTGATTTTAGGTCGGCCCACTTTCCTCTTCCCCTCGGGTTGCCACCCCATTGCCACCATACAATCATCGTTCCTGTCCTTTCTAAGCACATGGCCAATCCAGTTAAGATGTGATAGTATGGGTGTAAAAACACAAATTATGGCATATCTCTGCAAGTAATGATGCGTTGCAGTTGGAACTTTACAAGCACATTGTACCCTAATAAATACACCTCTTAATACATATTTGATGTTGCTATGGCAACAAACTTGGTTCATTCATTCAGTCTCTTTCCTCTTTAAATCAAATATTACTCGTTTGTGACTGTATGGGACAAATGACTGATCTCATTTGAACCGTGCGCAATGCCCATATTGCACTAGCTCTCCTAATTAACCTTTTGGAAGTGGACGATGTTTGCTCAAGATCAAATACAGGAATAACCATTCCTGTATATTAGAGATCTTTGAGCGGATGTGCTGCCATAGCAACACCAAAATATGCACCATCTGATGTATTTCGTGCTGTATTTTGTTTTTACACCGATACGATCACACCTTATGACGTCATCAGTAACTAATTTGCATAATTTGAAAATCTTGATTATCTCTGGATCACAAAAAGGAAAACGCCATTCTTCTTCATTTTTAAGCTTATTTTCAATAGCTCGATTTTTCATGTCATAGGCACTTTAACCCAACTTTATGTAAACAACAAACAGATTACATGTATACTAAATCACTGTCGTTTGTTCTTTGTTCTTCTTTCTTTTGTTCTTTATTATCCAACTATGCTTCGCCCTCGTTTTCTATGAGCGATAGTCAACACGGCTGCGCCTCGTTGACTATTCGCTCATAGAAAACTCGGGCTCGTAGTCTAATAGAACTTTTTAGCTACGTGTGTAAATTGCCCATTTCAGATCATGTGACGCTCTCCCGAGAATTACTCCTTCGTCCATTTGCAAATTATTCATACATTTCCGCGTGGATTTGTTTTAATTTGAAAGCAAGAAGTCTCACAGGTATCATCACGTGATCTGAAATGGGGCAACAAACAACATGGATATCCATCTTCTAGTAGGTAAATATTTCTCTCACCGTCCAATGTCTTTTCTTATTTCTCTCACTCCACTGTCTTATACCATGACAAGAGGTTAAACTCTCCTTTTCACGGAGACTGTTTTTAAAGTTTTGGTGACAGTTTTTTCTTCTTTCGTCAGTAACCCAGATTAATGATTTTTATTGAGGGAAGATGGAAACCAGTGTGTGATTTCGTGCCCGGACAATACACTAAATTGCACGTACACTAAAACAAAACCAAGCTCCGCTTGTCGGGTGTCTTGATCACAAACAGGTTCAGTTCCCGTTGTGGTTTTTGCAGGAGGACATAGAATTTTGTGGATCAGAAGGTCGCTTGGATAAACATTCCTGTCTGAAACTTCAAACTTTCCGCTCCGCCCATCACGCGGCGAATGAAAGCGTAATCCTCAGTTTTCTTAGTTGATTTTTGTGCCAATGCCAATTGTAATACAGTACTACTGTTCTTACTATTTAGGGTGTGAGAGAGCGTTTTAAGATTATGCCGTACTTCTGCACATTTGCTGAATTGCCTGTCGTCCGAATTTATATACGGTTTAGCTGTAAAACACGTGTTCGCAAACACGAGTCGGTTGTATGTAACATCCATATTTGTTTCAGCAAAATCAGGACAAGATTAACTAATATAATGTGCTGTTGCAGAGATAAGCTGATTGGAGCCTTCTTGAGCTTAAAATGCCATTCTCTACTACAATTACATCACCTTTCAGACCATTAATAACAGACATTCTTAGCTTTAAAAAAATATCGACAGTATGATCTGATTTGAAACGAACGTTTTTAAAATCATTCTTATTATAAACTACCAAGAACATAGGTTAGAATTTGTTGGCGTTTATTTTAAAACGGTATGTAATACTGTTGCTTATGAAATTGCTTAAGTTAAATAAATCGAATGAACTGTGAAACTATACTCAATTTAGGAAAACTGTAGAAAACCAGAAATAGAAATAATTGAATGAAGCCGCGCGCAGTGGAGGGCGGAAGGACGAGAAAGGATTACGGACAGAAATCAAATCCAAGACAATTTGTACGAAACGTGTTCTGATGCTCACAAATCCTCTTTGTTTCCTACGCAGATGCTGGACATCACTTACAACTGACGAATGCTTTGATTTCACTGAGCTGAAGTCTCCCCAGTTTAGAGCCCCGCACAGTATTTTTACATCAGTTATAATTGGCTTTTTAAATGATAATTCAAGAAGGAAAGGGTCATGGTGATAGTCATCTTCAAAAATAAAGCATCGGAAACGACTTCTTGGCATAGCATACTGCACGTTTCGTGACAAATGAAGATTATATTGGAAACACAACACCTTGTCCACTCTGCGGGATGCAAATAACTTCCGTTTGACACTGGTGACTGTATTTATGAGAATAATCTCAAAGTTTGATACAAGTTTTCATGTCAACAAGTTTGCGTGCAAACGACGGTCCTTTTTCGATTGATGAGTTGTTTTTCTTTTAAGTCTATAAACAAGACTCAAATTAGATAAACACTAACAAGAGTAATAGGCAACCTTCTTAATTAAAAAAAAATCCGCTTTGTTAACATTAATCAAGATATAACGTATTTAAAAGGGCAGCGCTCCAAGACAGGAATCAGTTCAACAACGGACAGCAACATGGACGAAAGAGTGGCACAAAAGCAGAACAAGAATATAAGAGCTAAAGGAAACAAGAAAGAACTGACTGGAGGAAAAGACAAACAAGAACTGGCGAAACGAAGAAGAAAGAGACAAACAGATTTCACTGTAGATTCCGCCTTTAAAAACTCTGAAAACTGTAAACAAGACAAAAGGACAAATTCTGCTTGCGGCGAGCAAGAAGAAAGTCGCCAAGAAATCAAGAGGAAACTGAGTGGAAAC
Source organism: Blastomussa wellsi (assembly GCA_947652115.1). NCBI lineage: Eukaryota > Metazoa > Cnidaria > Anthozoa > Scleractinia > Plerogyridae > Blastomussa > Blastomussa wellsi. The sequence continues at coordinate 22,665,337 of OX393569.1, forward strand.
GATCGAAGCCGCCGATACGGGATGATTGTTGAAGATATCTACATCGATATGGAAGACATTGTTTATGACATTCAAAATGGTAAACTCTCACTGGAAGCGCTTCCCAAGTTGGGACTATTTCCTTTACACGAAGCAGTGGCTCGTGGTCTTACAACATGCACTGAAAGTTTGATAGGACTGGGACTAGAACTGACAAGTGAAACGCCTGATGGACTCACACCATTAGAGGTGGCTGTGATGGCGGGAAACTTTGACGCGGCTGCCTTACTCATCCAATATGGCGCTCCTATTGATCGAATTCGAGATGGAATTCCTCAATTTTGTTAACAGTTCAGTTTCTCTCAATTGCATATTTCTGCTAGTAATAGCGCCACTGATGTACATAGCAATTGTTTTCGAACTTTTGAATAGCTGTACTTTAACAATGCATTTTAATGTCTTATAGTAAAATTTTAACGGACTGTCAAGCTGTCATAACCAGCAAAAAATGTCAGAGCTTTTATGTATGTTGCATTGATTGAGGTAATAAAATGGCCTTTTCCATAATTTTTCTTGTGTATTTTCAAAGTTTTACACTAGGTATAACAATAATTCATTCATAGTGGCAGACAAATCTGCTTATCGATGAATAGCCGAGGTGACCACATTTGTTGCATTGGTTGGTGTAATCTTGCAAATCTAGCAGTGTTTTGAGCATCTTCATTCAGTAAAACGTCCTAGTGACCATTTGCCTTCATTACAATGGGCTCGGTTTGTACCTCTACCCGCCAGTACTCCCCCCTGTTTGGTCAACAGCTGTGCAAAGGAAATGAGACGGGGGTCTTCCTGTCATGAAAAGCAGAGCGACGGATGCACAACATCACTGTTTCCTCCTGTTAGAAAAAGCTGCACGAAAATGAGAATTTGACGTCCTTGAAGCACGTCTCTAAAAATTAACTCTTCCGCGACATCATGTTGGCGTTTTCCTTTTAATTCCCCCTCATAATCATTTCAACGATCCTCAAAATGAATATTTCAAAAGGTTGGTAAATTAAAGTTTACAAAATCGAAGGAAACCCAGCATAATTCATAATCCAAAATATATCTGCCAACAAACCGCAGCAAAGAACGGATTTTGAAAAACTTGAATAATTATTTGACACGGATTGAATTCGGTTATTAATTCTCAAAGAAAGTCAATTTTTCATAAACCTTCTAATACGACCAGATCCTCATTGTATGTGGCTACTATTTCAAAATTTACTTCATAATTTGTTTTTAAATACACGTTGAAGTTGGTTATTTCAAAAAAAAGAAAACGTGAACAGTTTTGTTTTTCTCCCGGGATTTATAACAAGCGATCTGACAGGCGTTATTAGTCGTTCGGCCGAAACATGAACAGCAACAAAATCTCAAAATCGGCTATTAAAATAAACAATGAAAAAGATATGACGACTTCAAAGAGTTTTCACATTTCCAATTGGCTTCACCTTACAAATGATGAAAGTTTCATAATACGTAGCAATTGTTAATTCCTCGGCTAGTCACGGAATCCGAAAAGTACGTGTCGCGATAACCAATCCAGCCAAGAATTTGAAAACGTGTTCTTTACAATAAGTATGTATCACTTGTCATTTTGGAAACATTTTTTGGCCAATAAAGTTTGCCCTTTTGTCGTAGTACCTGCCTTGCAATCAATTTGGTTTTATTATTTTTATATTTGGCACATCTTGATCTAAACCGATTCTCGTGCGGAAAATCGTAGATGCAATTTTTGTCACCTATGTGAGAAGATAATCCATCAGTTCAACACTTCAATTCGTTAACAAATTCAGCCCTCTCCCCTGTTCACATCACTTCATACTTCACCGTTATAAAGTGTTTCTATAGCAACAGATGGAAAATCACCATCTCAATTTCAAAACAAACACTCAGTCCTCGAACTCGAATGCCTGAACCAGATTTTTAGTCAAAACAATCGCCAGATAAAAACATACGGACTGAAGACTCGTCACTAATCACTTCCTGTTACCCACGAAATTACGTAAAGGTAATAAATCTGTTACATAGCTCATCAATTAGCAGGTCAGTATGCTGCATGCATGTTTGGTCAAAAGGACGTTTGTGGCACTTTGAATGAATAACAGTCAACTGCTCAGCTTTGAGCATTTGCGTGGGTGTTTTTAAATTCCACAAACAAGTGGCCACGTCCAACTCAATCCTTCAATTAGCAACAGCGTTGAACTACCAATTCTCCCTACAACATCAATACATTGTTTAACAGAAAGGTTTGGAGAACTAAGATAACCATCAACATAGGTTGCTGTTTAATGAAACACCAAATTCTCATAACCGACATAAAAATAGATATAAACCATTAGTAAGGAGAAGTAAATTGTTTTTAAGTTTAAAGCGAAAGGGTTAAGTTCCGCGTGACTGGAATGAATGTGGCGAACTTTGCGGATCACAAAAAAAAACTAATCAGGCTAATTACTTAAATGAGATAAATTTAATGCTCTCACGTACGGATGGTTGCAAAGTTGAAGTGTTCATCTACAGCCTAAAGAGAGCTTCACCAAGAGACACGACACTCACATCCTCCTCTTTTACAGTTTTATTGAACTGATTGCAAAAATATATATATGGCTATTTTATAATGGAGTGAAATACACAACACGTTACTGGCATATTCACTGAACATGTTGATTCCACAACTCTCAAGGGACAAAATTGTCAATAATACAAAATCATTCATCTGCTACGTGTTTCCGCCATTTAAATGTTTAGTGACATTAAGAAGACCAGCGGTGGAATCTGATAGGCTTGCAGCAGTATATCCAGCCTTGCAAACCTTTAAACACACAAAATAATGAACAATAATAACTCTTCAGTAGATCAGCTTCTAGCATCGTAAACTGACATAGCATATTTTAGTAGATCTTTTTTATCTTTAATTTATAATTGGTTTTTTTGTACTTTTTAAGACCTGGGTGGTCTGTCCGAGTATGGGGTCTTTGACTCTTTTACGCTTTTGACTGTCCTTATGGCATTTTTTCTTTTGTCTTTTTATTGTATTTTGTAAGTTGCCATTAAATTGTAATAAATAGATACGCGATAGACGATACTTTCACAAACAATCCGACGTTTTGACACTGTTCGTTGGTGATTATTCACCAATAAACACAGGTGTTTGGCTAACCCTTTAATGACCACATGGCTATTCAGATAATAGCTTGCAACTGATATTCGCCGCCTCCCATCAGATAAGTTTGAAGATTGCATATTTCACCTTGTCTTTCACTTCTTGTGTCTTCGCCAATTTGCAACTCTGTTCCGCGGGAAGCATTTGAACATTTTCTTCCGATTTTCTTTTTCTGCCGATTCTACAATCGTCTGCAAAGGAAAGCAAGGTCATTAAATCACAGTCCATCCCATTTTTCAATACTAAACAAATCATCGAAAACCTGCACTTTATTTAGTTCAGTCACATGCGCACAAACGACTCGCGCATACATCGCGCGAGTGCAAAGTTCTCTGGGACAACACACACAAAATAACTATGAAATCTTAACTCACCGTTTTCTGTCCGTAGCTCTTCTGTTTTTCCTGTACCAAGACTAGTTTTCAAGTGTAATGGAACCTCTGGAAAAGAACACACAAAATGAGATCTTACATGACATGGCTGATGGAAGATGAGCACACATCTGATCTTTACCTAGGCCCGTGGCATCTTTGTACGCTTCAAAAAACCGCAGTTTGTCTTTTGCGTCCCGGATATAACTTGAAAACCCTGAGGTGAAACAAGTCAGAACATTCAGGAATTGCCATGACAACAACATAAGAAGTTTAATTAAGGAACCGAGTCAACTAACCGAGCAATAACGGGTACTGCGTCTCATTGCCTGTGAAAAGCGGTGTAAGTCCATTGATAAGAGCATCTAAGTCACGAATCTGAGCAAAGAGAGAGAAATCAAGGCACGGTCGGTTTGCGGGTGCAGGGCTAGGACCTATCAAACAAACGCGCTTCAATATTTGTGGCTGTTTAATTGCTCGATATGTTTTGAATTTACAAACCTGTTGGTAGTCGTTCAAAATAGCAGTAAACTGTCTATAGTGCTGATCACTGAGCGTTCCTTTTACCTGCAGAAGACATTCCTTGTTTAGTTACTCAGTAATTTTACTTGTAAATGGCTCGAAGTTGAATAGGCCATATCCGAGTTCCCTTGAGCCTCTGTTTCAAAGCGAGTCAAAGTGCAGAAGTTTTGTGATAGTGATTAGTTTTGCTTTCCATATGAATGAAAACTAATTTTCATTGCAAAGACTTTGCACTTAGAGTCTTGGACTCGCTTTGAAATAGAGGCTTAAGCGAACTCGGAAATGGCCTATTGGAAGGCTCGCCAGAGTCATTCGTTTTAATGAAACTATGAAAACAGGTTTCATCTTAGCTCGTTTTGATTTCTTTTTTCTGTGAGCCTGTGTCGTAGTCCCCGGCAGCTAATGCAATAATCGATTTACTGACCACAAGCCATACAGGATAATGAATTACTTAATCGAATGATTGACTAAGAGATAAGAGTTTCTGCAATTAATGTAGGCTACAGAAATTGAGAATGTCCTCTAACTTAGTTTAACAAATTTAAGACTGTAAATGGTTGGAACCCGGGGGGTAACAGTCGATCATGTAGTTTGATCGTCCGGGTGAGGGTAGTCCTCAGTGGAAGTCAACATCAGAGTCATGTGAAGAGTTGTTTGTCAGTCGAACGTTACAAGTCTGGCTCGTGAAAACTAATTAGTCAGTTTAACTGTGATGTTATTGGCTGCAAGACTCGAGTAGTTGATGTCGTAGGTCGTGAATTGTCTCGGTTTCGATCATTCGGTAAAGTTAGGTCATCAATTACCGGCACCGTACAAGACAAAATCACGACACAAAGGATATTACATGGCCGCGCGGAGACACAAAATTTATCTTCGAGTGTTGTAAGATATTTCACGAGTGAGCGCAGCGAACGATTTATTATATAAACACCAATGAACTTCCAAACCTTTTCACTTTTGCTGCGAAAGGCGCGATTTATTACAAAACCATAGCAACGGTGATATCTTCGCATGCAGAGATATCATGTTTTTGCGCGAAACTGAGCTCATCTGGTATTTCACTGCTGTTAATATAGCGATGTGTCTCGTGACGTCACCCCTTGTTATTAATATGCCAACCAGAAACTAATTGGCTGTTGAAACAATGACTAGATAGATAGGTAGCCACAATAAAAAAGGTACAAAGTACAAAAGAATAAAACTGCTTTTCGAGAATAAGTGTTCAAAAATTACACTTAACAAATTTCACCAAAGAATCATAATTAAAATTTTTACTAAAAGCTGTGGCGACTCAGTTTTGTCTTAAACTCGCTTAAGGAAGTCGCTTGTCGTAATTCTGTGGGTAAGTTGTTCCACAACTGAACTCCACTGTACGAAAAACTTCTCTTCAGGTAATCAGTGCGAGGTTGTAGAAGAACTAGTTTGTTTTCGGTATTCCTCAAACGATAAGCACTCGCGTTGTCGCGATAAACGAATCTTGATCGTAAATATTCTGGTGTCATCCCATGTAAAGTCTTATACATCATGATAGATTTCTCTTCTAATCTTTGATGACAGAGTTTATGCCACCCTAATGCTCGGAACACCTCATCTAAATCACTATCGTAGCTCGCAGACATCAAAATGCGGGCAGCGCGATTTTGAAGCCTTTGAAGCTTTTCAGAAAGGCCCTTGCTACAGTTTCCCCACACCACATTGCAATAATCAAAGTGAGGCTGAACAAGGCTATTATAAACCCTGATCAAAATATTAAATGGGATATAATGTCGTATTCGTTTAATTGCACCAATGGCCGAAGCAATCGTTTTACAAACATTTTCAATGTGGCACTCCCAATTCAAAGTTTGATCGATGTAGACCCCAAGGGATTTAGCTGATGCTACTTGTTCTACAGCCTTGTCATTTATAGTAAGAGAAGGACTTTCTGAAAACTGCGATAACTTCTACCTTAACGCAATAAGCATAAACTCTGTTTTTGTCAAGTTCAAGGTAAGCTTGTTAGCTGATAACCATGTGTACACGTTACTCAAGTCATAATTAAGGCAATCATTTATATGCTTAACGTCTGCAATAGCAAATGTCAAGCTGGTATCGTCAGCATACATCCTGGTTTGTGAGTACATCAGGCAATTTGGTAAGTCGTTAATATATAACAAGAACAAAAGAGGTCCCAAAATTGTTCCTTGAGGAACACCACATCTCAAGAATGTTGGGGTTGCCTTAGTTACAGGAGTTAATGTGACAAGTTTGAGTTCGATTATCTAGGTAAGAAGCAAACCATTTATAACTGAGCCGACGAATCCCATAGTAATGTAATTTCCTTAACAAAATATCGTGATCAACTGTATCAAAGGCCTTTTTGAGGTCTAAAACGACGACAGCGTTGACAAAACCACGATCAATGTTCATGGCCCAACTATCAGTAGCTTCAATTAGTGCCGTCAGTGTCGAATGCAAAGAACGAAAACCAGATTGACGACGACTAAGAAAGCTATTCTTAGGTAGATACTGATATAGGCTGTTCACAGTCCGCTATTTTTTTCGTATTTTTCCTCGATCGGCGAACGCGGTGAATGAATCGCGAGAGAACTTGACTCTAGCGCAAAACGTGAGGCACAAAGGGGTAGCTTCGCTCGCTGTGCTTTTTGTTCGCGCGCGTTCTTTTGCGTTGAAAAAATAGAGCGGCTGTGAACAGTCTAATACTGATATAGCTGGTCGTAGATTATCCGTTCGAAAACCTTGGCCAGAACCGGAATTACTGATATTGGTCTGTAATTTGTCGGATCAGAACGCTTCCCAATCACGAGCGACGACATCAACTACTCGAGTTAAATGATCAGAAACTGATCAGAATGGAGTTGGTTATTTCTTTCTCCATTGATCAGGTTTTCTCGATACATTTCACTTTTCGAGTCGTACTTTAAAATCCAGAACTTAGTTAATTTAATAATTCACAATTTACCCTCCTTATGTACATCTTAGCCTCATTAAATTTCTGAGCCTTAGAGGACAACGGCATTTGTTGATCACCGCTCTGAAATGAAATAAATCTGACTCAGTATCGTAAACAAGATGACAGATATTTAACACGAAATTCTCCCAACAGTAAGAGAAAGAATTGCAACTTATGTGAGGTCTACTTACTCTCAGCGCCAGCAAAAGGAGACGGCTGCACGCAGGCTAGCAAAACTTTTGATGTTCAAATTGTAAAGCCTGACGTCATCGACGCCATGTTGGACGACAGAAACAAAAGATTTCTGATTAGCCTCTTTTGTTTGGTCATCCAACATGGCCGCCACGCTTATTGTCATTTGAGTCTCTTGGGACTTATCTCCATGTCGCCCTCTCAGTTTTAAGAGGGGATTTTCAAAAAGAGAAATCTAGCGTTCACTGAAAACAAACTCGGTTTAAGAATCTTTCGAGTTATGAAAGCTACTTCTGACTCGACAAATCGAGCGTGGTTTCGGGTTTATCTCAGTTTATCTCAACCTGTGACTATTTTCTTTGTTTTTGAGCTATTGTTTTTCTGTTTCATATTGTTTTGAGTTCTTTGTTGTCTTGTTCGTTCTTTGTTTTACGTCACTCGTGAGTTTCACAGGTTTTTACACCGAGGATAAGCCGTGGTTTCCCTCGGGAGCTCGCCGAGTAAATCTTAGCCGAAGTATGTTTCTTACCACGGACAGAGGCTCAACTAAACAAAAACTATTACAACCTACAATGTTTTGCCACTTGGCACTACTGACCGAATCTTAAAGATTCTCATGAAACTCTGGCACCTCATAAATGTCGCACAAATAACTTCTTTCTTCATTGTCGCTTTTCGGAAGGACAAGTCTCTTAAAGACCTTATCGTCAGAGCGAAAATTCTTTCACTCATTCTACAACAAAAGTTTGGAGTTATACACGGCAAGGGTCGAGTGACAATGTTTCAAAACCAATCGAATGGCTGAATTTGTAGTTTGTAATAATGGTTAAAAGATTCCAGTTCACTGCCAACAGTTGGATTTGTAAGTAAGTGGAATGAACATTGAAACGGTAAAATACAGTTGGAAGAATAAATCGGAAGAATCGGATAATCATGTGGTATTCGGAAAATAGGAACAATCCGAATAATGGTCGAATAATCGTAAAATCGGATAATCAAGGACAAACTCACGATACAAAACAAAACAAATAAAATGTTCAACTGACCTGTCTCGGCATCTCTTCTGTTACGTTGCGGCGAACAACCTGAAGGGCAAAGACATAAGACTGATGAACACATGTAAGCTCAAGTCATATTTGGATATTAGGGTGAATTTGCATGCACGCTGCTATGATAGTCAAGTATACAGAAATAAAGATTCACACAGACGCCGAATGTGAGAGAAAACAGTGTTAGAATGTACAAGAATGTCTATAATCTCAATTTGTATGCTCATTTTATTAGCTAGTTTGTTCGTCTATTTGCTGGGAGTCGACTCTTACAACAAAGGTTAATTTTGTGCCGTAACTCATTTATCACCTTCAAAACTTTCTTGGGCTTGTATGATGTTTTATTTGCGTCTTTTCTCTTCATTATCGCTTGAGAAAGCGTTCTTTCCTGTAACGTGCAATTAAATATGTAATTAGCAAGTGATGCCCTCTGCTGAATTTTTGTCATAGCCTGCCAACGAGCAACAGTTTACTGAGAGAACAATGTAACAAATGTTTCCGTTACGTTTATACACATTACAACAATAATGAACACCATACCTTTTGTTCAGGGCTTTCTTTATGTAACTCGACTTCTTGAGAAACCTGAAAATAATCAACAACCGGAAACGTTTAAGGACGTTAACGACTTTTTACACCCTTGAAAAAGACGCGCATGCCCAGAATTAGCCGTGTTTTTTTATTCCTGAATAAACAGAATTTATCACTTTCTTCGACTCATTTTCCTTTTTTGGGGGAAGCTGTTTCCATAACATGGCCGGCAAAAAGTAGATAACTTGAGTTACGTTAGTGTATAGCGATGTAATACCTGCCCTCTTCCGGTCTCTTCCAGATCAGAGACGAATACTATTTAATAAGGGTGGTCAGGAAAAGTTGTAAATATAACAATAGTCTACCTCTGAATTTGTTAATGATTCAATCAAACTTGCTTGCTTTGTCGTGTTCGTCGTATCCTTGATTCCACGTGACTTGTACACATAGTTGAGACGGAGCGAGGACACGGCTGCTAAACACAGAAACACAACTGATAACGTCACATGTCGGGAAGGATCCAGGTGTGAGTTGAGGGGGGAGGGGTGGGGAAGCAACGGGTAGTGGATGACCAAAAGGTGTGAAAGCACTGTGAAAGCTTTATTTTATACTCCAGAGAGGATAAAGCAACTGATACCTTCTCTCGTCTGGTTTGTGTTAGTTACGGATTCCCTTTTCCTGCTCGGCTCTGGAATCAGTTCGTCTGATGTATTTGTTTGCTTTTCGTCAGCTGTTGTTGGAGACGTATTTTCTTCCTGGGTGGAATGTTTTTTTAATGCCTTCACCTTCATCAACGACTTGTCGACCTAAAATACCAATAAGGATTAAAGGGATGAATTGACTACAAGCACAGCTTGATTAACAAACAGAAACTGGGTATTTTTTTTTAACTAAACAGCGGTCACTTGAGGTGGATTGAAGAAAACTCATTTGGAATAAATAACCTAACCTCATTAAAAGCCCTGTAAACTATTCAGATTCAGTTTACCACTTTGGAGAAAGAATCGAGAAGCAAAAAATCAAATCAAGGGAAACAAAAAGGAACAGTGATCAGAAAAATGAATACCAAAAAACGGGCCAAGGATCAACAAGGGTTAATTGAATTTCTTAGGGTTTTTAGTAAGTCCCTCTTTAGAAGGTCGAGGATGTCGTCAGCAATGCGACATATTTTCATAATGAAACGTACCAGTTTATCAGCAGTGCGAAAGAAATGTATTAGATCCCTCTGAACTAAGCCGAACTCATTGTACACTTTAACGTATGATCTCATCCAACACGGCAACTGCTGAAGTGCATCCGGGTATGTGAACCGAACGTCACAAAGCAAAATGGCGCCAAAATCCTGCTTGTGACGTATGACCCGCCCCACTGCTTGATTGACAGCTCTGGAAGCCTGTTGACGGTACCATTGTCGGCCGCTTAAACCCTGTGCAATATAACATCATCAAAGTTATTCCTGCATGTGTTTGACCGAAAGAATAAACAAGACAGCCAACAGAACTACTGTAAAGGTAAGTCAATAACCTTAGAAGATTTCGCTTTCTGAAGACTTTCGTCCAAGAAACTCATCTTGAGCCGAACCTGAAAAGAATATAAAGATCAAAATGAGACAATGTATTAAAATGCCCCAGTATCGGAAATTCTGGAGTTGTGCAGGGAACTGGCGCGAGTTTCAGATTTGACACAATCGATAAACTGAAAGATCACGTTTCGATTGGTCATTTGACAAAGATTGGTGCTTTTAGGTTGCACAGGGACCAAGTTATGGACTTTGAAACATGGTTCAATTTCGAAATCATACAAACTCCTCTCTCTCCCTTATCAGTTTTGTGGCAAATGTAAAATTCTATTATGGGCCTACTATTTGGAATAAACTGAAATGAAATTCACTTTGTTTGGTCATTTTAAAAGTATCACAGAAATCATAAACAATTTTAAGAGTTTATATGGTTCTGGGGGATGCTGTCTCTGTCAATTATTTGAGACGTTTGTATAAACTTTCAACCATGTTTCAGGGTCCACAACTTGGTCTCTGTTCAACCTAAAAGCATCAAACTTGGTCAAATGACAAATATCTTTCGTGCTGTGGTATCAGCTTATCGATTGGTAAAAAATTGAAGTGCGCCCCAGTTCCCTGCGCAACTACGGAATGGCCAATATAAAAACACCAAAGTCCTTTCTTGGAGCGGATACCTTAGCATCCATTTTTGGCGGGAAAGGAAGTCCTGTTATAACAACTGCGCGTCCGTTCACGTCAGCAAAGTCCAGTCCCTCGCTCACCTGAAACCATTCATAATTTAAAAAAAAAACAAAGAAAGGAGAGAGTATTCCCATTTACGACAAGAAGCAGGTGATTGGCAGTACTATGCCAAAAAACATGGCAGTTTCACAGCATGAAATTTCAGACATATTGGTTGAAATCGACACGGACTGACGTCAGTTTTACACTCGCTATCTCAATTTTCATTGGTTGATGCCGTCGTCATTAAGTGTAAGCTTATATTTCAAACAAAACAGCCATTGATAACAAGCGTTATTCTACTTATAGCGGAATCTAGTTTGTAAGCGAGGCAGGTGTTAGTATTACAGTATCGCCGGATATAGTAATCAAGAAATTATTGTCAGGACATGAGAAATGTTCTTGTACCTTTCCACGACAAACAGCGAAAAATGTGGCAGCATTGTAGTTCGGATCGTTGATCTTTTCATAGAACCGCTCCATGGTCTATGAAAAATGAAAATAACGAAAATTAAAAGGCTGTGCAACCGTAAACGCGTAACACCAGGATTTTTACCAGTTCAGTAAAACCCCAACTAACTTGAACCTAAACCTGATTCCCAAGTCAGTGATTTTCGTACGAAGTTATAATTATGGTAACAAACTAACACAAACCTCGACAAAATCTCCTTTTCCTCTTGGTTCAGCGAAGACAGGTTTGTGTTGTTCTAATCTTGACCATGTACCACTATTCTGCGTAATAAAAATTAAAGCTTCATCACCATAACGTTTCTTTTTCAATTTCGATTCCCGTATATTGCATGACAGGAGGACCACCCGATGTTTGTGTGTGTTGCGTTACTTCGACCAATGGTGGTTACAAAAGGACTATAGATGGACAAAAATAAGTTAGCGCGATTTGCTCTAAATACTAAGTTTATCCTACATGTGCTATTGTTTGTCCGTTCTTAGCCGTTTAAGGCATCATTTTGCGAGATAATTTATCGACCCCTAGAAGAAGGGGTCGATAAATTATCTCATCAAACCACTCGTTTCTGTGGGTTTGGAAGAAGAAAACGTAAATACTTACTTGCCAGTATTCCAAACATTTGTTCATCACAGGATAAGAAGGGAAAAACACCAAAAGGCCATTAGGCACAGTTCTGGCAAAATTTACTATTGAAACACAAAATTACACTGTTTCAAAGAATTGAAGAACATTTTATAGGACAACACTGTTTTAACAGAAAGGAAAATCTTAATTAGACAAAAACAGCACCACCAACAAGTTTGTTATTTACATCAATGTGCTTATCTTATTCAATCAAATGCTCCCCCTTCTCAAATAATTCTATTCCTAAAGAAACCCAGTACCATACAAGTAGTGTGTACCAATCCATGTTACACCTACCTATTGAGTTACCGAGACCTGTCATGTACTCTGTAGTAAACCTGGAGAAATATAAACACTGTTCTAAATACACCCCATAAAGTAGGATGTGGTCGCATAATCTGTAGACATTACATTAAAACGTGGAAAATTTTAAATTTTGGTCAAATGACATTGCAACACAAGCCTCAAATTCTAATAACGTCTTGTTCAGCTAATGACGATGAATCAACTGACATCCTTTACACACCTTGTTTCATAGGAAGAATTTAAAGTTGCTCCATCCGGTGCTTTAGTTACCACACCAACCATCATCTGATGTCGTTCAATAACATGGGGGTTTTCTAGCTGAATTGGGAACGAGCTGCCAAAAACGTACGCAAAATTAAAAACTATGTTTTGTTTATCAAATTCATTTGCAGCTGTTTGATTTCATTTCATCTGCTGTTCAGTAAATAACTCAAGTATGAGTTTATTGAAATTCAAAAATCAAAGAGTCAGTTAGTAGAGAAAGGGCTTCTGCCCAAAGGAATCACATGTTACAAATTAAAATGCTTGTCTATAGGTTATTATTGCTTGCAGTTTTAGTAGAATACATTTGCATCTTAAAATGGTACTTCGTAGGGTAAAATATAGGAATAAATCACATCTGGGGAGGGGTCGCCACCAAGCTCTGCGGAATGTCTCATAGGATTGGCTGGGAAAATTATATACAAACAATAACAACAACGGACCTAGCCCTAAAACAATAGAGCTTCGTGGTATCAAGACCCAATGAAATTAGAGGTTCCGAAGAGCTTCATGACAACGGGATTAGGAACACACTCTTACATTTGCATTTCAGTTGTGAAGGAGGCAAGTGGTGATAGAGTTCCACTTGTCAGCACAAGTGAACGGACTCTGCATGACATAAGATCCTTCATGGCATGTCCTGGGCTGAAACACCAGTAGCTTAATGTCCTACCTGTTGGTTACAGAACAATAAAATATTAACCTCTTACTAACTGACCGTGAGGGCCATACTGGGGAATATTGGCCCGGGGTCATGGCAGTACAGACTGAGCACAGTGAGGCCCGTAAAAAAAAAACGACTGAGGGCCAATATTCCCCGGTACGGCTTGAGCAAGCTAGGTTAGTAAGTCTCATGCATGCTTGTTAAAAACGCACCTTTGGTGACTTGCATTTAGAGGTTTTCCGCCGTAACATGTAGCAAGAACAAGCTACCATGATTTTGAAAACATTTTTTTCTTTAAATTACAGTGTCTTTAAGTTTTCTTTCTGCAGTTCTAGTTGCAAGTTTTAAATTTCCAACTTTAGAAAAAATATGCGGCTCAGGACCATTTCTATGGAAACCATCCGTATGGCAAAAATCCGACCAAGAAAGAACCAATCAGAATGCTCGGATTTTCCTTGCCATATAATAAAACTGGCGTACTAAAACTGTATTACTGTTCTATCAACTAATAAAAATCAAAACTCTCGTGGCCCGCAAGATATCCACTTTTCAGACAAGCCTCTGGCTAATAAAGATTAGGCATCAGATTTAATACGTGACAGGTGCTCCCACAAGCCTGTATACAGGTGTTTAGTGGTCGTTCAAGCTGGATCCTAATCCAGTTTCCATAGCATGAAGTGACTACTAATATTTCTACCCCCCACCCCTTCCCTGAATGGGATGCAAGTCCATCGCAGGGTTACCCCCCAGCAGTAAATTCACCAGTACCCATTTATACACCTGGGTGAAGAGAGGCACTGTGAGAGTAAAGTGTCTTATCCAAGAACACAATGCTGTGACTGTTCGATCCATCAGGCCACTGATGCCCAGGAGGGGCACAAGTGAAAGGGATGGCAAGACTTGTCAACTTCACAGAATGCTTGTCTTTAGCCATCAAGGTGCACATAAAGGAGTAACAAGTCCCCTTATACTGTGTTGTCAGTCTAGACAGATCAGGTATGAAAAATGGTCTATTTTAAGGTACAAAGAAAGCTACAGTCATACACAGATTGGTCTCCTTTAGGAGTTTAATTAATGGGCATGTCGATTCCTTTTAACTCAAGCATGATGGACAGTCTGTAATAAATTCAGACCTTGCTTAGAAATCTTTGATCCTGTTGTCCATACATCCAGATTTTTCTTTTTCTTATTACTGTCTGGCTCAAGCTGAATATGAACCTAAAAAGCAATAAATATTATTTCCTTAACTCAATTAATAACCTACAATTTATATTAAGACTTAATTAAGGCAAATAATATTTTGCATGTAACTTATATGTACTGGTGTCTACAGAAACAATATGGAAAAATCCAGATTAGTATCACCCAACTAGTGGACTAATGCAAACCCTGCATTTTAATTGGCTACACTACTAGAGGACTATCCTCGAGTCATAATCAAGTGTGACGCTTTCTTTTGTTTTATTCCCAAATAAAATTAATATTTCTTCAACTTGCATTTGCTAACTTTATTATTGGACCCTTTGCACTCAAGGGCCACAGGTCAATAGCACATGAGGTGAAGCCAAATGGGCTATTGACCCTTATCAAAAACTAGCTATGGTATATTGCATTTCCTGAGCTCTGATTGGTTTAGAGGCAATGGTATATGAGCTCATACACCATTGACCTACAAATATGGTAGGTGTACGCATAAAAGAATCCATTTTTCGCAATGTTTATACAATATTTTTTTGGCGTTTTTAATAAAACAATTATTCCACTCACACTTGTTGGATACGAGATGGTAATAGCCAACTCTTGGGGAATAATTTTTAAATAGCCCTTGGGGGCTACGGTCTAATTGTCAGATAGTGTTAAGTGTCAGTATTGACTGGTGTTGTGGTGAAAATACCTTGAAAAACTTTGCAGGTTCTACACTGGCAGAATGCTGTGATGCATCTTTGCCAAAAACAACCTGGAAAAACAAACAAGAAATTAGCTTTTAGGATTTGGGGTCTGATAGCTAAATGTCTATTAGACTGAGACTTTCATGCAGTGTATGTACAAGAATTTTCTAATCTTTTAAGTACCTGCAAAGCATCAGAAAATTTTTGTAAAGCAAAGTGTTTTCCCTTGAACTTTCTTGTATCTGTGAGTAGATAAAATGAAAGACAGTTAAAAGGTTTGAAAATAATATATTTACATGTTTGTACAGTACTGTACTTAACTGTATATCATTTAATCAATGTGGAACCTTTCCAAGGTGGAGGAACTGTAATTAATACTTTTAGGGTCAGGGGGGGCCCCTATACACTGATTCAGACTGTTACCGGAAGTTGCATGAAAGTGAGGCCTAAGGGCCAACATGGCTCAAAGTTACAAAGTTTTTATAAGCATGAGAGGCATTCTGTGTCAGAAAAAATTTTTCCTTCCTAAATTAGCCATGAATTTTAGACTTGATAGGTTTCCAATTATAAAAGGAAGCAATACAAGGTTCAAAAGGAGAGAGGTGAAATTCAAATGACAAAAGTTGGTTATTTTTAGCTGTGGAAGTTCTGATCGGATAGATTTTCTTGTCAGTGAGTTCAACTTACATTGTTTTAAAGTTTTTTATTACTGCTGTTGATACATGATTGTAAAAATTATAGTAAATAAATAAATCATCTTTTGAAAGAGATTCCAGATCTAGCAAGATATCTGTGCTGTTAATAAATATGACTCGATTTTCCGCTGCACAAAGGTGTACCAACAACAACAACAACAATAGCTTTATTTAGCAGCTGACTAAAAAGCAGTTGACTAAAAGAAACTTAATCAATTGCTTTTGCTTGCTACGCAATTAAAATTCGATTTATACCTGAACAAGTTTATGTTCTTCAAAATACATACTGGATGATGTACTGGTGAAGAATTAATTCAAGTCAAACTCAACAACAAAATCTAACCGCCCAAAGCTAACGGGCTGACCATTTAACTTTTGAGAGGGGGAGGGGTGATTTTTTTTAAAAATTCCTGCAAGTGCTTGTCAGAACAAAAAAAATTGCAAGCATGACAAATGGAGGGAAAAAAAGTCTTGCACGGCCCAAAGAAAGAAAAAGGGGTTGGGGGGGGGGGGAATATCCTGGCCACCAGGTTTCTAGAAAAAAATTTCTTGCTGACCAGAGATCACCCACCCCCATCCCCTCAAAAGTTAAATGGTCAGCCCCTATTTGTTGTTCAAACTTCACCTCTCCCCAGTCAAACCTTGTATTGTTGCTTATAATTGTAAATGTATAAAGTGCAAAATTCTTGGCTAAGTTAGGAAGGAAATAATATTTCTGATGCAAAGTGCCTCTCATGCCTATGAAATCTTTGTAACTTTGGGCGGCGTTGGCCCTTAGGCCGCGCTTTCATGCAACTTCCGGTAATGGCCCGAATCAGTGTATTCAAGAATATGCTGTTAGTATAATTTTTATTTAAAAAGCAGCCTTACCTCCAACTAACAGAGTATTACACTTATCCAGAACTTCTAAGACTTGATCTTTTGTGGAAAAATTGATATTGAGTTTGGCAAGAAGTTCTAACATAAAACTGCAATAAACCAGAAAAACAGTAGATCAGCTATCTGGCAGCCTGAATTTTATCCATTTTGTCTGGTTGATTCCTCGTGAAAGGCCAATAGGAGTAAGAGGCCAGGAAAGATGTGTAATTTAACACAAGACACACACTGATGCTCTTAGTTTTTGGTATTTTTGCTTTGGGTACAGAGCACCCTAAGGGCCATGCAAGATGTCAACTTGTCAAGTTGTCGATATCTTGACTTGTCGAGTAAAGACTTCAAGTTATCGAGATGTTGAAATATTGAGATACTGAGATGTCGATTTCTCTGTATCTAACTATACACAAGTTAAATTTGTATATGTAATAGGACTGCATGCTGTCCAATTTGAATAATTGATGAGAAAAAATTCTGAGGACTGCTAAAATTTCCATTTTAAAATACAGTTTGGCATTATCTAGTCTCCTTTGCAGCCGTTTTTTGGGATGTCACGCAATGCTCCCCTTACATGACATCCCAAAAAACGGCTGCAAAGGAGACTAGGCATTATCTTAAAGTTAAAAGATATAAGATAATGTTGGAGTTGAAAGTAGCTAATCCTTAGCTATTAGTCGCACCCACTCTTGGCTACTTTTCTCTTTTTGTTTTGGCATCGTTTAATAATTGCCAATTTAACCTACTATTCCAGTACATACTAAATAACCTTTTCTGTGTTTGAAATTGTATGTTATTCAGGGCAAAACTGAGACTTCACAAATGTGAGGTTATTGTTGTTAATCAACTGGGCTGGCTTATAAAACTAGAAATAAAAAGTAATTTGCTCTATATGCTATATGCATGCACATATTATATATCACTCATGAACGCCTGTGCCTATGCAAGGAGCACAAGTGCTTTTAACTTTCCTTGAGCCTGTTGTTACAGTTGTTAGCGTTCTTTGACAACTCAACATCATATAATGAATCTGAATCTATGATGAGCCAATGAAAGTGTAGACAATGCAAAAAATAATGTGGCCATTTTTTACGTAAATTGCTTCAATCTGTCTATTGTAGAGGTTACTAAAAAGTTTTCTGTCATCATTACCTAATAATAACAGTACTAACATTACCTCCACACTGATTAATTAAAAAAAAATGAAACCAACAGACCTGCCAGGCTTGGTCAAACCATCTCCATTCTTTGGCAGTTCTTGCATGTCAATCAACTTCTCAAGTTCAATAAAAAGTGCTGCAAAACATTCCCACACACATTTCCTTGAAGCACTCATTAAAGAGAATGTAAAGTGATACAACACAATGTGATAGAATTTCCCAGTTTAAACAGAACTACAACTTTACAACTTTGTCAAGCATAGCATACTTGTTTCCTCTGGACATGGCATCCTAGGTTGTTAACCTACAAGTTGGTAATGTCTACGCACAGAACAAGTTGTATTTTCTCCTTACAATGTCAATGCATTGTCCAGCAGAGAGATGGATACTAGCCCATAATAGTCAATGCCAGTTACAGCAAAATCCTAATGTCACAAAGTGTTTCATGTAAGAGACTGAAAAAGTGTTCCTTACAATGATGGTTTCCATACTTCAATCATTTTACTGTTAGTTAATTTGGCCAGGCATTGGCTGGGGATTTTATTAAAATGTGTTCTGTAAAATGGAGTTTCATTGTAACTAATTACTAGAAACAAACACTTACATTTAAGACGGGCAAGGTCCTCCTTGTCAATATCCACATCACCTTGAAAAAACAAAGGAAATTAAACACAGTCAAGGAAGATAATAAATAGATTTAATGCCTTTGACCTTTGTAAACTGTATAAACTAGTAATCTGTACTGTGAATACCTGTTGCCTCGTTAGTGTTCTGCAGTTCATCGTGTTCACGACATTCAATAAACTCAATGCACTGTGCTATATCCTCTACTATGAATACCTGTTGTCTCGTTAGTGTCCTGTAGTTCACTATGTTCACGACATTCAATAAACTCAATGCACTGTGCTATATCCTCTACTATGAATACCTGTTGTCTCGTTAGTGTCCTGTAATTCACTATGTTCACGACATTCAATAAACTCAATGCACTGTGCTATATCCTCTATACATGATGCTACATCAAATGATGTCAAGTCAAAAGAAGCAGTCTCTTCACAAGTCTTTTCCTGGAAGAATAAACATTCATATTGTTATCAATAAAAAGTTTACAGGTCCAATAGCTGCAGATGACATAGCCTAACATAGGCTGGGATAACCTCACTGCACCTTTCCCCCTTGGACAGACTTGTCCAAGAAAATGAGTATGAGTACAACTGAACAGTTCAAATACCTGGGTGGTATTGCCAGACATGACATTAGTCTGAACAATATGATACACCAGACCTTCCATACCAAAATTCTGCAGAACGTCCTTTATATCTTCTGGCCTCAGGCCATTTGCTACAAGAATCTGCTTACAAATGGCAAGCGTAATAGCATGGGCACCATCATGTGGATAGAGGTGGATAGGTCATGTTGTCAGAAAGGAAAATGATTCTAACACTAAAACAGCACTTTACTGGATGCCTGAAGGCAGGCGGAAACATGGGAGGCCCAAGAACACATGGTGACACAGACACAAATGAGGGGCTTTAACCAAAGCTGGAACACCATTCAAAAGCTGGCTAAGGACAGACAGCTTTGAAGGTCTTTTGTTGCTGCCCTACATGCCAGTGGGCATAATGGGCATGCACAAGCCATTTAGGGGGGTCCAAAAATCTTTAAAATGAATGCTACCAGAATGGCTAAAAATGCATCCCAATATACCAGACGCAGTGAATAATTTCATTATTTATCAGGCTAATAATTACCAGCAAATTTGAACTACAATAATATTAGAAACAGAAACTGTGATAGACCACAAACGATAATGCTGCTGACTTACAAAGGATCTACAAGAGACTTAATCAGTCAAAAATAAACTGTAATATACACAAAACTTCAAGGCTGATACTACGTAAAAAATTACCTGCCTACCACAACACTCACTGACATATCTATATAGGAGAGCAGTAAAACGGTATTTTTTTAATTGGATAAATTTAAAATACTTTTTGCCAAATACTTATTGGGGATGGCTGAAGCCCATCCATGGATAGTTTCATGTTTGAAGATTCTTTATACCTTCTTTTTGTCTTGACTTCCAGCTCCCTCGTCGGCCACTTTTGCGAGCGATGCCCAGTCCACCTCAATCAAGGATGTCAAAAATCCCGACCCTCGGGGATACACCAGTCAAAAAAATTCTAATTTCCCCTGACACGGGCGACGTTTTGTTGTCAATAGTCTGTTTATGCCCGCAATCCCCCCTCCCATTGGGGCAAGACATTCATAGGTGCATAACCGAGACGTGCTACATCGTTTGGATGTGAGACACCCCTGAAGGTGCATGGCAATCTTAAGACAATCCTTGGATATAAATTGCTACTCAGGGTTATTAGTCTTTTCTTACCAAGTTGTGTGCTTCGTCAAAGAGTATAATGCTACCAGAAATATCCACACTATTGGCTTTCCTTGACTGGTAAAGAAAGAAAAAAAAAAAGAAATTTAGGGCAAAACTTTCGTAGGTATTTATGATTAAGATTGCCTGGTGGACTGGAATCTTAACTGATTACCGATTAAATAAATATAAATAAATTAAACAGCATGTCTTTACAAAAGCATAGTCATAAACATGCTAATAAAATAAACATGTTTTTGCATACTTTGAGGTCCAGTAGATAATTGTAAGGCATGAATATAATGTCTGCACCAGTCTTCAATTCTCTAGCCATGTAGTAAGGACATGCCCTGAGTAAAAAGAGAAGATATCGTCATCAATAATTTAACATTAAATATTCAGCTCCAGTCTTGATTCAGGCATAAGGCCAAACTGTATCTTCAAGGGTGTGTCTAGTAAACAGGTAGGTTACTATTCACCTGTGTTTCTGGCCAAGTCCCACCAAATCTTCAATATCCAGGATACCTTGAGTAAAATCTTTATTGGCCTTGTTAGCTATTTGAAATGATAAATACAGTGTGTTCATGTAGAGCCATGCAGTTGATAAAACATAATAGTTTCATCAGGCAGTTGTTGCATGCATTATGTGTAAAGTACAATGGGAGTGTTACACTTTATTCAACATGTGTTGTAGAACTAATTAGAACAAATATTAGGGGCTATTATTCAAATACATGTAAACAAGGACCCCTGTACTCTATAATGTAGCAAAGTTTGCAGTTCGTTTCAACTGTTACCTTCCAAGTTGTTATAAAAGTGACATGTTCTAGCCTGAACTTTTGCTCTGCACATATGTACCTGTTATCAGTAACAAAAGGACACATATGTCTTATTGCTCCGATATTATTTCATTTATCTGGTGGTTAATACTTAAATTGGGCTATGAATGATAACATGTGTATCAATCATTTTACAAAATGCTTTGACCAAAATGTCAATCCTGAAAATCAATAATAAATTATAATTTACCTTGAGCTCGTAAAACTAGATTACGACTTGTATGTATGTTTCTGATAACAATCGGTAAAAATAGATGACACTCGGTAAATCAATCATTATCGATTTGTATCGGATATCGATATCAAACGAAGTCAAAACTTTAATTCTTTATCGATTGTTATTGATTGCTATCGATTATCAGTTTATCGGTTGACTACAAAAAAGGCAAAGTCTACGTCGAACCTAGTGGCCCATACCGCTGGATATTATCCCAGTTACCTTAGGATGAAGCAACTGAGAGTATTTCTACTCCCCCTGGATGGAATGCTAGTCCATCGCAGGGTTACCCCCCAGCAGTAAATTCGCCGGAGCCCATTTATACACCAGGGTGAAGAGAGGCACTGTGAGAGTAAAGTAACTTGCCTAAGAACGCAGCGCAGTGACCCGGCCAAGGCTCGAACCTGGACCGTCCGTCCATCCAGCGCACTAATCATTATGCCACTGCACCTCCCATCAGTTGACTATGGCAAGCAGGCAGTGAACTCTTTCTCACCTTAGCTGAGTTTGTTTCCTGCTTTAGTACATCACTGTTGATACACAGTTGTT
Source organism: Blastomussa wellsi (assembly GCA_947652115.1). NCBI lineage: Eukaryota > Metazoa > Cnidaria > Anthozoa > Scleractinia > Plerogyridae > Blastomussa > Blastomussa wellsi. The sequence continues at coordinate 22,687,295 of OX393569.1, forward strand.
CACGAGAACCAATGATACTCACTTTAGGCCTTTTGAAAGACAAAGAACCATCATGGAATGTGATTTACCTTAAACCAATCAAGCAATGTTCTTCATACAGAACAGGAACCATGAGCCTGTCAACTCAGGGTTGTCAATAAGATTTAAAGTATGCAGAGATATTTTGAAAGTAGACGGCACTGGGGGCCCTTTTTAAGCGTTTTTGTAATGAACTATTTTTTTCCCGCTTATCTCCACCAAATTGTAGCTGACGAAAATGTTTAAGTAGCTTGTGATATCGCCGGTCGCTGGCACTTATTGACAACCCTGTCAACTACCAAACATACTCACCTGTATATTGTATTCTTAAGTTCCTGCACAGCTTGTGACAGTTGAGAATGTGTTCTTGAGGAATACAGAATTTTTGGTGCTTCAAAGAACGATCCTGTAAAAAGTAAAATAGTAGTATGACACTTTAAAAGAGTTACCAAGTGATAAAGTTGAACCAAAAAAACTGTGGACCAAATGAAAATCCTTTTTAGATATGCCCATGCTCTTGTTAAACATTGTTGCCCATTTTAATAGTGAATTTCAGTGGTTTTTCCCTTTAGATGAGGCTAAAGGTTTGAAATTAAATTAAACCCTCATGTAAATTGTGCAAAGGATCTTTCTTTTCCTGTAGCGTGGAGCAAAGTAAGTGGGGTAAAGATATGTCCTGAGAAGTAACCTGATTTGGAAAATTTCAGAGATCATTAGCCAGGTGGTCGAACCCTGCAATATAATGAGCCCAGTGGTCAAACCCTGCAATATAATGAGCCCAGTGGTCAAACCCTGCAATATAATGAGCCCGGTGGTCAAACCCTGCAATATAATGAGCCCAGTGGTCGAACCCTGCAATATAATGAGCCCAGTGGTCAAACCCTGCAATATAATGAGCCCTGTGGTCAAACCCTGCAATATAATGAGCCCAGTGGTCGAACCCTGCAATATAATGAGCCCGGTGGTCAAACCCTGCAATATAATGAGCCCGGTGGTCAAACCCTGCAATATAATAATAATAATAAATAGGTGCTTATAGGGCGCGTTTCTAACCTCAATGCGCCTAACAACAAATAATTCATTAACATTAAAATAAATAATTAACAGTAACATTTTTGAAACAAAAATGTCTTAAGCCTAGTTTTAAATGTTTGTACTGTTTCTGCTCTTTTAATATATTCGGGAATTGAGTTCCATAACTTCGGCGCAGTTGCTGAAAAAGCGCGGCCACCATAGGAGTTGGATTTGATAGACGGGATGCATAATAGTGAACAAGTTGATGATCTTAGTGTTCTTAATGAGTGATATTCTTGTATAATAGGTTCTAAATAACTGGTAGATTGCCCATTTAAGATCTTATACGTTATAAGTAAAATTTTAAAATTAATTCTTGCTTTGACTGGCAGCCAATGCAGATTCTTTAAAATAGGTGTTATATGTTCATTTCTTCGTGTTCCAGATATCATTCGAGCAGCGACATTCTGGATTCTCTGTAATTTGTCCCTTTGATACTTTGGTATCCCATATAAGACGCTATTGCAATAGTCTAGTCTGGAAATCACAAGAGAGTTGACTAGCATCTTCAACCCATCATACGAAAGGTATCTACGGATGCGTCCAATGGATCTTATAGCAAAACTGGCTTTTTTGCATGTTTCGTTGATATGGTCGTTAAAAAATAGAGTTTTATCCATTACGATGCCCAAATTCTTAGCTTTTGCTTTGATTTCGATTGTATTATTAGCCAACGTTAAAGTCTCCAACGATGATGGTTGCTTCTTGTAGCGGGAGGTAAAATGCAGTACTTCAGTTTTACCAGGATTGCTCTTCAACATGTTCTGAGTGTTCCATGCAAAAACATCATTTACACATGCTTGAAGAATTCCTACAGAATCAACAGAATGCTCAGGATCTTTAATAGCGATGTAGATTTGGGTATCGTCAGCATAGAACATACAATTTAAATCATGAGTAAGTATAACATCTTGAAGAGGTGCCAGATAGAGAATAAAAAGTAATGGGCCAAGTATCGAGCCCTGAGGCACTCCATATTCTAAGCATCGCGGTGAGGATGAAGAGTCACTGATAATTACTTGCTGGAAACGATCAAGTAAGTACGAGGAGAACCATTGAAGAACATTTTCAGTGATGTTAAAGTATGTTCGAAGTCTCGTGAGCAGAAGATGGTGGTCTATGGTATCGAACGCTGCTGATAAATCTAGCAGAACCAGAATTACTTCGCCTTGGGAGTCAAGTGTTCTAAGAATATCATTACTAACTCTGAGTAGGGCAGACTCTGTTGAGTGGTGTTTCCTATACGCAGATTGTAATGAAGGAAATAGTCCATGGTAGTTCAGGTAATTATGAACTTGAATGGCAACTGACTTTTCAATTACCTTAGAAAGAAATGTAATATTGGCTATGGGTCTATAATTGACAAACAGATTAGGCTCAAGATCAGGTTTCTTCAATTTCGGACGAACCAGTGAGGTTTTCAAAGAAGCAGGGAAGACTCCAGTTTCAAAAGATTGTCTAACGATTCTGCTGATAAAGGGCAATAATAAATTCATGTTGCCTTTAACGATGTGTGTTGGAATCGGATCAAGAGCGCAGGTCTTGTTTGAGAGTGATGTTATAATGTCTTTAACATTCTCGTTTGATGGTGGAATGAATTCAGAAAACTCACAGTGAATATTTCTTTTTTCCATATTATGAAATGACTGAGTGTTATCAGAAGAATCAGATAGTTCCTTGCGTATGTCTCTTATCTTGTTTATAAAGAAGTTATTAAAATCTTCAGTAAGTTGTTCAAGAGAGTCGTAAGTAGGCAACACAGTGTTTTTTATCATAAAGAAACCATCAATAAGTCTGAAGAGCTGATTTCGATTGGTATGTTCAATCTTAGATTTATAGAAGTGCGCTTTTGTTGAGCCCAGTGGTCAAACCCTGCAATATAATGAGCTCAGTGGTCAAACCCTGCAATATAATGAGCCCAATGGTCGAACCCTGCAATATAATGAGCCCAGTGGTCGAACCCTGCAATATAATGAGCCCAGTGGTCGAATCCTGCAATATAATGAGCCCGGTGGTAAAACCCTGCAATATAATGAGCTCAGTGGTCAAACCCTACAATATAATGAGCCCAGTGGTCAAACCCTGCAATATAATGAGCTCAGTGGTCGAACCCTGCAATATAATGAGCCCAGTGGTCAAACCCTGCAATATAATGAGCCCAGTGGTCAAACCCTGCAATATAATGAGCTCAGTGGTCAAACCCTGCAATATAATGAGCCCAATGGTCGAACCCTGCAATATAATGAGCCCAGTGGTCGAACCCTGCAATATAATGAGCCCAGTGGTCGAACCCTGCAATATAATGAGCCCAGTGGTCAAACCCTGCAATATAATGAGCTCAGTGGTCAAACCCTACAATATAATGAGCCCAGTGGTCGAACCCTGCAATATAATGAGCCCAGTGGTCAAACCCTGCAATATAATGAGCCCAGTGGTCAAACCCCGCAATATAATGAGCCCAGTGGTCAAACCCTGCAATATAATGAGCCCTGTGGTCGGACCCTGCAATATAATGAGCCCAGTGGTCGAACCCTGCAATATAATGAGCCCAGTGGTCAAACCCTGCAATATAATGAGCTCAGTGGTCAAACCCTGCAATATAATGAGCCCAGTGGTCGAACCCTGCAATATAATGAGCCCAGTGGTCAAACCCTGCAATATAATGAGCCCGGTGGTCAAACCCTGCAATATAATGAGCCCAGTGGTCGAACCCTGCAATATAATGAGCCCTGTGGTCGAACCCTGCAATATAATGAGCCAGGTGGTCAAACCCTGCAATATAATGAGCCCAGTGGTCGAACCCTGCAATATAATGAGCCCGGTGGTCGAACCCTGCAATATAATGAGCCCGGTGGTCGAACCCTGCAATATAATGAGCCCAGTGGTCGAACCCTGCAATATAATGAGCCCAGTGGTCAAACCCTGCAATATAATGAGCTCAGTGGTCAAACCCTGCAATATAATGAGCCCAGTGGTCGAACCCTGCAATATAATGAGCCCAGTGGTCAAACCCTGCAATATAATGAGCCCGGTGGTCAAACCCTGCAATATAATGAGCCCAGTGGTCGAACCCTGCAATATAATGAGCCCTGTGGTCGAACCCTGCAATATAATGAGCCAGGTGGTCAAACCCTGCAATATAATGAGCCCAGTGGTCGAACCCTGCAATATAATGAGCCCGGTGGTCGAACCCTGCAATATAATGAGCCCGGTGGTCGAACCCTGCAATATAATGAGCCCGGTGGTCGAACCCTGCAATATAATGAGCCCGGTGGTCGAACCCTGCAATATAATGAGCCCAGTGGTCGAACCCTGCAATATAATGAGCCCGGTGGTCAAACCCTGCAATATAATGAGCCCAGTGGTCGAACCCTGCAATATAATGAGCCCGGTGGTCGAACCCTGCAATATAATGAGCCCGGTGGTCGAACCCTGCAATATAATGAGCCCAGTGGTCAAACCCTGCAATATAATGAGCCCAGTGGTCAAACCCTGCGATATAATGAGCCCGGTGGTCGAACCCTACAATATAATGAGAAACATATTTATTCGATAAACTGTTAGTTAAGTCAACCCTTGTTACAGCGTAATTTGAGTTATTTGTTGATACTGCTACTTGGCTTTCTATTGTATTGATCATAATCAATCGGAATCATTAATCATCACTTTTTAAGGCTATACATGGCCTAGCACCGCATTATATCTGTAATCTCATTCACAGAATGGTTCCCATTTGGAACTATCTTTAATACCTCTGTCTAGACACTTGGTGAGAGGACTTTTTCTGCTGCTGCATACTACAGGGTCAAGGAAAACTTTGAGCATTTTTAGTCGAAGCTTTAAACTTTTTTAATTAAAATACCATATGATTAGTTCTTAGGCCATCCTTTATCATCCAGTTATTTTTGCCTTAAGACTTTTAACTCTAGTCTTGTTTAACCTTATTGCGTTCAATAAAATGCATTTCTAATCTTATATTGGAAGAAAATAGAGTTTTCCTGTGCCACCCCCCTCCAACAAAATTTATCAGGGGCAAATGATGTCATGTCCATGCTTGTTGCGTTGCTTTTTTGCTTTCAAGTCCCTTCAAGTTCCTTCAAGTGTTTTTCGATTTTGTTGAGCTTTTTTCGCAGTTGTATTGGTTTATTTGGGCTATCACTGGCAAAGATGATTGAAGCTACTTATCAGAAACCTGTCCAGTGCTGGTGTGTTTTCTTGGAAACAAATGCTGCAATTCGCCCAAGCAACACATAAAACTTAGCTGTTTTTCATTGGAGATTCAACTTCTATCTGCGTACAGAGTTGTGACGCTTTACTGTTCAAATCAGCCTTATTATTATCCAAGAAGAACCTTGTATCAAAGATTGTACAACTCCTGGTGCGAATATATAACAGCAGATTTCGATCGGTGCCGTGACAGTCATGAATTTTATGTTTGCATTTTAGCCTGCATGTGCGTTTGCTGCGTTAATTTGTTTTCATTTGTTGAGCAACAAAGAAATGGTATTTGTCATTCCCGTCTTGAGGTTTGTGATTATTTGGCTTGTGCTACTACTTGCCGATTTTTTAATGTTTTGGCTGACAATTAATCAGTACAGTTCACAGGCTGTGGTTTTCTGCACACTGACTGCAACTTTGTTATTCGTGAATAGTGGTGTCATGCAATGCAAAAAACTCCAAACATTGAATTTGTATGAATAAATCGGAAAAATCATGTTCCTAAACTACACTGTACAGTTATGTTAAGAGTTTCATACTGATATTTAAAAATGTTGATTTCAGCATTAAAGAAAGCTTGAATTTTCGGGAAACAAAGTCAAAATGAAGCCAAGCGAATCAAAGTCGTCGAACGCACTCATAATCTTTGATTACTACTAGTAGTCATATATATGTTGCACTCTTGCAAAATGCAGACTTTTGTTTTATTAAAAAGACAGAAAACTTGTTAGATTATATGTTGACTTTAATTTAGTTGTAGACGTTTTGGACTGCTAATTTTATACATTCAAGAACTATCTGAGAATCTTCCAGAAGTTTCACTGTACCAGTCTTTTGTAGGTTGCATAGCAAGTCCCTCGTCATTGCGTCAGATTAAAAACGTTTGGCTGGACGTTTTCCTAGCTTGTTATTGGTGATTTCATGTCCACGGCGGGCGATTTTTAGCATGGTTTCAACAATATATTCTTTTTTTAAATAGCTAGCTTTGAAATCATTTTTATTTCTGGAATTAATTAATATTTTTATTGTAAGATGCACATGATCATATTCACATGTTAACTTGCACCTTATAAATATTAATTATTATTAATATTAAAACAAACTAAACTAAAGCAAAACAGCTTCAAATTTCAAAGTGACTACAAATTTCAACCACAACAGGCTCTATCCAAGCAATAAATGTAGAGTCTAATACCTTTTTCATTGTCTGATGCAACCCATGAATCTCCTTTAGCAGCTTGCTGCAATTCTTTACCCAGCACTTGCACATAATTTGAACCATCTTGGTCACATGTAAGTCTTTGTTTAAGCTGCAGTTGAGCCACATAAGTTTCTCTCCATGCTAATGTTGCACACAACAAGCAAAGAGTTTTTCCTGTTCCAGTTGGACTCTCAAGAATACCATTTTTTCCCTACATACATTGGTACAACAAGATAGAAATTGCATCAAAGGAAATTCGAGAAAAAATCTAAATGGGATTTGAACCCATGACTCTCAGTGATCTAGTAGGATGCTCTAACCACCGAGCTTCTGGAGACTCTATGGCGAGCAAAGGTGAAATGTGGGTCTTGACTTGAACTGCATCACACAGTTTCACAGCCAAATGATGAATCATAACTGCAATATCATGCATTGAGGTATAATGATATCCAGACGAAGATCCACTTTCACACATAATAGTTTTCCACTTTGGATAACGTTTTCAAACGTTTCCATTTTTGAGGAGGCAGGAAAATGGAAAGAAACTTGGATACACGTGCATGGGGTGTTATAGTAAGATGTAATAGTAAGAGTTGTGGCAGCAAAAAAAAGACATTATTTATCAGCAGTACACTTCCGTGATCGCTTGTGTAGAACATTTGATAGCCAATTAGCATATCTTTTTCTCACATGTTCACGCTTTGATGCAACCGACGGTGGTTGAAAATGAACATTTCGGATGAAAACAAATTCAGTCTGAAATTTACATCTGAGGGACAATTTATCACACAAGACATCGGCCATCGGCCAGTTTACAGGTGAATGGACATCGGCCAGTTTACAGGTGTAAACATTGAGCAAGCTTGTTCCAAAATGAGTAAGACACTGAACATAATCGTGGACGATTGGGTGACACGTGACTAGTTTGGCATTTAGCATTTTTGGGATCCGATCCGGGTTTTGTCAGTCGGTTCACTCTGGTCCGATCCGATCCGATCCGATCCGGTCCGGTCCAATCCGGTCAGGTCCGAGCCGACCCGGTCCGATGCCTGGTTTTGTCAACGCACCAGGAGCGAGTCTGCATTGTCAAACTTGTGTGCAGCTCACGAGGCCGCCGCAGCCGAGTGAGTCTGAACTAACAAATTTTACAATGTGACGAAGAAATACTACGTCATCGTGTTTCGATGATTTTTTCAACCGCGAACATTAGCCAATGAGCGCGCGAGAATTTCTGCCGTTATGGTAAAATATATCATCGACCTCATTAATTTAGCTTACCTCTTGCAAACACTGAATAACCTTTTCCATATAAGAAACTTGGCATTCGTATGGTGGAAAGGGAAAATCAATATCAACACCACGAATCTGCAAATGGACCATACTTTTTACACAATAATTTACAATTTTATACAGACAGCAACGCTATAACAGCAACAAAAATCCCGCCATCTTTAATAAGCGTTTTGCTATTGCAGCCAGGCCTTCAGCCTCGATTTCAAACAAAAACACTGACGACCTCACCTACCCCGTCACAAACAACATTAATATTCGGCTTCCAGACAGAAAATGTGATCTGTTCACTTGGCGTTCGGTTGATTGGAGATTTTCGAAAGAAGCAGGGAGCGAAAACTGCGTTTTACATGCTGCTCCCAAGTTGTCGTTTGGATTTTTCAGGGAACTGAGGGGGCGGGGCGGGGCAGACTTTTGACGAGACCAAAAGGGAATGCGTTACGCGTTTTTTCGCAAATGAACTGGTCTTGGACATACAAGAGTTGAGTGATCGTCGAAAGTTTTAAGATTCTGCTATCTAGGGTAAGAGTCCCATATAGCCCCATGACATTATACTTACAAATTGTTTCATTTAATCGGAAGTCATTGGGACCCAACCAGTGTTCTCTTTTTCTGCTTAGTACAGTGACGCGACAAACGGAGGGCGATAAAGGTTCCAACAGAGTTTGGCCAGTCCCTATTCGTTACTAAAAACGTTGCTCCAAGTTACGTATACACAGCTCGTTCTATACCAGGAAGGGGAGGCCGCTGTCTGAGAGGTCCTGAGGGGGAACCTTAGAAAAAAACCAAACTCACATAGTACCGAACATAAACCTAATGGCGTTGAAGAATAACAAAAACTTTTTGTATCACCTGGCTTGAAATAATCTGTTTTCCTGCCAAGAATCAATGTTCAGAGAACATCTAGGAGCTACGTTGTCATATGGGTATACTTTGAACTGTATCCAGAGCCAAAATTGAAACAGTTGTGCTTTTTCATTAGCTGGGATGATGGTGGGTGGGAGGGGGGGGGGGGGTGGATTGGTCGCGACTAGTTGAACTGAACATCCAGAAAAGATGACGTGGAATCTACTTGTCCACGTTATTCACACAGGGTTTGGATTTTATGTGAGTTTGCTTTGTTCCTATATTGCTCTTCTCAAGCATGATGGCAAAGTTTACACTCAGATGGTGTGACCAAAAACATGTTGGCCAAAAAACTGCTGGGCAAGGCTGATTTTTTGTGCTTTGTTTTAAAATTTACTTTGTGAAGCCCCCCAAAACTGGTGAGGGGAATGTGTCTGAAAATACCATGCTGTGACGTCACTTTGGTGCCAAACTTTTGTTTGCACAATCAAAGTTTCTTGACAGTGAGGAGTGACCACATGAGAAACATGTCGAGCGATTCAGAAATGGGCAATTTGTCAGAAAGATTGAGCAACCCCAAGGAAATAGAAACTGAAAACGATTGTGAGAACGTTTTTTGGCACCCAAATGATGTTAGAGGTTGTCGTCACGGTATTTTAAAAGCACAATTCAAATACCATTTTTGAGGGCAAAATGGCTCAACTTTGAAGGCTTGTACAATCGTTACTTTTAACACCAGATGTCTCAAACTTTGGAATCGCACATTTCACAAGGTAAATTTTAAAACAAAATACAAAACCAATTTATTTTGTTCTCCAAGGGTGTCCTAAACCAGACAATTTCACTTGCCCCCTCAAATCCTACCAGATTCATGTACAATATTCCAAACAAAAGGGAAGTTATTTATTCTGTGAAAACATTTTGGCCCAAGCATCATTTTTAAACAGGAGAAATTTGCCCCCAGAGGGAGGGGGCTCGCATATGAAAGGGGATGCTTGTCAGAAATTTTGAATTAAACCCCTAAAGGAGACCAATCTGAGTGTGGTCCAAGCTTTGATTATATGAATCAAGGAAATAAAACAAATTTAAAAAATATATTTTTATACTTCTTCACGTGCAACCCTAAACAAGACCTTCACAGCTAAATATAATGGAGTTTTGCCTAGAGCACCCTTATCAAGACTAAAATCTGAAATTTACACCCCTAAGCAAGATGACGAGCATCCCCACCCCTTTCATATGCGAGTACCCCCCTCAGAAAATTTGCTGCATTATCTGCTGTTAATTGTAACTGGTATACAAATTTAGTTTCTAAAAAAGTTGGAGTTGAAAGGAGAGATGCAATCCAGTCCATTCAAAAATTTGTGCAAGCATGGAACCAAAATATTTCTTTACTATGTATGTATCTTACAACAAATTTACTTGTACAGTCAAGCATATCAGAGGCTATAATTTCAAACAAAATATTTATTCAACAAGGAACGTTGAACACTGAACATTCCACTCAAAACATAAGAAATTCCTTAAATTTATAACCAAAATAATGCACATATTCATCAATAATGTGAACACTTCCAGTTCTGGATAACATTTAAACATCAAATTCAGTACCGCCGAGGATACTTTTTTAACAAGTGTATAAATAAACTATTAGGAAATTTGGGTATGCCTTTTATCAGCATGGCATTAAAGTAGATATCCAGACAGTGTTATGGTGATATTTGCAAGGCACTATTTTATTGTTTTGTTGTCAACCCTGAGCCTTCTCTGCCCTCAGGGTTTTCACCTGTTGACACACCTCCTCCACATGCTTGTCATGGGCCCCAAGCCTTTCTTGTAAAGCTCTCAATTTTGCATTGCGCTTCTCTTCTGATTGTTCCAACTTCTGCTTTATCTTCTCCTGGCAAACTTTGCTTTGTTCTTGCACAAGTGCATCCACAAGCTGCCGTGCTTGCTCAACCTTCTGAGACTTTATTTGCAGTCTCTCTTGGAGTAAGCGGATCTGGGCCTGGCGCTTTTCTGCGGTTGTTTCCATCTTCTGCTGTAAATTTATCTCTGCTGCTTTGGAGTGCTTCTCAATGCTTTCCTGCAAAGCAGCCAAAACCTCTTGAATGCGTTGTTCACGTGCTTGCCAACGCTCCAATTGAGCCTTGCGATGTAGCTCAAGATTCTCCTTGCTCATTGCTTCCTTCTGTTGAATCTTCTCCTCTGCTTTTTTAGCATGAGAGGCAATTATCTCTCGCAACTTTTCTTGTACTTCTTTGATGTGCTGATCCTTTGCATGTAGACGATCTATAAGTGCTTTAATCTGAGCCTCCTTGTTCTCAGTATGTGAACTCATCTTTTGCTTGAGCTTTTCTTCAGCCATTCTGCTTTGCTCCTCAACTGTCTGCTGCTTGGTGAGTTGGACTTGGGTGATGTGCTCATTTTTGATGGCAGCCTTTGCTAACAATTGACCTTTAATAATCTGCAATAACAGTAAAAAATGTTTTTCTGTATCAGTATTAGTGTGGAAGGACAAGCTCTAAGCTGAAAATTATTGATCACCTCCAGATGTCAGGTGTCAAAGTTTAGAAACCTTTTTGCTGGAGTGTTGGCAACTACCTATGACAGGAATTTCACAGTATCAATATTTTGTAGCATATGATGAAAAAAGCATTGTGTGATGTCTACAGGACACCTCATGCTAATACAGTAAAAGAAGTAAAATCTGTCCATATGAGCCAAGTGGCCCATCAGCCAGAGCTCCTCCCAGTTTCCTTAGCAGGAAGCAACAGAGAGTTTCTACTCCCCCCTGGATGGGATGCTAGTTCATCGCAGGGTTACCCCCAGCAGTAAAATTCATTGGTACCCATTTTTACACCTTGGTGAAGAGAGGGACTGTGAGAGTAAAGTGACTTTGAAGTGACTTGCCTAAGAATACAATGCAGTGCCCTGGCCAGGGCTCAAACCCATACCGGCCAATCCGTGATCCAGCACACCAACCGTTAAGAACAAGTGGTTTTAAAATGGCAACAAGATTTTAAATTTTAAATAGAAATCTATGGAAAACAAGAGGAATTCTGAGACTCAGATGTGTCAAATGACAACTTTTTGAAAGTTTGCCACTGAATAAATGAAACAGAGCATTAATTTACATGTTGCCATATTGCCCACTCTATCAAATCTTAAAAGAGTGTTAATTTATAGTTGTCATTCAAATTTTCATTTTTTTTTTTACAGTGAAACTGTACACAGACTTGGCACACTGTAAACCCCTGCACCAAAAATGCACCCTGCCCCTGCCTTCAATAGGATAAGGTATCAGTATACCTCAATTTTCGTTAAAAAAGTTAATTTACATTTTTCGGATGCCTTGTTCGGAAATTTTAAGGTCTTTCTTTTGCAAAAAATTTGAAAACAAGCTATTTTTGTTACCGAGATGGAAATAGAAAACAATTTTTAATTGCTAATTACCGTCAGTTGAGCGTCGACAAGTTCCTGTCATCGCTTTCTATCAATTCACCGCCAAAGTGAATCTCACATGAGCGTCTCATTTCACAACAAAACTTTTTTTCATGCGATATGATCTCGCTTTAGTTCACGAAACAACAAGCAGTCGTTTAATTTCCCGCTTCGATCGTGGTTCCTTTTACGAGGTTGCTTTCATTTGCTAGAAGCTCTATCTTCATAATTTTCTGCTGCTATAGTGATGTTTCCACTGCGAGTGCTTTATAAAGTTTACGAGAAACTCACTGCCTTTCGCTTTTGTGATCTTTGGATCGTTTGGAGGCTGTAAAATGTAGAATGTCATCAACGACATAGCAACAGTAAGCCGATCCTTAGAGTTATCTGTCAATACATCATTAATTCTGATACTTCATGTGTCATCAATTGCTGAAAACAAACAAAACTGGAATAGCTTTTTTCGACTGTATCTCGAAAATAAAAATTGCCATAAACGTATGCACATTTTAAGTTTGTTTACCGCCACCTTTCAACCGATTGAGCTGAAATTTTGCTGAAATGGTCCTTAATACCTGCTCTACCAAAATTGTGTTAAAAAGTTATAGTCTTGTTTGTTCAATGGCATCACAAGCTTAAGAACCTCAAACTTTGGAGTGGCATAAAAAGAAAACAAAGCGATCTTAGAGAAATCGGAGACACTTTTGAAGGACCATCTGTAACAAATAATTTGCAAAGCTAAATACGTTGCGGCACCAATCGAGGCATGTAAATGAACTTGATAAAGACAAAAGAGGAAATATCACTCTAATGAGCAAAAATTCCACACCTATTCTCTCCAAAAAAGAGAAGGTTCAATCGAATTCCTCATTTATTAAGCTTTCAGAAAATTTATACTTTTGGGGTTTTTGTTTTTAAAGCTTCGTCACGAAAACGCGTTAGCGTGAGGTGGTCATTTGGGGTATACCAGGGTATACTGATACCTTAAATGAAAAGTGTGATTTTGTTTATTAAAGATGTAATTTTCTGTTGTAACAAGCAGTCTGAGTTTCCAACCAGAATTTTACTGGTCTGATGTCCTAACCACTTCGTTGAGGTAGGCCATTTATTCTTTACGAATTTGAACAGCCTTCTTTACAGAGAGCGACATGGGGGAGGGGTTCAGTCCAAGCTTAATAAATAATCGGATTCTGTCAAACTGTGTACCAGATTAAGCTAAGTCTGATTTATTTATTCGTTTCTATTGATCGATCTATTTAATAAGCTTCCAAGTTTATCAACATTAGGGTTAAGTAAACAGTAAAAGCCTAACCCTAACAGAACGTAACCTTAGCGCTTAGCTGAAGTTGAGAGTGTACTGTTATACCATAGAACTGTAACCTACGTTTCTCCTTTTTTCAGCTGCTTTCAACCTTTCTTCTGAATGCTCCTTGTTCAAATTTTCCTTCCCTTTTCGTGGAGTTAATCGCGGTTTTCTCGCATTTTCCACTCTGGGGCTAATTACGACTTCGAAAGCCACGCTATTGCTGGTGCAATTTTCCACTATTTCACAGTAAAAAGTAAGTTCAGAGTTAGGAAGGAATACGAAACAAAGAAAAGTTTCAGTTTATTAGAACTTCGTATAAAACAAGATAAAACACTTCCATTCACACAACAACTTCAACGCGTAAGCTTACCTTGAGACTCAACACTAGACGCCATTTTCACGAAGCTAACTCGAAGTAACGGTGAACAAGTTCTGCGCTATTGACTCTACACCAACAGACTCACTTTGAATGAAAGCACCGCTTTCGCTATCAGTTGAGGATAAAGCAAAACTTTTGTAGAAATGTAGAACTAAACTGCCACAGCGTAGCGAATCTTTCAACAGACAAACGATTCTACCCGAACTGACGATTGCACAGGTTTGGTCGCGTGTTTCAAATTCCCCCCTTTCACGTGTTCTTACAGAAGAGATTTGATTGGTCAATCTCTCTCGCTCAAAGCCCACAAAATAAACGTTTTTTCACTGCTTGGTCTGTAAGTTAAAGCAACCCCGCCTATAAACGGCCACATCGTTGGGTCACCTGGATAACAGAGACACCTCGGTCAATATTTTTGGTCCCGGCGAAGCTCCCATACATTTTCTTATAAGAAAACCCCGTTAATGCGGCCATCTCGTTAATTGTTGGTTTTCTCGTGACGTCATAAAATTTTAAAAACAAAATTCGCTGGGCCTGCTTAATTTTTATTGTCACCAGGTGAAAGAAATCCAAAAAGTATATCTATTCACACGTTTCCAGCTACCCGTGACAAAGCTGTCGTGCTCTAAGAAAAGGTCTTTTCGCAAATAATATTTTTTTGCGGTTTAAGCAGTACAACAGTCTAAACAGTCAAGTCTGTTCTTGTTGCGATTGTAGAATCTAGTTAAGTTCATCAAAGTCCATTGGTTAATTCTGTATGCACGGATTGAAGTTTCTGCATTCTGGATGTTTATTAAAGAATTTACAGTTATCTGTCAGGACCAGTCATGAAATTTGACCCTACGCCATTAATACGGCCATCCGGCCCGTTAAAGTGTAGCCTCCCACGCAGACGTCCTTTGGGATTCGTCACGCGTTCCTTCCCCAAGGACGTCTGCTGAATCGAAAGTCCACTTCCGTTCGCGGCTACGAACCAATCAAAGGTAACTTTCCAGTTTTGGGACAACGATTCGCAGCATGTGATAGGATAGCCGTCATGCAATGAGTCAATACTAGTTGTTTTCTTTAATTGGATTAAACGGCCTGCGAACGGAAGTGGATGTTCGATTCAGCAGACGTCCGTGGGGAAGGAACAAGTGACGAAGCCCAAAGAACGTCTGCGTGGGAGGCTAGTTAAAGTCCCAATAAAGTGAATTGGTTTTGTATTTAGTTTTAAAATTTACCTTGTGAAATACGCGATTCCAAAGTTCACAAGTCTTCAAAGTTGAGCCATTTTGCCCTCAAAAATGGTATTTGAATCGCGCGGTCAAAATACCACGTGACAACAACTTCTGACGTCATTTGGGTGCCAAATCGTTCTCAGTTTCTATTTCCTTGCCAACAACTCAATTCAAGCAAACGATGCGAAGTAAATTTACAAGAATCGACAAACCTGTCCTGCCTTCTCTACGACAGTTCTACATCTAGTCGATATTTAACGTCTGTACTGTATGTTGAAGACACTTGCAATTGCTATCAATAAAGAAACGAAAGTTTTCAATTTGCAAAACATGTTTCGACATTCTCATGTCATCTTCAGTTGCAAATGAGCTTTTAACGGTTGTACATTTGAATTTTATATTATTAAGGTACGTTACAAGATTAGCGCGCATAACAATAAAATAAAGGACAAAAGGAACAACGTAATTTAAAAGAAAGAGACAAATCTAGATGCCTCACCTGGTGATTAAGAATGGGATTTTCCCACTTAATGTGCAATGCCTCTTTGATTTTAATCTAAGATCGTCATGACAGGCCCTAGATGACTGCAGGTGCCTGTAGTCTGACATGAGGTGCTCACGAACACGTGTACAAAGGTGGCGAGTGGTCTCGCCAATGTAGCTGGCATTACAGCCAGCACACGAAAATTTATGCCCAGTAAACGCCGGGTAATTAACAATTACGGTATTATTTTTCAAAAATCATATAAACTAGGGGGCAGTGTAGCGCCTGTAAATATGATCGAGATTGTTAAATCATAGTGATGCGTTAACTAAAATAAATGTAGCCCTCAACGCCTTGAGAATACTCCGAACGTTTCGTAGTTGGTATTATTCAGTTCGGCTTGCTCTTTCTTCTTTGTTCTTTTCAGGAGAATGCATTACGTAACCTTATCTATTTGAGTGTATAAAAGGCTGTGTGCAGCTTTCATTTTAACTGGGGAGGAGTGGCAAAGGTGAAAAATACTGAGCCGGTTTCAGATTCTTCAGTGGCACCTCATGAACCTTTTCATCGCCCTTTTCATCTCCTGTTTCTTTTTTCTTGTTAGGTTTAGCAGAATAACGAGTATGGCAACGGGAATACGTTTTCTTTACAAACCTTGGCGCTTCTTGAATCAACTTAAAACAGCTATCCCGTTATGCCGGCAGAGCAGCACTTCTTCGAAAGTTCTCTCAGTCGAGGAGGCGCAGTCGGAAAATTGGCGACGACGAGTTGATTTGGCAGCTTCTTATCGTATCTTTGAAAAATTAAACTTACATGAAGGAGTATGTAATCATTTGAGTATGATGGCTCCTGCTGCTTGTGGCGAAGGAGAGGTGATGTTGATAGTTCCATATGGTCTGCACTGGAGTGAGGTACGACATCCGCATGCGCTACTATATAATTGATATATGCTCCTGATTACTATAACTGAACGTTCCATTACCGTTTGCGCAGCTGATTACATGCAACTTTTTCAGGTCAAAGCGTCAACGTTTGTTGGAATGAACGAGAAACGTGAGGTGGTTGAAGGTCAAGGTAAAGTGGAAACAGCTGCGTCGACAATTCACATGGGAGTTCATCAAGCTCGACCAGACGCAGTTTGTGCGTTCCACTTACATCCGCCATATTGCACAGCTATAGGTAGTGATGGTTCAGTAACCCAGTTCTTACCCTCGCTCTGCAATTGTCGGCTAGCGCCACATGTGTTTTAATACCACCCCTGAGCGTAGCTTTGCTTTTAAAAAGTTTGAAAGTTTGGTGGATTGCTCCTGACAGGTGAAACGATTATTGGAGGAAGAACCTTTAGGGAAACATAGCAATCAATCAATCAATCAAGCAAGCAATCAATCAATCAATCAATCAATCAATCAATCAATCAATCAAGCAATCAATCTTTATTTGAAACACGAAATCTTATAATAAAAATGATCCTCCTAGGAGTCGTTTAAAATTACAAATATAAATTAACCATATCATGTTAGATTGTACATGATCAGGAAATTTTAGACTTTGATTTATGAAGCTGGCTTAGGGCACGCTCAGATGACCGATGAATAAACGTGGACATGACACTGCACCGTATGATTTTATTATCCTTTATTATTCTTAGGATCCTTGAAAAATCCCAAACTTGGAATGTATAATCAGAACTCTTGTCTGTTTTATAACCGCATTGCCTACGACCGAGATTACAGCGGGCCCAGCAGAGATGAGGAAGAAGGAATGCGCACAGGAAAGCAGCTTGGGGATAAATCAGTGCTGTTCATGTGTAATCACGGATTACTGGTGGTGGCGCCTAATGCCGCTAGAGCTTTTGATGACATCTATTACTTAGAGCGTGCTTGTATGACACAGGTAACATAAAATGTTAACTAAAATTCTATGGCTTATTTCTGCCTAAAAGGCTTATTGGTGGTAGTATATTACACGCACCCGCCATGAATATATTCATAAGGCAAAATATTGGTAGGGGTGTTACTTTGTATTAGGAATGATTGAAATCCGATTCCGCTTAAATTTAACAGATGTGTTGGAGAATAATGAGGATTTTATATATTTTAACGGATCGCGTTTTGAGGCCATGCTGTGAGCCACTGAAGCTAACTTTGTCTAAAACCTCTGATCTCTTAAGCCGAAACGCGCAGATAGTTAAGCCAGCTGATCAGTAGCTTTTTACTCAATGAAGTGGAACTGGCGTTTATGTCCGTCTTTTCACAGGTTCTCGCTATGTCGACAGGACAAGAACTGTTTGAGTTACCAGACGAACTTGCCAAAATAGCAAATCAACAGCTAGATGGGCCTGGAGAAAGGGAAAAGTTTTACAATGCTCATTTTGAAAGTATGAAACGAATCCTTGCAAAAGAGTGCCCAGACTTTATGGAATGAGTAGTTTGGAAGGGTGTTAAACCAACTGGGACTGTCTTGACTTGTAAATTTAAAATCTTCAGAAATTCAGTCAGCAGCCCAGCCTGAATACAACGAAGTCTTGCACTGTATTCTGAAAAACACCTTCTCGATCTCAGCCACATGTTTTGCTCAAAAGCGACAAAACAATACTGAACTTGTCTCAACTCCCTCATTTTTGTATAATTTGGTTTTATCAACTGGGTTGATAATGTCAATTGGCCACCGTAAAGAGATTCAAGAGCTGACGACGCTCCGACGAAGGGCTAACGCTCGAAACGTCAGCTCTTGAATCTCTTTACGGTGGCCAATTGACATTATCAACCCAGTTGATAAAACCAAATTATATTGTTATACTTCCCACCTACGCAGCACCACAGTTTCTTTAGAAACTTACCCCCCCCCCCCTCATTTTTGTGCCTGGTTAGCTTTTGTAAGTACGGTAAACTGGTGTTGAAATAAAATTTCAGTTAGATTGTTGAGTGCTTATCCAGATTTTATCTGGTTTCCACTAGCGACGGAGTCGGAGTCGTAAGCAGAGTCGCAAGCGCTCAAGCGTTATGATCAAAATCAAATCGACGGTAGCCTGTGAATACAGCCGCTTCTCACGTAGTAGCGGGAGCGAATGAGAAGCGGCTGTATTTGCAGGCTGTATTCGATTCCGTCGTGCTTATGACTCCGCTTACCACTCCAATTTTCAGTAGCTAGGTCGTAAGCGTTCTTGCGACTCCGCTTACGAGTCCGACTCCGTCGCTAGTGAAAACCTGCAGGCTTTACAGAATAAACCCATTGTATGAAGAAAGACTACGATCGTGACTGCTGTACAGGAAGGAATGTCCATTTGGCATCATAAAATCGCAATCTGACCCCCAGCGGTTTCCCTACCCCTCTGGGGGTATGGGTGGAGGCTCCATTGGAGCCGTTACCTTTTCGCATAAGTACAGAAGAGATAAGGCATCTCTTTTCTTATTTTTCCACTTGCAAAACGTTTTTAAAAGGCGTAAAGAATAGAACGTTCATCGGGTCTGTTTGAGATTCCAAAATGAACAGTTGAAATGAACTCGTGAATCGTTACCCTTTATACTGATGCAATGTTAATTAATGTTATTAATAAAACCGGTAGGGCTGATGTGGTGTCCTTTACATATTAGTACTTGCGAGAGTCACGTGCATGCTATAATGTGCGCAACTAATAGTGTTGAAACAACTTTGATCTTTTAATCTTGCTCGCCGAAAAAATATAAAGCTAACATGTGCTGCCAAAACTATATGCATAAAGTACACAAAATATAACCGGATGTACAGGTAAAAATACCGCTGACCAAAAATGTTACACATGCCACGTTTAGGGCGAGCCTGCGTGGCCAGCGGGATTCCGCGACTGTCTTCTTTTTTTTTTCGGCGGCAAGTGGAGGTCATGTATTTGAATGATGAGATGCGTAGAAAGGTGTAGAAAACTTCGCAAATCTGACGTGTACGGCTAGCTTACACATGTCAAATACAGCGCTCTTTTTCATCACAGCTGGGTTGACGAGTTGAATTTATTAGCAAAACATGGGCCTAGCTGTAACGAGTAAGTAAGCTCCACCCACTTAAATTGCCGAGGATGCGTAGTGGCACCATGTGTCAGACTTTTATTCTGCAGTTTTTATTCTGTAATGTTTTTACACTTTTTTACCTATATATTCATTTATTCACGCCATTTTTATCATTCTTTAAAGGCTGTTGGTTGGCAGCTGAAAGCTAATTTTAAACCAGAACGCGTTTTAATTCTTACATCTGAACGTATTTAGTGCGAAATGGGGAGGTTTTCATTTCCTCAAAACTATTCGACTTCATTGACGCTCTGATTGAGAATAATATTCTCGTTTTTATACCAGTGTCTTGATCTAAAATTCTCTCTTCTGATTGGTCCTTTCCACCAAGTCTCTTAACAGCTGGGTTGAGGAGTTGGATTTATTAGCAAAACATGGGCCCAGCTGTAATAAGTAAGCTCCACCCACTTAAATTGCCGAGGATGCGTAGTGGCACCATGTGTCAGATGAAGTTCTGACCGTTCCAGCAGCAGGTATGAGGGCGCACAGTACACTTTTGAAAATAGCGTCATTTGAAGACCGCAACGAATGCAATGTTTGGGGTTTCCCTATTCGGTGTCTTTATTTATGACGCGGTTTATTCGTGATTCAGAAAAAAGAGCATGGAAGTTGGCATGGAAGTCGTATAAAGGGTTGTATAAAGGTAAAATTAAAACAGATATCATGAAAAGTTATCATGACATCATCGACCATGGTTGCCATAACAATTATTTACAATAAACCGTTTACGTAGACCAATCAGAACACAGAATTGAGTGAGTTCTGTTTTAAACCACAAAGCAAACTCTGTATTGTCCATAAGTTTAGCAGAATTCATGGTGAGGTATTGATTTGCCTGTGGCAAGGTTTTTAATCATGAGTGCCGAAATTGATGCTCATATAACGAAGAAGTATGAAATCAAAAAGCGCTTAGGAAAAGGAGTATGTGCTTTGCTTATGTCGTTATGATTTGGCGCGATGCGCGGCATAATTCTTCAGTAGTTATCGTTTTGCCGGCGTTTTTCCATTTTACTAAGGCTATCGTTGTTTATAGGCGTATGGAATCGTCTGGAAAGCTATAGATCGACGAACAGGGGAAGTTGTCGCCGTGAAAAAGATCTTTGATGCTTTTAGAAACCAAACAGACGCACAGGTATGCTTTCTAAATGCGTGATATCAGGCGAATGCCATTTGTTTTGGGCGCCATTTTACAGTGATTGGTTTGGCAAACAGTATTGCTTGCATGTATAGATGAATCATCTTCACTCATTATTTTGTAACTTTCATTTCAGAGGACCTTTCGCGAGATTTGTTTCCTTCAGGTATGTAAATACAAGTCACTTTCAACGTTAATGGTAAATCATTCCTCGGGTATTTGTGTAGCGCCTCTTTCATTTCACCGCAAAATGTTGATTTCCGCTTCTCGTGTCCTGTCCTCTTATCGATTTCAGGAATTTGGAGACCACGAGAACATTATTAAACTTCTCAACGTCATAAAGGCCGACAACGATAAGGACATTTACTTGGTGTTTGAATATATGGGTAAGTTGATAATGGATGTCCAAAATCCTAATTTTCGTTTTGCTTTTGCGATCACCATTGCTTAATTCCACTGTAGAAATTACCCCATTTGCTTATCCTACCATTCCTACCATTCATGACCATTTAGAAAATTTCAGTACATGCTGCTTCGCTGGCAAGGCCAGCAGGGGATTCGTGTGGTTTATACTGAGGTGTGATAGCGTCTGTTTTCCTATACTTAACACAAATTATTTGCATTTTAAATCAGTTTGTCTTGCCTTGGCTGAAATTAAAAAATTGAGTATTTCACTTCCAAAGCCTATATAACAAGAAGTGGTCTCTATATGACATAAAACGCATATGACGTAAAAATGTTTAGGCAACAGTAACTGCATATGACTGTCACGGTTAATATTAAATATTAAATCCGATCCGTGCAATTTTACATACACGTGTTGAATGCTTGACGACAAATTCTGTAGGGTGAAAAAATACGATTAATTGTAGCACAGTCTAGATTCTAAAACAGACGATTTCGTACACGTGGAAACAATTATATTTAAACAATTAATAGCGTTAATTGTTCAGGGTGGGAAAATTCTTCACAAGAATGTACATTGTGTAATATTCCTAGTTTGAAAGTTTATTAATTCCCAGGGGGCCTGTGTGAATTAATATATCCTTTTAGCAGAAACTCAGCTTTGTTCTATTGGAAATCCTGGATGTAATCCGTTAGAGTTTCTACTCATAAAAACAATTAGACTACTCGCCCAAGTTTTCTATGAGCGATAGTCAACTCGGCTGTGCCTCGTTGACCATTCGCTCATAGAAAACTTGGGTTCGTAGTCTAATTGTTAATAGGCCCTTTGCACGACCCAGTCACATGATACAAAATAACATTTTGCAGGTGAGCAAGTTACGCTCTGGGACATGTAGTTGCTTTGTTTTGGATGTCCCACTGACTTCTAGAATTATTTTATTCAGACAAGTGAAATGCTCTTTAAAACTATATATCTCATTGAATCTCAGTTGACTATGCCAATTAACAAATTATATTCTGTTAAAAATGTTATTCAAGTTGCCAATTTTGGCATAATTTAAAACATGAAAAAACTGAATCTATTTTGCTCCCATTTCAAAAGATTTTTGATCAAATCTCCATATTTATAAGATGTTGCACTTGCAATGCTTCATTTTCTTCTGACTTGGTTAATGTAGTGTTTTTAGATTTGAGTTTTGTAGGCATCATAAAATACAGCTTCTTTGGTTTGCAATTTCACATCAGAATCTTGTACAATTTATTATGTTGTACAAGACTCATTGAATAACACCAGTTAAGACTGATTTATATCATGAAATATGGATAAATACATCATAATTTTAGCAGCTTGGCTTTCTTCACAGACACAGATCTTCACAATGTGATAAAGAAAGGAAACATTCTTAAAGATATACACAAAAGATATATTATGTATCAGGTAGGTTTTCTACTTCACACATTCACTGAAAAAGTAAAATTGCGTGCTTTAATGAAAAGATGGCACTTGAAATAACAGCTATTATCAAAATCACTAGAGTGGTAAAATGAAGTCGCTAAATTTCATCTTGCGTTGTGAAAATCTCAATCATGTGAATTAAAAATTTTTGTCACGTGGACACTGTTTATTTATCCAAAAGCCATAAGAAAGCTTTATGACTTTCAGATACTCTCAAAACAGTATCATTGTTAAGAATAGAACTGCTGTAAGTTTTACCACTCAATTTTGATAGTAATTAGACAGTTTTGTTTTTAATGTTTCCATGTGAAAGTCATGTTGGCACATTTGCTAGACGTAGAAGGCTTAATATTCTCAGTCAGAGGCGATGATATCACACAACCGGGTGTGCAAACTGGCATGAGTTCCTTTCTGTCACCCCATTGCAAAACTGAAAATCATAAACCCATTAAATTTAATTCAAATAGGTCCATACTGAATGTTTTTGTCAATTGATAGCTACAGTGTAGGAAGATAAAGGTATTGAATATACTGACATGCTATTGTCATGGATGATCAGTTTATATTGTTCATGTGTTCTTGGTATTGTGCAACTAAAATAAATTCCCACAGTTACAACTATTTTAAATCTCACAATTTTAAGAATGTAAGCATTAAATCACTGAAATTTGTAGACAGCTTTTCAGTGTTTGTTTTGCTATCTGATTTTAATATTCTTTTTAAAAAAAGGAAGGGTATAATAACTCAAAGCATGATCATGATGTTTACAGTAATTTAATTCGTTATATAAATTCTTTTGAGGCACACTTTCACTCATATCTGGCTTGAATAACAAGTAAAATAAAAAAATGTTGACTTTATACCAACAGAAAAGTTTAGTAAAGGTCACATTTTGTAAATTACCAGTTTAAGTCAATGACGCTTCCTTTGGTTTTATACTGTACAGTGTATATGCACTGCTTAATATCATCCATGCTATGACGTCACTTGTGAGGGTGTACTTCCCTTTAAATAGCAGGATAATATTGTGATTTTTTTGCTCCAGATATTAAAAGCTGCTATGTACCTGCACTCTGGAAATGTAATCCACAGAGATCAAAAGGTACCAGTATTTTTGATTTACCATAATATCTGATATCTGTTCTATTGTACATAATTATTTGCCTGAATATTTCTAGATTTTTTTTATTTCTGGAGCTCTAACTACCTGTACAGTAGATTTTCAATGAAAGGTACCAAGAATGAAGGAGGCTCTTTCAATTGCATGTACCAATGCAATACAATACTTTATTAATGTCGGTGAAAACACTTAGCTCAATGTCATCTGTGTAGCCTAAACTAGCAACATGTGATAGCCATTTTCCAGGTTTACCACAAATAAAATTACGACATAACCAAATTTGTGAATCTCTGCTGTTTTGGTGCATGCAGGCATGTTCAATGTTAAGCTGAGATTGTGACTCAATTTTCTTGCAGCCAAGTAACGTTCTTCTGGATTCAGAATGTTTTGTCAAAGTAAGTTCCTCTCAATACTGTTGCAGGTCTGCAAACAACAGTCGCACATTGGATGATGGCTGACCAAAATTTGCCAATATCCAATGAAATCTCAACTGTAGTCGGAAGGGATGTCCAGATAATATTTTAGCCTCTTCCAGTGCAAATGCTAAATAATGTTGATGTTGACAATGCTTTATTGAAGAGTTCTGTAATATGACATTGAACATCACTACAGTTTTGTCTGTTCAAAATGGTGACTTGCATATAGTCAGTCCTTTCATGGCAAAAACATTTACAGCCCTGCTTCTAGTACTATGTGAGCAGTGGTTACCATTATGCTATGCTGACATAGTAACCACTGCGAGCAGCCCGATGATTCTTTGCGTGAGCTGCTGTCCAGTGCCATAATGAATAAATTAACTTTGGACTGGTAAAACCAATTTACCAACTTGTTTTGGCTCAGGCACATGCACTCACCCACATAACTTCTGAGTTTCAATGGGCCTCTGTGTAACAATCAAAGGGTTTGGGTTTCCAGTCAGATGTACATTGATTGATACTTGCAGTTAGAGGTTTAGCTGCAAACAACAAAGGCCCTGACCATTTTTTACAAGTGCTAAAAATTTAAATTTAATTATAATAAGAGACCACTGTTATCTGTGTATTAAATATTTAACAGTTATTCTTTTGAGCGCATGTCAGATATGAGCCGAGTCCGAGAAGAATAATTGTTTTAGTAAATTTTCAACTTTAGTTCACTGGACAAAATAGTTTTGGTTTTTGGACGTTAATATGATTTAAAATTTTTTCTTATCAAAGTTTGTGCTTCTTAGTAGGTTCATTCGCTTAAACTAGAAAGTGCTTTTTATATTTAATTACCCTGAGTCACTTTTGTAGTATTTCTTTTCGCAGCGAGCAAAATTGTAGAAACAGCTTGTCCTGTTTTCATCGTTTTACCATACTCAGTCAAGTTAAGGATAAAGGCTCAGATCCATAACAGAGGGAACCAATCAGAAAGCTTAAAAATCAATATCCTGAGGTTGAAAATTTACTAAAACAAGATATACTGGTATTTGTTGCTATAGGGGTACCTCTTACATGTAAAGAAAGAGATACATGTAAACTGGTACATGTAGTTTTGTGAATGAGCATGCATGTTTATATACTGTCAAGTGTTACAGATTGACCTCTTTACACTTTTTGTATCTTGCAGATTTGTGATTTTGGTCTTGCACGGTCAGTTACAAGCATGACACAAGATGCTGCCGATCCCAGTTTAACTGATTATGTGGCAACCCGCTGGTACAGGGCACCTGAAATTCTTTTAGCTTCACCAAGGTAAACAAGAAACCCTCATTATTTATAGAATACAGTCAACTCTCTCTAAGACAGACACCATCAGGACCGGCCTCAGCTATTTGTCTTAGAAAGGTGTCTGGCTTATAGAGAGTCGATGTAACATGACCCCAGGAATTTTCAGCTAAGAAAGCAAGAAAATAACTGTTTTAGATTACAATACAATTGTCACCTCCAAGTTATTTTTTGAATGGGACAATGACTGATTTAATTTTAACTTGTACTGTATGTATTCCGCCGACAAGAAAAGAGCTGTCAATTAAACATCTGGTGTTAAAAAGAGTCACGTACTTGGTGATTTAAGAATTTTTCTTCCCTAAATCATAATTTGCGGTAACATTCAGCACATTACAAGTGTCCATTGACGATTTCAAAGTGTCTGTTGTCCGCAAAAAATCTACACCTATTATCCTTTCTAAAAAAGAGAAGGTGCAATCAAATTCCTCATTTATTAATATTTTTAAAGCTTCTCCCCTGAAACGTTAAGTGGTCAATTGAGGTATACTGATCCCTTAATGTATTTGAACTTGAAAATGGTGTCATGATGTCACTGAAACCTTGTTCTTTCCTATCGCTAATTTTAGCATGTTTATGTTTTACAAAACCTTTGCTTAATATATAAATAAAAGTGGTATTATATTTATTTAATAATTATAATACAATGCAAACATAACGCACTCCTAATTACTTAACTTACATTACTTACCGTATTTACCCGTGTATAAGTCGACCTTTCACGACTTAAAAATCAGTCCAAAAAATCGCCCTCGACTTATACATGGGTCAAAATCTAAAACCCAAGCACCAGTAAAATAGATTCGGCACAATTAGCATAACAATTGTGTCTATAATCTTACGTAAAATATCTTACAAACAATGATACAAAACGTGAAGTCCTTCGCTTAGCGGTCTGCGTCTAAATTAGCAGTTCAAGTTGAAATGCTTTAAAATTTATCTGCTTTATGTAGACCTGAGGGATGAAGATACTCCCTGGCACAATTTCGGAATAAAGAACTGACATTTCCTGCAAAATAAAGCCGTAAATCTGCTGAGGAAAAACATCTTTCTCGCTTCGAACTCCCTGCTTGGTAACCTGGCATGATGTAAGCATGTGTAGTCATAAGTTACCAATACTCGACCGATTTTGCAGCTTGGTTACCAAGTTTTCTAAACATGCTATTTATCGATCGTTCTCAAAGATTTAAGACCTTCTTTGGTGTTTTGCCTTCCTGCTAAAGCTGCTTTTTCAACTTCCACAGTTAGAAAGGTTTGTCTGCAATTAGTATGTTTAATTTTGTAAGCCTGTTTCAAACATTATGGGCAAAATGCCCACATGAACATGTGTTGTTAAAATGATTGCGGTCATGCGAGAATATTAAACTTCACATTGAAACTTGCTGTGATTGTTTCATATATCCATAGTACATGTACTTACCTGAACAATAATTCTAAGAAATACGATATATATAAGATTTCCAATAAAATGAAGAAAACTTAGTTTTTGGCCCCAAAGTTAGGGGGTCGACTTATACACGGGGTCGACTAATACACGGGTAAATACGGTACTTACACTGTACGTTGATTTTTAATGTATTTATGATTTTAAGTACTAAGTTATAAATAATAACAATACAATACACATCACACGGCTAATTACTTACTGCACATCATTACCAGGGTTGTCAATAAGATTTGAAGTATGCAGAGATATTTTGAAAGTAGACGGTACTGGGGGCCCTTTTGTTAAGCGTTTTTGTTATGACTGCTTTTTTTCCGCTTATCTTCGCCAAATTGTAGCCAGCGAAAATGTTTAAAGGAGCTCGGTCACAGATGGTACACTGAAAAGTTTAGCCTAAATTTTTCAAATTTGCCAATTACAGTCCTTCTCAATCTTCCTCATTCAAAGCCATCCTTGATTCTTCCCAGATTCTTGGTGCATCTTTGGTGTTTTTCTACCTCAGTAAACTACTATTTCGATTCGCTCCGACAAAGGGCTAACGCTCGAAACGTCAGCTCTTGAATCTCTTTACGGTGGCCAATTGACATTATCAACCCAGTTGATAAAACCAAATTATATTGTTATACTTCCCACTGACGCAGCACCACAGTTTCTTTAGAAACTTACCCCCTCTACTATTTCAAGGTTTCCTTTGATTTGAAGGCAATTTTTACCATTTAAAAAGTTGACTTTAATCATGGTGACTGTGCCACTTTAAGTAGCTGGCGATATCGCCGTTCGCCGGTGCTTATTGACAACCCTGCATTACGCCATTACTTATATGTTACACTGATTATCTTCATAATATTCTGATTGCTAAAAAGCTCGCCCTAACTGTTGAGAAGGAATTTCCACTTCTGTTTAAAATTCGTCTTGCCATTTGACATGGCAGCAATGTTTTTTCTATCTCGATTAGGAAGTCATTAAAACGTGTTTGATATTGCTTAGTACGTTGACATAAAGAAAATATTTACCCAGCAGTATGAGATGGTTGAGGGCCAAATGGTGCATACAACGACGGGTAATTCCAAATAATACATCTAGCTCAGAAAGACCTAAATTTGCTTTGCTTTCGATCACATACCAATTTTGGAACTTATCCCAGAAAGAGGACGCCTGCGTGCAGCTAATAAACAAATGCTGTATGGTTTGACTATCAGAAGGACAGAATGGGCTTAAAGGGGAAGCAACCTTTTTCATTTTGTGTAATAATTATGCTATTTGTGGCTCAAATGTTGTTGCTAATTTAACTTCTTTTGTGACCTTAAATGGCAGAAGATAAATGTTATTTAGATTCCCCTTTTTGATACTGTATGATTCAAGTTTTTTATCTGAGGTGGGTGAGGGAAGATCTTTAAGGGGTAACATCTTACACATTACTGTCTTGTCATATCAGTATTCAAACTAAAACAAAAGTTGTGTAATTTTTTCCTTACCAGATACACTAAAGGTGTTGATATGTGGTCATTAGGATGTATATTAGGAGAAATGCTATTAGGTAAGTTTAAACCCCATGCATATCCTAATTTCCTGCACAATTTCTAAATGTTCATTTATTAAACATTTCATATTCTTTCCAGGAAAGCCATTATTCCCCGGGACATCAACATTAGATCAGATAGAAAAAATTATGACAATAATTCCTACTCCATCTAGACAAGGTAAGTGTGGAGAAAACCTTTGTTATTGAGAGATAAATAATTATGTTGAAATGAAATGTCTGAATGATGCTAGGGGACAAATAACTGTACATGTAAATAATGGGACATTTTTGTGTAGAAACATAACTCAGTTCCACATCAATTTGGCTGCTTTTTAGATCCTTAAGTACAGTGTATCTGGTTGTTTAATCAGACTTGGGTTATACTACCATTTGCCTCCATCCTTGTAGCGTGGCGAATTTAATGTATCTTACTTTTAAAACATCAATGGTTTTGTCTGGTTGTGTCTCACTTTTGACCATTGGTCTTATGTTTGCAGTCACTTCACAAAACTAACAACGTTTTTGGTGTGATAAGATCATGTTTCATGCATGAGCTATGGATGTTATCGAAATTTGCTGCCCCACTTGGAAAATTTGTTTTTCAATGGAGACAAAAAAATTAACAAGTTTGGAATGGATTTTTGCCCAGGAGTCTCTTTACAGAAAGATATTAAATGTGTGATTCACTGAACCAAAGTGACACACAACCAGACAAAACCATTGATGTTTCAGAAGTAAAACTAACCATGCGATGCAGTTCCAGTCAAGACCCACATTTGACCCTTGCTCGTAGCTCGTTAGAGCATCCAACTAGATCATGGAGGGTCATGGGTTCAAATCCGATCTAGGACTCAGATTTTTTCTGAGTTTCTGTTGATGCCATTGCCATTATTTCTTTCATTGCTCTCTTTAAAGTAAAACTATGAGCTAAATTCATCATGCTTGAAGGATGGATACAAATGGTAATAAGTTGCTCCTTCAAAAAATGATGAATTGTTGATTTGTGATGTGACGATTTTACTGTTTACATTAGACATTGACAGTATCAAGTCACAGTACAGTTCATCAGTGTTAGACAGAATGGCCTGTAAACCCAAGAGAAGTGTTGAAGACGTCATACCTAATGCTCCGCCTGATGGAATTGACCTGTTAAAGAAATTACTTCAATTTAACCCTGACAAGCGACTGACAGCAGAACAAGCTCTTAAGCATCCATTTGTGGCAAGATTTCACAACCCAGAAGAAGAGCCATCTATGGATTATGATGTGATTCCTGCTCTAAATGATGATGTTCAGTTGAGTGTAGAGGAGTATCGGGTCAAACTTTATGAGGTTAGTGCTCAATAATTGTATTTGGCTTGCATAAAATTAATTCCTAGGTTAGGTGCAATGGGCTTTGCTCCTCCGGTCCACAAAAAGCAACTTGTTTAAACATGCATGCATTCAAGTCACAGCCAGCAGATTATAAACTGTTCTTTTTAGATTATCAGTCATCAAGGTTGCTATCACTGAATCACTATCACTGAACCAAGCTGATGCAGAAATTGTTCTTCTGTGTAGAGCATCATCCAGAAGAAAACTCACATCAGGAGACAGAGAAGAGAGATTTTTCTTCAAGATCAGAAACAGAAACAAGCACAGGCTGCTGAACAAGCCAGGCAAATGGAGAGGGATTGCCAGCCTCTCCAGCAAGTTGAAAACTATTCTACCACACCAAACATTGCACAGGCTAGCCAACCTGTTTACAGCTCACCAGTCAAATCCCCTGTGCCAAAGAGTGAAGGTGTCACTGTTGCATTTGGAAGAACTACCAAGATCCAGCACCAAAGGTCACCATCTGCTGGAAAGGGTATGGTGAGAAGACACAGCTTGGAAAATGACAGCGTAAGTTTAGCAGACCTTTTTATGGCAGAGCGTTACGTTCTTGGGAAAGACACTCAACTCTTATAGTGCAATTCTCTAGCCAGATATACACTGTGGTTAAGCACCAACCTGTCATGCTATTAGCTAGTGGCAAATGACGTTCCACTGACCACAAAAAAAATAATTTAGTCAAGGTTCAGGGGAATAATTGAATTTTCTTTTGTTTTGTTACCCTCAACCTCCACTTCACCTCTTCTTTTTTGAAAGTACACAGCAACCTACTGCAAGATTTAAGGTGGCTCCGTAGTTATTCTGAGCAAAATTGTCATTGCCAGACTTTGCGTCATAACTATACGTACTCTGTGACTGATCTTTGGCAAAGCAGACGAGCAGTTGTTTATGTAATTTTGAATACGAAATGAGCATGTGCGGCAGTTATCCAAAGAATTTGCACCTTTATAAGGGGGCATCCATGATATGCGTGCTGATCACCCTGATCGACAATTGGCTTGGCCCTCTGACTTAGCAAGCATTGGCGAGTCTTCTCACAGAAATATGGGTTTGTGGCTTGTTTCGTCAAAGAGCATCAAGTATAGAAAATATAAAAACAATGATAAAGCTGAATAAGAGACCATAAGATTTCCGCAATTCTGCTCCAATGATTTTCTTGAAACTTGGCTGTGATATGTATTAAGTTAACACATGCTGATTTTAGAAATTTAACAAAAATTTACCAGGAAAATTTTTTGCTGGATGCGATTTTTTTCAAAAAGGTAGGTCCATGAAAATGCCAATAAAATAATCAGTTAGATCAAATATAATTATATTATTACTGAATGATACCTGAGAAAGTTTTCCCAAAGTTTCATTGCCATTGCGTTAAAGCCGAAAAAAAGTCATGACAAAATTTGGCAATGATGAATTTGCTTGGAATAGCTACAGAGCCACTTAAAAAGATACCAAAAACTGTGGTAATGATCTCATGACAAGACAACCAGGTCTTGAACCAAAAACTATGGTAAACATTGCCATTTAATGGTCATTGATGAAACTTTTGTTTGTTTCAACAGGTTATGTCCCCACCCAGACCAAACCCAGCTGGCCGAACAAGACCAATATCTGCTCAAGTAAAACCTAAAAACACCATCATCACACGTAGCAATAGTGCTGACAGACTCCTGCAAGTAACCAGTGCTCGTATGGTGAGTTTTAACAGTGCTTTTGCAATCTTGATGTACAGTTAAGTAGGAGGGCATGTCTCAGTAATTGTCCTCTCCTCTCTGGGCGATGAAATGACCAGATGTTTTCTGGGCAAAAGTGTAATCAACTCTTTTACATACATGTTGTACCATTTGACACTTTCTCCAAACCGATTTGAACTCAGTTCATTTTACGTGAGTTGTAAGCATTACATGTATTGGTTTTGAATTTTAGGTTCCTGCTCAAAGACCACCCTCAGCAAAATCAATTCACAGACCTGCAAGAAAACCAGTAGCGAACCCCAGCCTTGGCCGATCACCTTACGAAAGTTATGCACAAACTCATGGAACAATATCAAAAAGTTCACTACAGGCTCTACAATCAAGAATATGGTAACTTTGGCAGGCTCACTTAGAAATTTACATGTACTGTTGTTCTGTTGAATTTTCTTTATTGCTACGTGAATTTTGTTCCAGAGAATTTTTATATCTAATAGGACTACATGTTGTCAAATTTGGAAATAACAAATTCCGAGGACAGCCAAAATTGGATAAAGCCAAAGGCCGAGTCCAATAGACCAATTTTAATATTTTACTATTCAGCCTAAAACAATAGACATCACTGCGAGGCTCCGGGGAATAAATCCCACAAACTCTATAATTTATACTTCGGAGCCTCATGCTGAGGTCTATTGTTTTAGGCTGAATTTTGTGAATCTAATTATTTTCAAATTGGACAAGCATACAGTCCTCTTAAGTAATAATTTTGTAGCTAGTCAGTCAACCCAGCAAAAGTTTTACCCTGGACTCTCACTTTTGATAAAATGACCAAATTAATAATTAAATTATGTCAAGAACAGGAAAAGCATACTGTAATAGTAAGGATGACATAAGTTTAACTGACTGCTATATTATTAATTGGTTAATTTAAACAACGATTTCTTGTTTAAAGGGACACTGTCACGCCTGATTATAGAAATTTTTATGTTCTAATTGCCACATCATTGTGCCAAATGCCGCCAAATACACGAATAAATTTGATAAAAAGATTCCACAGAACAAGATAGAACTGGAATTTTGGGGAAGTAGTACAGGATTACAAGGATGGAAATGGATTGCAATTCACCAAAATTGATTTCTGGACAGGATGTCCAAAAATCAAAACTGAAATTCTGGTGTAATTTTGAATCTTTTAATAGTGATTTTTTCTTCTTAGTTGATATTTCTTTGCTTTCACTACTTTTAGCGTTTTTCTCCTTCCATTGCAAGACAATAAAGCACGATTACAGCAAGCTACCGGCCATATTTTCTAAAATATATATTAGGTGTGACAGTGTCCCTTTAAACTGTCTGGCATTATCAGAGTCAGCTTCAGTCGAGTTGCATTGGGAGAGCTGGATCGAGAGACGAAATGACCTCATCAACTCACCAGTTTAATTTTTAACTGTGTGAACCAGCATATTTGGTATGCAAAACAGTAGATAGCCTGCAAGCCTGCGTCCCTTACCCACCCCCAGAGCCTGTTCACAGGCTAAACAGTAGACTATGAGCAGTCCCTTTTTTTCTTAGTCTGTCGAGTGCATAGCAAAAAAAAATGGCTGCGCGAACCTGGGAGACGTACTCATGTGGGCGCGTCTCCCAGGTTAAGTGCAGCCATTTTTTTTGCTTCACGCTCGATGGACTAAGAAAAAAGGGACTGCTCTAGCAAATCAACAACTTTCTTCTAAAGGTTTGTGCTGCATAATAATCAGCTGGGTTCACACATTGCAAAAATAAACTAGTGAGTCGTTGATGTCATTTTCTCTCTCAATCCAGCTCTCTCAATGTAACTATTGATATTTTTATGCCATAGAAAATCTATTAAGAACATTGTGTTGTAAATACAGTCAAATGGCAGCCAAAGAATGATTGTAAAATATCAAATTTATTAATTAGTTGCTTAATTTGAAAGCAATCAGAACAAAGAATTTTATAATTAGTCAATAATTGTCATTTTTAAAAGTGCAATTGACAAGTCCAAGTTTAGGATACATTTTCACAGGGGTGGATCTGGGATTTTTCTTGGAGGGGGTGCACCACTAAGGAATGACATAATTGATGGGTGACATAAGTTGAATACTAGTTGAATTAGAAAGTTGCAGGTCATCTCAGGGGAGGGGGCAGGGGTGCACCCCTTGAAACCTCCACCTAAATCCGCCCAGGACTGTTTTCTGCATTTTATTTAATTTAGAGATATTTGGCCAAGGAAGTTTTACAAGGTTGTTGTTTAAATTAATGTTGGCCTAATGTTTAGGAAATATCTTAGTCATTTTGATATATTTAAAGCTAGAAAGACTTCATCAATAGACCTTTTTCGCAGTTTGTTGCCCCAGTACAGGCCGTGTGACATTCTCTAGGGAATTGTTCTTTTCTTCATCCAAACATTATTAATTCATATACACGTAACTATTTGAAAGCAAGAATTCTCAAAACAATCATCACATGGTCTGTAATGGGGCAACAAATCGCCCAAGCAAAAAAGGTCTATTATCCAGCAACAGTTTGCAACTTATATGCTGCAGCTTGCATGTTCAGTAAATAAAGAAAGCTCAGCAACAACTGTAAGTGCTGTTAGCAGTAAATTATTTGTGGGAGGGGCACTACAGGGTTTGTACATATGAGTGTTTTATTGACTCGCCTATTTTTGTCGCCCTTGTGTAACTATGAGATGCTGAAGATTTATTGTAAATTATACATACTGAGAAGAATAAAATATGAAGAGAAGCACTCCTTTGCATTAACATAGAATTCATTACTGAAGAATTTTTCAAAGCATTTTTCACGTCAGGCTTTTCTTTCGCAGCATATGGTTAGTGCGCAGGACTCAGGCATACTCGGGTTCCACGCAGTGTTGTTTTCATAAATCGTATGAATCAAATGAATGAAAGACTTTATTTACGTGTCAAGCGAGTGTAGCTGAGGGTAGAAACCCTCAACTAATAGGGGACACCTAATCATACAAGACTTCAAACCCAACACCAAGCTTAAGAATGTGCCAACCAGGCAGGGAGCAGCTCAAGTCACCGATTTTGCTCAGCTGACTTTTATTGACCAGTAGAGAAAAACAAGCCCTGTGAAAATAACATTCACCCGACCATATTCAATGATTGTTAGACTCGAAGTACAATAATTAACTTCTGCCCGATTTGAACTCTGCTCTTCACTGTCTTCAGTGAGGTACCCTTTTTGTATTGTTGAAAATAGCATTTAATTAATGCCAAACATCCCCAATCAGCAGCAACTTCTATACATTGTTCTTACAGGGTTGGTGAACATGAAACAAAAAAGAGGAAAAATGTTTGTACACTATTTCATCTGTGCTGAGACAATATTAGTCCAGTCCCTAAACTCTCTGCTCCACACGCCCTATATAGGGGTTGGATCCTGGTGCGAGAGAAGGGAGAGTCTAGGATAGCTTGCATGTGTATGCTCGAAAATCCGCCATTCCCCCCCCCCCCCCCCCCCGCCAAAAAAAACCAAAAAAACTGAGGGGAAAGACCATAATGGCAGTGTATTTGGACGCATGCGCATGGTATTGCAGGTTGCTATTGCTAGGGGTGTCGTTCCTGTTCTTTGCTCTATTGTTTTCTCAAAGGTTTTTGAGCCATTCATGTAAGACCTTGCAAAAGCAAACTCGGAAATGGACTATTATCCCTCCCTGTTATTATCAGTCTTATAACTGAAATACTTTAACCATGATTATTACAGATTATTTCTTCTTTATTATTACTTTTGAAAGTTTCCATTGAGGGGTGTTACGCAGCTCTTTACAAGGTCCCACAGTATTGACTTAAAGTAACAATGGACCCTAGCCCTAAAACAAAAGATCCAATGAAATTAGAGGTTCTAGGGAGCTGATACAAGCTGGTTCAGGGTGCCCTTCCATAGAAACAGAATCATAACACATTCTCAGTTACAGCAACAGCAAATGGAGTGGAGAGCATGGGCATCAAGGATTAGACTCTATATAAGCGAGAGGATCATACTTGTCCAAGGCAAATATTACGAAGCAAGGATATTTTCAAAAGCTATAATTTTATTGTATATAGAAATGTTGTGTATTTTCCAAAATATGGACAATAATTTGTTTATTTTCTTGCACAGCTCTATTAACTCTGTTAACTTTAGCGGATATAGATTTCAAAGGGGCATTGTCACAGGGATTTTTGTCGTTTTTGGGTCAATTCTGTCAAAATCACTGCTTTGTGCCTGTTACTGTGCACAAAATGCACCAACAGACTCACCAAGGTGAATTCAGATGAAATTTTAGCAGGGAAAGCAGACCATAATAATTTTTGGGCGATCTTTTCAATGCATAGCTTGAAACTGTGCCAGCATAACAGAATCAACAGTTTCGATGTAGTACCACAGTCTTCTACAACAAAATTAGACCATTATTATCAGGTTTTCCTTGCTGCATCGACAGTTTTGAGCTTTTTAGAAATACCCTTTTTTCCATTTAATTGCGTGACAATGCCCCTCTAAGTATTTATGATATTTCGGGAACCTTAGCATAAACTTCATAGTACAAACTTCTCTTTGAAAGCTCAGCAAGCTATATCTGATATCATCTGTAACAGGCAAACACTAGTTTACTTGTAAGGACACCCTCCAAGGTAGACATTTCCAACCATCTCAAGAGGTTTAGTCAGATACAAAGTTTTTGGTCCCTTTCCAATGTCCTTAGACTGCAGGTTACGTATGCACCCTGTGTACGGTTCGGTAGCAGTCACACCCTTAGCGACAACGCCGTCTGCGGAAGAATGGAGAACAGTAGATAAATATTACAGTGCATTACACCATAAACACAAATTTCGAACTGCAGCTGACCAACCCGACCCTTGAGAAGAATTATCGCTTCGCACGAGCAGCCTCTAAAGCCGCTACACGTTCCAACATTGCTGTACAACATTTGTCGACCCGACAATGTTGCAACCTGTAGCACCCATGTTGGATGATGCTTTGACAACATTTTTTGTCAGATGAATGTTTTGATTTTGATCAAACATTTTGCCCAACATCAAACAATGTCGGAAGGTTTAGCCGGCTTTCTGACAATTGTACATGCCAACAACCAATCATATGTAAGCACCCAGACCCCCAGCCGACAACACTGGAGATTGAAAATGGCGGATGAAGTTGTCGCCCCTAACTTTGTCAGACGTGCGGCTAAACGTATCCGACATTTGTTTTATAACAATGTTGGAAATGTTGTACAACAATGTTGGAACGTGTAGCCGCAGCTCGAGCTGAAGGATTAGAGCTGCACAAGCCGAGTTTTCTGGCACCCACGAGTCTCAATCAACGAGAACGCAAAGGAGTCAGTAACAGAGCTTAAAAGTCAATGGCCAAGTCTGAACTAGATTGTTCTTGTACAGGGGTTTTGAATGGAGAAGATTATAAGAATCCAGTCATATTGAAACAAAATTCTCACCTGGAAGACCTCCAACATAAAGAGGATCGTAGATATTGGCGTTGGTTTGCGCGCCTGTGCCTCCCCCCTCCAGTATAGAGCCACCATCAACTTGAAGTCGTACCACACTGCTCTCTTTCAATGCTTTAATTGTATGCCATTGTTTGTCACATAGGTCAAGTGGGTTTTCAGCAACGTATTCCACCACTTGCTCTCCCCCGCCATTCTCCGCACGGAAGATTATCTACAACAGGAATTTTGTTAGTCTGCTTTAATTGATAGATTGTAACAAACAGGAGAAAGGTTTTTCTTTGGGCAAAAAGGCTTGTTGGCGATTAAATGGACAAGCAATTGACGAGTCAGAATACTTACATTCCCACGAATCATCTCTAACACAATGTAGTCCCCCTTGGCACTTGAAGACGACATCAAAAGACCAGTGTTTGATGTTGGTTTAATTTCCAGGGAAATGGTTTCATCTTTTCCCACAGTGTATGCGTTAGCTAAGGGGAAAAAACGTAGTTTCAAATCATTTTAGCAGATTTGAAAACCAAGTCAGGTTTGATCGAGCAAGGGTCAGATACTGAAAAAAAGGGTTCAATAGTATTAACCCCTCGGGGACTGGGGGGAGGTTTTTTTTGCATATTAATAACAACATTGCCAAAGTTCTTGGGTCATTACTTCTTTTTAATACACAAAAACCCCACAAACCTATACATTTCTGGAAAGAAGAGATTCTGTACTTTAACATTTTACATAAAAACATTGAATACCAGTCACAGAAAATATGAAAAATCTTAAAAAATTAAAAAATGGAGAGAAATTGTTGAAAATTGTAATTGTAAACTTTTTTGGGTATGGAAGTCACTTTGCGTAATGTGTGGTATCTTGCAAAACATGGGTCTGGACACATGCTGACATGACATATTCCACACTGATATCTAGTGCCAACACGTTGAATGTGCACTTTGCAATCTCTGCGAGTTTCAGTTACCACAGGGTAGTGAAACTGTGTGTGATTGAAGCGAATGTCCCGGCCAACTCCCTGTTGTCTTGCCGAAAGCATTGTCCACCAATACCAGTCCCTCACGGAAAGACCAAAAATAGCCGAAATAAAGTGGTGAGGTAATTTCACACACACATATGTGTGGTTCGTCCCCGAGGGGTTAAGCGGCTAGGAATATTTTGTACTCTCCCCTGGATGAGATGCTAGTCGATTGCAGGGTTACCCTCCAGCATCATTTTGCCGGTACCCATTTATACACCTGGGTGGAGAGAGGCACCGTGAGAGTGAAGTGTCTTGCCAAAGAACACAGCTAACATGAAACTGATTTGTTAACAGCCTTTGCCGCTTATGGAACTTAATCCAACCAAAACAAGCCAAAGTATACCAACTTGGGCAAAAGACTTACCAACTTTCAGGAAGCCACCGCCGTTTTCAAAGCTGACCCCAGAAGACGGACTGTCTCGGTAACAATCTTGGATCTTGTATTCAAAATTTGGCCGCCCAATGTCAACATTACTGACTGTTATGTTCCTGATGCATCCTGGCAAACTTAGACGCGAACCAGGCTAACGGAGATAACAAGTCATAGATAAGTACCGTAGAAGGAAAATGATTGCTAATGCTAATGCAAGATCGAAATTAGAGAGAAATAACTCTCCTTCCATTATAAAATTGGAAGATGCTCCTAATACAGGGCCATCATCTTAAATAAAGGTAATTAACAATCTTGCACACAGCATCCTGTTTTTTTTTCTGCATCTGTTTCCCTGTCATACTTCCTGTTTTTTAGTGTTAACACCGTAATTGACATGAGTAATGCAACTTTTTGTAATAATTGTCATTGTACGTTAAATTAAATTAAATTTACAATAAAAACTAACGGTAGCTTGGGTAAAATTCTCGGAAGGTATGTCCAATTTACTGTGCAGATATCCCCAACCCTTGCGTTAAGTATTCTTGCAACAGCAATGACCAGTAAAAACACACTTGACTTGTTAACGCAAACTTTTGTACAGGATGATTTCCCGCCATATTCTTGTGCACTGAGCTTGAGATTACATCTG
The DNA here is from genome assembly GCA_947652115.1 of Blastomussa wellsi. Taxonomy (NCBI): domain Eukaryota; kingdom Metazoa; phylum Cnidaria; class Anthozoa; order Scleractinia; family Plerogyridae; genus Blastomussa; species Blastomussa wellsi. The sequence continues at coordinate 22,726,223 of OX393569.1, forward strand.
GTCTCCACTGTAAAAACAAATGCTTCCCATAAAGGTCTTGATTGACGCACGCCTCCTGCCAACTGCTTGTAGGAGTGATTCAAAAGGTCGAGTATCACTGAAATCGACTGTGATCAGCTGACAATTCTCATCATTGTTAACACTCAACTGCAGTACAGACAGCATAAAAGAAGCTATTATCGCCTACTGATTAGCCACCGATGGACAATAGTCTTCTTTGTTCCTGAGTGACAATTCAGGTAAATAAATATGACACCTCCACATTAACTGTTAAGCCGCGTAAAATATTATTCAGACGAATTGCAATGTAACAGGTTTCACTAGCGCCCACCAGGATCCCTAATATTACCAATACAAAGGGGAAAAAGAAACTGGACCCCACTAACCTTGACTCGTTTGGCATCAAATCCTTCAGGCGTGCCACCCAAGTACAGCTGTGTAAGTCCATTAATAACAGTGGGTGAACCGCTAGCTCGTCCTGATGCAACTTTCTTTTCATCCACATAAAGTGTACCATTGACTTCCTTACGCATAAGCCGCACCTAGTAAACATAAAACAGTTTACACGGTTGTGATAAAAAAGAAAACAAAATATACTATCAAAACGTGCCAAGATTCAACACCTGCTGCAGACCAAACATATTTGACGAAAGTAAGATTTAGCTTCTTCCATGGAATAATGCCATTGCAGTACGGACCGAGCACAGCGAGGTTCGTACAAAAAACGAGCAAGGGCCAATATTCCCCAGTACAGCTTGAGCAAGCTGGTTAGCAAGTAGTTGATTTCATGCATGCATGTTTGTTAAAACGCACTTTCGGTGAATTCAAAAGGATTCCGCCATAACATGTTTTGATGCCGCGAGTATCTCAGGAAGAACAAGCTACCATGGTTTTGAAAACATTATTTTTTAATTAGAGTATGTTCTTGTTGCAAATTTTAAATTATCCAGTGTCAAAGCGTGTGATGGAGTCCTTATCTACAACAAGAATTCAATGTCACACACATATTTCACAAGTATAAGAGGGGCTTACAGTGTGCCACTTTCCATCACTGTAGGAAGCCTGAGGTGAGGTGAGTGACAGGATCCCTCCACCAGCAGTAAAACTACACGACACCTTGCCTTTCTCCAAGTGGCATTCTATGAAATCCAACGTCCCTGTGTACAGAAGGATGCCATTTGGATTTGAAGCACGGAACTCGAAGCTTAATTTAGTCCTGCAAAGATAGCAAAATTGACATTAGCAACAGTGGTGCTACTTCCCTTGAGGCTCGAGGGGAAAGAAATAATGTCTTAACGTGTTTTGTTATACCCCCTAACTGATAATAAACGCTTTGCTGTCTTTGAAAACGAAATGAATTTATTAATTGAATTTGTTAACACTGCGCGATGCTATGAGCTTTGGAATTTGCATTGAAAAACAAATGATTTTCCTTTTTCAATTTTTGACTCCCGGGTACGTACGAAACTACGGAGTTAGTGAGCTTTGCTCGCTCTAAGCAGTTACACAGTTTTGATGGGCGTCACGTGATTAGACATCGTCCAGTAGAAAAACCCATTTAAGTATAACAAGGTTAAATGGTCTGCTTGAGCTGAATGAGATAACACTAACTTCTTGCTTATCAACTTGAAAAGTGCACTATCTTTGGTGATAGTGTATACCACGTGGCTGTTGGGGTCATGACCAAATCCCATCACCCCAGCTTCCTGTGCTGGCTTCTCAGGCATTGGACACACTGGAGGCTGTGTTGTGGGGGAAGGAGTAGGGGCAGTAGTGACTTCCTCAGTTGTGCTGAGCATGGTAGTACTCCCAGGGGTGGTGCTTGGCAGTTTTGTGGTTGTTGCATTTTCTGTTGTCGAGTTGAGTCCTGGTAGTTGAGAAAAGAATCATAATAATTAAGCACGTTTTGTTTTGTGTAATTAGGTGTTAGTTGTCGTAAGTACATTAAACTTAAGATGACAAATTCCTTTCAGTTGACTATTGTCAATAAGCAATAATGTTTACTACGATGACTGTCTGTAGGTCGCTGTACATGCTCTTATAACAGTTATAAGATTCCAACTTCGTTCCTAGGGCACGTCATCTTCCCGCCCTCCAAGAGCAAGAAAGGAGGACGGGAAGATCCTGTCCGTGATTATTTGTATAATTGTTTACAAGGCAGGTTTATATTTCAGGGTATAACATCACTCACCTGGAGGCACAGTCACCTCTATGATAAGATTCTTAGGTATCTGTTGTGAGTAATCATCGTTATCAAATATCACCATCTTCCTTGCCTTGTACTTCATGAAATCATATAAGCTGTAAATCCAAAAAAGTCATAGTTTGCTTTAGCTACCCTAGCGACAAGCCCAAACACGCACCCGCTATCATTGGTTGATATGTGTGTTTAGACTAGAGCATGTAAACATGGCTGTGACGTTTTGTGTGTATTTTTAAGAAATATTTTGTAAAAGCAATAGAGGACTTTTTCCATGTTTACATAGCCTTGCCTAAACACTCGGGGGTTTGGGAGAATTCTCGAAAGTTTTCAAAACCCCTTGAATACATCTCGGGTTTGCATAACTAGTCAAGAAAAATTCAACGTCTGAGGTTTGAAGGCTGAAATAAGTTTGTGTTTTTTGTTAAAGAGTGAATTTTTCCCTATTTTTGAGGCCCTGTTAGGGTAAATTCCGACAGGCGACACGGTTCTGTAATGGGTACATGAAGGAGCTGAAATGACGACGAACGACAAGCCCCCCACACGAAATTACGACAGTGACACGTGAACCTTCCAAAATTGCGACGTGGAAAGGTTTGAAATTCAGACGGGGACATAAAGGCCCCCCCCCCCCCTAACAGGGCCTCATTTTTCTGAGAGATTTTTCTATGAATCGGTTAAAATGGTAACAAAATGAAAGGCGAGCTCGTGTTTGCTGTTTGCCATATAATGTCATGTTTAATCTCTCTACTGTGTCAAATTCTTCCAAATCTCCACGTGTTTAGAAAGATGACGCAAAAGTTTTCTATTGCTTAAAGGAGCTACATCATGCTATTGAGTCATTTTTGTGATGGACCAAATTACCACTAAAATGAAGGATTCCTGAAAATAAAAGTTTACCAAGGGAGGAGAACACCAAAGAGGTTGATACTGAACTAATGGAGAAGATTGAAAATGATTACAAATGACTTCAGGGTTAAATTTTTCGAAGTGCAAAAACCATGACCGCTCCTTTAAATGGAGCACTCTTACGTATACTGAATTTTATTGCGTGGCTCTGTTAGCTACGTTATAAAATGAATTAACTTTTTTCCACAGGTATACTGTCTCCGTGGTGAGGAATTACAGAATTCATCTATGCTAGCTCACTGGCTAGCTCACTCATTTGGTTATGGTGGGAATTATTCAAAGTTACGATAGCGCAAAACCCTTGAACAGCGAAATAACAAGTCAGAGACTCTGAGAATAAGCTTAATGTTCCATTGCCGCGCACAAACTATTATAAGAATAGCTTTAGCTATAGTGGCGCCACCCTTTGGAACAGTCTTCCTCGGGACACAAGACAAGCAGAGTCCCTTGGGTTATTTAAGCATTTAATTAAAAAAGTACGTTGAGGCACGGCATTCGTGGAAAGCAGCTTTAGTTAAGTTAGGTTTTAAGTAGTTTCTTATAATAGTATTTTACCCATTTAATGCATGTTGATACTGATATATTTTAAATGTTTTTATTATTTATAGCTGATGAATTGTCCGTGGGTAAATAAAGATTATCTATCTATCTGTCTAGTTCAAACTTACTCATGATTGAAAGTCAAGTCTCTGATAGATCCGCCTTCCAGAGAATTGAGAATGACAGATTCAAATGCTCTGTTTCTGATAGTATCCATGTAGTCTGCAGGAACACCTCCAATGTACATGTCCTCTGTTGTCTGGATATATTGTTGCATGTTGTCTCGGAATTTACCAGACTTTCTTATGTTATCAACATCGAGATTAATCCTGCAGAAAATGGCCAATCATGGCTGTCACACAAATGGAACATTAATTTAAATTATAAAATTACATTTTTAAAACAAACTTACGTAATGCCATCCTTTTGAATGGATACAAAGTGCCATTTGCCATCATTTAACATTTTGGCAGTCTGCAGCATTAATGGTTCACTTCCTGCACTGGCTGAAAATGTCACTTTCCCATCAACCAGGCCCAAGACCATAAAATCTCCCTGATATAAGGAAAAAACAACCATCTTTACATTTTAATCAAATCAAACAGAAGAATATCGGCTCAAGAATCTCGATTTAGTGCAAGTGCTACATTGTCATGTTTTTACTAGTTCAACATGTGAAATTTCTTTCTGATTCGCTCGTTGACATTCAGAACTGCAGAAGTCCTTATAACTCGAGCTGGTACATGCCTAATGACTGATAAATATTTGGGTCACCTGCACGCAATGTTTATCCCAACTAAGTAGAGGAGGACATGGCGCAGCTAAGCCACACAAATTGAAGGTTTTTATTAGATCATGGCTAATGTTTTTTTTATTTTTGGAAAAATATATACCGTATAAAAGACCTGAGTAAATAAATGATCACACCAGCGGTCAGATTCTTGTTGTTGAGGTTGTTGTAGTTCTTTATATAATACAAATCCACAGTCTAACAGCAACAGGAGCAACAACAACAACAGCACTTAGAACGTCATAAATTTGACGAGGCCAGGTAACCCAAGGCACTCAGTAAAATTTTTCAATTCAGTGCATTAAGGCAAAGCCAAAACCTTTACAATGGCCACTCACAAGTTTCCATGCTCAGTTGAAAACCTGTCCATCACGCCAGTCTAGAACTTGGCATACTTACTACTTCGCTGTGAGCCTCAAGAAATATAAGTCCATTTTTGGTCTGAGGACCCACCCTGAAGGACAATCCAATATTAAAACCTCTTCTCCGACGGTCGAGGAAAGGATTTATAGAAAGGAAACTGTGGTCTTCAAGGAATGTGACATTGTGTGCTGACTGTTAATAAAATGGAATATATCAGTTAGTTTTACTATCCTGACCTGCGGGATGCTTCATTATGACATCTCTTGTAACTGATTTTTAAGTAATATGTTAAAAACATGGGCGAGTGCTTCACGGCAAGTTCCCAAAATGTTTTGAGGTGTTTGGAACCTGTGATGAAGCACAAAGCCCGGGTTTTTGACATGTCTTCTCAAATGAACAATATGACATTACGCAGCGTTTAACTTTTTTTGCCCTTTTCCCAAAGAACATGTTTGCATACATGATTCATTAGCGTCCGACCACGATGGTCATGACGCGGCGTTTCTTTGGGTATCAAGATTAATCCACCTTACACAAATGGGCGTCACTAATAAGTAGTTGACTTCATGAATAATTCATGACTTGAAGTACAAAGTATGAAGTACGAAGTGCATAGACTGGCAAAACTGCAAAAAGTACCCTGCAAACCTTCATTAAAATTACCAAGCTAACACGTGACAGGGAAGTGGACAGGGTAGTTAATGCTTGACAGGCAATTCAACAGCCAAGGGTCTGTGATAGACTATTACTTTCAAGGAAAACTGTGGGACGAGACGCCTCACCTTAATTTGACATCCATAAATAAAGCCTGGAGAGGGCTGTAATTTGATAACACCATATGATACACTCAGACTTGAAAGACATCCTTTAAAAAACGTCTTAGTTCTGTGTGATAAAAATGATAGAATAGAATGCCAGTCTATTTTGCAATACACTTACCTATACCTAGGCATGACCAAACCTCTCAAGTAGGGATTGGGGGGATTTCATTCACTATGAAGTTCAAATATGTGCAAGGATATATAATACTTTAAGAGGGTAAATATATTATCATTTCTCACAAATGCAGGCCATCCTTAACTTTCTGAAACGAATTGTGGTTTGCATAGTCCCTAAGAAACTTCAATTTATAGCGGAGCTCTGACGACCCAAAGGGCCGCAGAGCGGAGCCCCATTTCCCATAGAAATAGGAGAACGAAGCATGCATACAAAGTACAAACAGGAGAACCATGCCTTTCATTTTTTATGGTCAAAATGGCAAGCGGCATGACTCGCAGGTGTATTCTCACTCTCTATCAACACGAGTCAGAATTTGAAGTAATTACTCTTGTTTTATGGACTTGCTGATTCATCTCTTAGCAGGACTGCTTAGCGATCTTTCTCTGGTACGTGATCAAGCAGCGTTGGGTACAACAGAAGCCGATACCCACTGCCACTATCATCATCATAATCATTACACCCTCAACGCTGGAAATAGCCAATCACGCTAAATAATATATATTAAATACAACTACAGCTAGCATGAATAATCTGAGGTAATTCTTATTGTTACTTACACATTCACAGGAATTGTAGTTCTGTTTTCAATGCCTCCCCAGTAAACATAATCAGCTTTCACAAAACGCAGTTCCCCTGGCCTCTTTCCTTTGTAGAAAGGGGTTTTATCTGCAAGCACCTCCACGCCTTGACTAGAAGAAATCTTGAGGTTAAACTTATCACCCCTAAAATCTGTTGCTCTCTTTTCTATGGTAACCTCCTTCCCAGTATCATACACCTTTTTAGAAGCCAGCCACCTGTATCCAAATCCCATATTGTACGAGAAAACAACATGGCCATCAGATAGTTCCATGGCTTGAAAAAGTGATGAATCATCATCATCAATAGCAATGACAAGAATTCCATTTGAAGAGGTCGTTGTAAATTTGAAGTCCATTTCCCCCATGGGATCATCTCCATATGGACCAGATTTAAGAAATCCAGTACCAAAAAACGTCCTGCTTGGGTCGTCTTCTTTTGCTGCAAACTCAGCAGCACCACTCCGTGTGTAACAGTATTCATCTTTTGCCGGTTTCTCAAGAGGCTGGAAAAGGAATTGAATACTAGCCATTTGCAAACTAATATTACAAATGCAGTTAATACGATGTTGTGAGTGCAGAACTCACTGAGTTCAGTCTGTAATCATGACCTCGGTCAAGATTCTCCAAACACCGAATGCAATATGGCGGACCACTCGATTATCGCGCGGGAAGAGTCGCATGTAAACAAGGCTAGTCAGTCTTTGATATTTTGTTTGACCAGAAAGTCCTGCTCGTTCTGTTTTCGTATTTAATTATTACTTATTTGCATTTTTAGTGTGTATTCTTCTTTTTCTTTCCTGATTATCCTGGCCCGCCTCGATTAGCGTTGCTACCTGCGGAGTCAGGAGATTAAGTCCAAATTCTGAAGTAATAAAAAAAATTGTTGTTGCTGTTGTTGTTGTTAATAAGAGTTAATTAATATCTTTTTTGGTTAGGTACAGTCCAATTTGGGAAAGATTCATCAAATTACCACATAATGCCAAAGATTCAGTTTGTAGTCCAATGAAACAAGAGACAGCTTGACTTTGATATCGTTGATAAGAAACACAAAGGTCTGATATGGTGTGCATAATAAATGGATGAATACCCAGAAATATAATACCTGCAGTGACAACTGAATTTGTGGAAGTGGTAAATGATTATAAATGTGCTAAAAGCTTCAACTGTTATGAGATGCCAGCGAAGTATTCAGGGTTATACGGAAGTTAGATGGAGGGAACAATTAAGGTAGCTAGTAGCAGTTAAAACCTTTCAATCTTTGCTATGCTATTGCAGTAACACTCAACTTTGAGCATAGGGTTCACTAAGTGACAAATTCTCATCTCACTCATGTCACAATTTGTCACCATGGCAATGCCAATGGAGGCTGATCATGCACTGTTTTGAGACAACTAACTTGAAAATTGTTTGTTGTAAGTTAATTTTTTGTTTCACAGGCTACATTTATTTTCACAAGGGATGAAGCGTGGCCTTTTGTTAGGATGGTTTACTGAAAAAATGCTCAACAAAGGTCGTTTTTATTTTCACTGTAATGGAATGACTTACATCTGAATTCCAAGATCCAACAAAATGATGGTTGACTTGAAGGCCATCAAAGCACCCTGTGTAATTAACGGCGTCCACTTGGGATGGCAGCTTCATGTTCATGGGAACTCCACCAACAACAAGATCACTATCCTTGTTAAATATTATCCTGGGATTATCCAATCCCAAAGATCTCACAAGGCTCTTTTCTTTTGAGCTTTTATCAAAATATGTGATGCTAAGTCTTGCTAAATCTCCAGTCCTAAAAAACACACAAAAAAATCTTTAAAAAATCCTCAAAAAGATCTCCAGTCATCAAAACACAAAAGAGTGAAAGCCTGGGTTCCAGGTTGCACATGCGTTGAAAACTTTCATAAACAGCTCCAATCGCTCAAACTGTTTAGTCTTTGGTGCTGTTAGTTCTCAGAAATAAGCACCAAATTGCATCCAAAGGGACTCTTTTAAAGGGGAAATCATCAAATTCATTTTCAAGATGAATATGGATCGGGATTGAATTAATCTGTGAAGGGAAAACTCCAAAGTTTGAAGTGAAACTTGTTGAAGGGATCGTTTATTTTTGCCGTGTTCTGCCGAGGCACAGCGAGTGGACAGAACTTTGTATTAATTCATCTGGTTTTCGAGAATTTCCGAATGGAATAAAGGTTAGTTGGTAAAATTATGTTTCTACAGTTTGATTTTGAGTTTCTTTATGTAATTTGAAGTTTGTGGTTCTGTAAGTTTCGAATCGGTTCGCTCACAGGTAGGCCAAGCTCAATATATGAGCAGCTCTTTATATGTTGACCTTTGTGTTGTTACATGACTCGAGCGATTTGCATATTTATAAGGATTTGTATGGGGAAAATAACGATCGTTTCTGTAACCTTTGAAAATGTAGCAATTTAAATAAAAATTGTCTTACCTTACTTTAGTTGTGTGGTTTTTCCCTCCTGTGTGGTCTTCGAGCCGATTTATGGCCATTCTATTAGTTTTAGAGAGGGCAAAACCGGTTTTGCCCTCTCTAACCGGTTCCACTAAAACTAATAGAATGGCCATAAATCGGCTCGAAGACCACACAGGAGGGAAAAACCACACAACTAAAGTAAGGTAAGACAATTTTTATTTAAATTGCAACATTTTCAAAGGTTACAGAAACGATCGTTATTTTCCCCATACAAATCCTTATAAATATGCAAATCGCTCGAGTCATGTAACAACACAAAGGTCAACATATAAAGAGCTGCTCATATATTGAGCTTGGGCTACCTGTGGTTCGCTCGCACTTTTACTTGAATCGTGAAAGCAAGTCTTCGTGTAATGATTTTGGCTTTGTTTTGTTATGGTAAAAAACAAATAGATGCGAGCTTGTTGTGGTATGTCTTCGGCCGCGGCGGCCTCATCAGCTGCCCAAAATTTGACAATATGATGAATAAATTCATGGTCGGTTTGAGCCCATTCCACAACAAGCTCACGTCTATTTGTTAATTTTCTCGGATTATTTACTAATAATAAGATAAGACAAGAAATAAAAATGTATTGAAAAAAAAAAAAGAAAATATTTCTGTGTGTAAACGAGATCAAGAGCGCGACAAACATTATACAACGATCGATAAATACGACATTAGCTGAAGACGCCATCTTGAATTCAAAATTCAAATCAGTACCCTTGATTCCATGTTCCTAGTCTCTTACCACATCTCCCGGGCACACCTCTGAACGCAAAATTGTCGCATAAAATCTTATTTGAAGACAAATAATACATTTGTTTACCAACATTCCTAAATTATCAATTTCCTTTTCTGTGATTTTCAATAATATACCAACCTGACTCAATCAACAAATTATATTTTCACTGTGGTATATCTTTCTCTCAAGAAAGATTCATTGACTTCCATTATAATTATGATTGATGGTCGCCAAAAACACAGTCGGGTTTTGTTACTATTTGTACTTGCCTGTAATTAAAATGTGAAGTAAAGCGAGTTTTCTACAAAATGTTTTGAAGGCCGGGATAGCAAAATGGAATTCACGAATTTACTGCCAGTGGACGACAAAAGAAGCCTTCAGCGGAACTGATTTGTTCGTGGATTTCCAAAGCGTGGAATGACATTCCAACAGAAATGATCACTGCCTCTTTCCTGAAATGCGGGATCACAAACAATTTGGATGGATCAGAAGATGACTTAGTTTATAATTCAGCCGAGGACACTGATGAACTTAACGATTCGTTTATCGAAAACTTGTTTGCTTCGGACTCTGAGTCGGAGTTTGAAGGTTTCGTTGTGTAAAGACACTGAACATTGATACGAGCTACCAGAACGTTCCGGCACTATTCTGTGAGTAGACATATTCAGGCTAAAAGATTTATACATTTATGAATTGCTGCTATAGTAAAATAAGTTGTAAATGTCGGTTTTATTTAGTAAAAACATTGTAGGTTTTTGACACTTTTTAACGAGTAAACTGTTTATACACCGGTAAACTTTACATGCTCGGTACGTTCGTTGATTTGTACCTTTAGTTAAGTTAAAAATAGTTTAAGATGTTGTTGTAAATACCTAGGAGAATATTTTCAAGTTCTAGTTTATTAAATAAAAAAAGTTGTAGTTTGAATCATTTACCTTTGTTTTATTTTCTTTTTTTTTTGAAAAAGTGATCAAAAATAAGGGTGCGTATTATACATGGGCGCGCATTATACACGGGTAAATACGGTAAAGTGATAGGAGGTAATTACAGTCTTTCCCGTAAAACCGTGAACACCAGAAATGTTTATGGAATGTTATTGTGTTACAAAGAAAAAGCCAATCAGGTGTGAGAAAACTAAACCGCAAACAGCAACGGTCATTAGTTAGTGGTTTTGAGGTTCGTTCGCGTGTCCTGAACTTTGCTGCGATTGGTCACTACACAATAAACATTCCAGAAATTCTTTCTGGTGTTCACGGTTTTACAGGAAAGACTGTAATATGTTCTAATTATTAGTTTGTATAGGTGCTACCTTCGCATTCTCTTCAGCAATTCTTGCAAAAAAGAACAGTATCAAGATACAAAACTCACATGCCAGCTTCAAGCTTGTACCAACGGTTGCCATCAGTCAAAATATTTTCGGCGGCTTCAAAATCACGGTAATTCCCTGACGTGCACATCTTCAGATGAGGCCTGGCAGCTTTTAACTCCACAGCTAAAAAGTCTGACCTGCATTCCTGTGATTGACGTTTCTGGCGATATCTGTTCGAGTTTCCAGCATCTCCCATGAACAGTACCAGTCCATCAGGTTTTTCCGGTTTCACATACATAAGGAAGTTGAGGGACCTGGTCTCTTGCAGTACAGCAGGAGGTGGTAATGGTGCACTGGTAGTCTTGCCGTCAAATTTCATGACAATGGAGGTGTATTGGAGCAACAGGTGAGCCCTGTCCATCATGCCTCTGATGTCATTCAAGCGTTGAACCACCTCAGTGTCTAACTCCGTTATGATCTTCTCCTGTCGCAGTTCTTGTGTCACCACTTTCTCTTTAATGACTTTGGACATATTTAAAGCATCCATTACTTTCTCTTCAGCTTCAGTGATATTGTTATTTGTGGCAATCACAGACTCCTTAAGGCCAGACAGACCAGTAAGCTGTTCCTGAAAACAATGAGAATAGTTTAGGTGCTGTTTGCACTAAGCAAATTTCTTTTTGTTTTGCAAAAAATATGTCATCAGTTCCAGTTTACAAGTGCACATGGTCATTATTTTGCATACCAAATGTTGCCAAGTTCTTAATCCATAGTGATTCGCATGTTCTGGTTAAGCGGCTTACTAATTCCAATTAATATGGGGCTGCAGTATTCCAGGTGAGGCAGCACGTAGGTATTGTACAAATTTCCATGATACCATGCGTTTAAGTCGACATACGGCTACAATCTTGGCATAAGTTTTCTTGAGCATTTCTGTGACATGCAGCTTGAAGGTAAGACCTTTGACCAGTGTAACTCCGAGGATTTTCAGAGTATCTGGTGTAATGGTGTCATTAGCAATATTAAGATAATACTTGTAACTTGATTATCCCAGAATCACTGCTTGTGTTTTAGCACCATTAATTTGCACCATTAAGTACAGCCGGGAACAAATCAGAGGCGTACTGAGTGGTACCATCAGCATAGAGGTGTAGTGATGAAATATTGACAGAGTGATTGACGTTATTCACAAAGATGTTAATCAAGTAACAGGCCTAACAGACCTCCCTGTAGCACTCCACAGCGACAAGCTTGCCAATCACCTCCCCCTCTGTTTACGATAAATTAAGCACGATCTCATGAATTGTTGGGCCGCGTCTTGAAGGCCATATGCTCTCAGCTTGGCTAGTGATTGCGATAACACAAATCTCCTAAATGTAAATGTGTAGTGCAATGCTTTGAGTCACTGCAAGATGAATTGTTTCCATTCAACAGGAATTTATCGGTGTTTAATTTACCTTTGTGGAGCATAATTGAGTAACTGAAACTAGAATGTTCTCTAAAACAGTTCAGGGACGTGGAGGGAAAAACATCGCAACTAAACACACCTCAATTTCCTCAGCTTTCTCCCATGCATCATCTGCTGTCATCTCTGATTGTGTTGCATTCTCTCCAATGTTTTTAGCGTTTTCACCTAAGTCATACCAAGTTACCCATTTTAGACACTTAGGCTAAACAAGGCGATATTTTTGCTTTGCGAGTAAAAGTGCAAAATGACTTTTGGAAGAACAGTAGCACTTGTGTGCTTTTATACAGAAAAAAAGATTACATATTAAAACTGCAATCAAAACAGCACTAAGTGGCACAGTAGGAAGTGGGGTCTCCTGCATTTAGTGTTACACCAAACAAATATCATGAACTAGACATTTAATCAGCAGTCAACTGTATTAGTTAGATGAGGTTAAACTAGCCCACTTGTTTGGTTTAATGTTAAACAATTGAAAAGCACTACTTGGTATGCACAAGCTGTATAGCTTGCAAGTTGTTTGAGTAACATACAGGTTCTACACTAAAATTCTTACTATGAACTTTTGTTAACAATTCTCCCTATGCATCAGTGAGTAAACCTGTAAAAATGGGAATTGTAACCATTTTGAAACTCACCTATAAGACCTGCCATTTCATCAAATTCAGGAAAATTACTCTCCACATTAAACAAACCTCCAGAGACATTTTGGATTTTACTCTTAATGAGGTCGAGTCTGTTCTTGATGTCTTCAAGCAGACTTGACAGTTCATTGTCAACTTTATCCTTTGTCTGGAATGCAGTCTCATTTAACACTGAACTGGTATTGTGAGACTCCTTTGCCAAGTTGCTGACATTTTGTGACTGAAATACACAACACGAACATCATAACTATTCTCAATACATTGCCCATTACGAACAGAAGTAATTATTATGTAATAGTGATGAGTATCTGTTGGCACTCATATTATAACTGTTATAACTGCACTAAAAATGCATTAACAGTTAATATTGCCTTCCTAAAAAAGTGATTATTGTTTGGGGCTAATTTGAGGTAGAGCAGGGGCAGATTCAGGGTTTTTCTCAGGAGGGGGTGCACCACTAAGGAATGACATAACTGATGGGTGATGTAAGCAGAACAGTAGCTATATTAGAAGGCCGCAAGTCATCTCAGGGAGGGGTGAGCACCCCCTGCACCCTCCCCCGAGATCTGCCCCTGTAGAGGATAAGGAAAGTCAGATGATTGTGCAATTCATACCCAGCTGTTCATATTACTAATCCACCCATCTTATTATACCTGAAAAAAATCAACTGAAACCATCTTACTGTATCGGGGGGGGGGGGGCACAGGAAAGAACTAACAGCAGGAATATTGTGCGAGACAGGAAGCTATTCCTACACCCTGACCTGTATTTTTAATACTTACAGCATATGAAGTGCTGCTATAACATCTCTATAGCTGGATAAATTCTAAATTCTTCAAATGATAGTACCTCATCTCTAGCATCCATGGCAATTTCCTCAGCTTCTTGTGCAATGGCCAATGCTTCTTTTAACGCTTGAGCAATGTCAGAGTATCTTTGTGATGCATTAACTGCTTTGTTAGCAAACTGGATGTCCGTCAGAAGTTTCTCCAGCTCATCAGCCTGTCTACGCAGTTCTTCTGAATGATTCAGGGCCATAAACACTGATGGTGTAAGCTCATCCACGGTTTGAGAAAGATTTGCCATCCTCTTAGTGACTTGGTCAATGAGATCATCCAGTTGTGGAAATGTCCCATTAAAGGACTGCAAAAAATAGATCACGTATAAAAACGAAAATGATCTACAACTTAAGCAAAAAATCGTTGACAAAATTCTTGAAAAGTTATGCAAAAATATCTATCTATCTTCTCTTCCAAAATTATATCAGCAATTAAAAGTGTAAGCTTCCTTGGTCTGAACTTTACTGAGACAAAACGTCTATTAGACATTCGTGATTGGATTAATAACCAACTTCAGAGTAACCGGTTAAAACCATCATGTTTCAAGCTTGGGATTTAAAGGATAAAAGACGCTATTTTGTTTAATGTGCACCTGCAAAGAAGAGATGCCATTGAACAGTTTACTCCTCGCAGTCTGGATAACATCCTGCAGGCTCATTAGGGAGCTGTCTACCTCTTTTTTCTTCATTGCCGCTTCTGCTAATGGTGTCTAAATAAAAAAGTAAAATTAAATTCAGAAAGATGCTTGGTAATGAAATGCAAAAGATGTGATAATTATTTCACAGGTGCTGGAAAAAAGAATTATTTGAGTCCCAGGTAGAAATTGAATATATTTGTATAAGTAATCATACGGTTTTGAGTTCAATTTGGAATTAATTTGCACTTTCAAAAAGCTGAAATTGCACGAGCCGCTTCGGCGTATTAATAAACATGAAAAAATAGCCTGGAGGAAATGCTGGAAGATTTCTTATTACAGAAAGGAAGCGAGCATTTGACGTGGATTTGTTATTTACTGATTGGCTGATGAAGATCAGCTGATAATGCTACAGCAGCTTGGTTAAAACATTTGCAATCATAATCCAGAATTTCAATGTGTAATTTGCACTGGTGTTACACTTCAACTACACTGCTCTCAGCCAATCAGAATCAATAATTTTTTCATGTAAATTATTAATTCTGGTTTCAAGCACTGCAATGATAAATGGTGTTTTTTTAAAATTTAATAATTAGTAAAATTCTTTAGCCTTGTAAATTATTATAACAAGACTTTTCCTGTCATATCGCTTTTAGTACTGTAATTGATTGTTACTAAATAGTTTCTTTGAATTATTACACCATTGTTCAGAAATTAGCAACCTTTCTCCTCCTACATAGCACAGAACAACAAAGCTTATTGCCTGACCTGGGAGTCATAACTCCTGCTGATATTATTGGTATCCAATGCAAGGCTGGTATTTTCCAAAACACTGCTGGTCTTGTCCAGAATGGAAGAAAATTTACCAAGCAATTCATTCAGGGTTTTGTTAGCTTCCATTAGCTGGCTCCGCAAACTGACCGTATCATTTAACATTGACTTGGCTCTGTTGATTGCTGCCATCACCAGCACCTCCTCTTCAGCCACTGTCATGTTTGATGCATCAAAGTTTCTAGTTACAAGTTCCTTCAAGATTTCTTCAGCTTCTTCTAGCAAGAGCGTTTGGTTTGCTTTGTCAGATTTTAAAGTTTCAGCTATTTTTTCAGTGAGGTCTATAATGCCTGTAATGGAAGAAAGTGATTTGAAGTCAATTTCTACCACATTTCAACTGACCTGTATGGTTCCCATTCAGAAGTGGTTCTGTTTTCACTATACCCCCTGGTAAGTGGTTCTGTTTTCACTATACTCCATGGTAAGTGGTTCTGTTTCCACTATACCCCTGGTAAGTGGTTCTGTTTCCACTATACCCCCTGGTAAGTGGTTCTGTTTTCACTATACCCTCTGGTAAGTGGTTCTGTTTTCACTATACCCCCTGGTAAGTGGTTCTGTTTTCACTATACTCCCAGGTAACTGGTTCTGTTTTCACTATACCCCCTGGTAACTGGTTCTGTTTTCACTATACTCCCTGGTAAGTTGTTCTGTTTTCACTATACTCCCTGGTAAGTAAAACTGACAATGAAGGTCAGGGGTATCAATTCAGTGATTTCTAGCATGCAAATTAATAACAAAACAAAAGCAGTATTGAATCACAGTGCTAATGATATGGTCATAGTTTAGAATGTTGAATGCATTGAAAGTTAAACACCCTCCTTACCATGTGTTCCATTTAAGGCTTTCTTGATTCCTTCTTCTAATTCCAGGGCTTCGTCTTTAGTGAATATGGCATTTTCCAAGGCCTTTGTTGCTTTATCTGTTATTTTCATGATCATTTGTTCTGAAACCTCAGTTGCCTCCTCAGAAGAGTCTGTCCTCTCAGTAAGGGTACCAGCAACTTTTGAAAAATTATAACTGCTATTTTCTGCAGCTAAAAGGCAAAAAATATGCTAAAAATTAGACATGTTTGTGTTGAAATTATTAAATAACTATTAAGTTTTGGTTTATTTGTATCCTTGGGTAAACACAAGAATGAGTTTTATCAAATTCAAGAAGTTTATGCATCACCCTGTAGTAAGGCAGCACATACAATGACTGTACAATGTGACTTTCTTTTCTTGCAAAATTTCAATCCTTTCTGAACGTTAGTAATCGCCATTAATTTGAATAGTTCCAAGGCTTGGTTGTGATTAGGAGACAGTGACATCAAAGGCTTAAAAATACATCACGGGTTGAAATTATAACAATTAACATAGAAAATTTCACAAAGAACAAGTCAAAAGCTTTTGTCGCTCCTCATTTGATTTTTAGTTGTTATTAAAATTTCAACCTGTGAGGTCTTTTTGAGCCTGTGAAGTCACTTTCTCCTAGCCTTGGAACAAGGTCGTTCAGCAGAGGTCTTAGATTAGAAGAAATAAAAGTCTAAAAAAATATCTTCTCTTGCTCAGAATGGATTGGGATTTGGCAAGATTACTAAGTCACATTGCACAAGAAAATGCAAAAAAATTCAATTTGCCTTAGTGCAACTTTAATAAATCAAGAAATAATTTGATGACCATCATATATAACAAGCACTGTGATAGATCACTGTGCATGATGGGTATCAAACTATTTCTTCAAAGCAGCAAGCTTAACAAAGCTTAAAAACATTAGGCACTTATTACTTAGCTGTGTCAATACTCGAAACAATTAATTGCAGTTTGGCTGCTTTTAATCAATATTTTCCCCAAAAAATAACATTTTAAACTTCAAATGTTTTATTTCTCAGAGTAGGTTGCGAGATTGCTCAAAACATAACAAGTGTCACACAAAGTGTTATCAGTTTCCAGGCCAATTGCTCCCCTGTGACCTTTTTCCTAAAAAGCCTAAGATTGATGTCTGTTCTTTAAGATCAGGGGAAATATTAAATCTAAGGCTACGTCCACACTAAGCCGGATAAATTTGAAAACGGTGTTTTTGCCTCGAAAGCGGATAAAATGTTTTCTGTCCACATTATACCGTTTTCAAATTGTTTCGCCATCGATTTTGAAATGCTGCCTCACAAGAAACGCTTAATACATGCAAGAACATGCCCACATTGTCCGAGCAACGTTATTCAATTGTTTTGATGTCAGCGTTTTCAAAAAGTTCCATTATCGCCGTCCACACTAACACACCTAGCCAGCGTTTTCAAATTTACCCACCTTCGAGAGCGTTTTCAAAAAGTTCCGTTTTTGGTGGACAGAAGGCCAATCCGGAGAAAAAAAGTTGCGTTTTCAAATTTATCCAGCTTAGTGTCTAAGTGTCTAAGTTTCTTTAAGTTTCTCTTTGACTTATATTTTGTATCAGCCCATTCCTATAGCTCAACATAGGCCCTGGTTGTTTACAGTCATGCACAAGATAAACCCCTATCCAAAGGACAATATTTTTATCCAGTGAATGTCAAGACTGACAGGAGGTTCATGGTAAAATACTAAACATTGGTGAATTAGGTGAGGACATGGAAAGGTTAGTTACTATTCAGTTGCTCGTGTGTAAACTAGATTTATCACAGTCAACACTTTTTCAGAAAGACATCAAGACTTGAAAGTTTACCCGGATCACAGGTGTGTTTTGCAATGTCTATCACCTCCAAAGTAAGTGCTTTGTCATAAAACTGAAGACAAGCAACACGGCCCTTGAAATAAAATGGTAGTCCTTCCAGTCTACCCATCAACACATTAAAGCCATCAGTAGCTAGTTCTTGTATACCAATGTCATTTTCATCCTCCAGTTTTTCATTTACCCAAAGCTTTGCTATGCCAGTGTCATAATCATAGGTTGCAGCAACATGGTTCCATTTGTTTGGCGACACTGTCTTGCTCATCAGACTATTAACAGCAGGTGCACCTCTGTCACGATTCTTAAACTGCAGCCTGTATTTTGAGCTGCGTAACCAGAGATTAACTGGTTTGCTTGCCTCATAGTTTACAATAGGGCCATCCACATTCTCGTGATAAACCCAAACCAAAATCGAAGTTGCTTTGCGAGTGTCGAGGGATCCCTCATTAGGAATTTTAATATAACTGTCTGGTCGGCCTTTTAACTGCCGTGAGCCATCTGGATTGCCATATGGCCCTGCCGCTGGAGGTACATTTGAAAGTTTTGCTTCTTGGTTTGAATTTGGGCTAACGTCTGTTCCACCATGCAAGGCATTCAAAGGATATATGGCGAGGGGACGAGGAGGAAGGGCTTCAGAAGAAAACAAAATAAACGAAATGTTAAGAAATTAAAAAGAATTAAAATAGATTGTGATGTAAAGACAAGAGATGATTATGTGGTACTTGCACATCATGACTTACTAAAACCTGAACCATTATTACTATTATTAGTCTAGCCCAAGGATATGAAATTGCTGCAGTTATTTTGGTCAATTTTGCATGTCTGTTAACTTTGTATTGTATGCTATGTAAGTGCAAATGTGTGAAAGCCAGTATGATAATTTTAAGTTTTCAAAATGCTTGTAGAATGTCAGTGTGAAAACGTGAAAATTTATTGAAGCCGCACCGTCATATGCCAAATTGAGAGAACACTGCATTATGCAGAGAGAAGCAAATGGCAGCCTGCTGCCAGGAATCAATAACAGCATCAGAAAACACACTGTTAATGGTTAAGTTGAGTTTATTAATCCATTTCGTGTCATCATGCACAAAATATTTCTGATTTAAGTTGTTTGAGGTGTGAGAAGCACATGACAGCTGCTGCCATAAAACAGAAAAACTATTGGAAAACGAACTTTCGTGCTTCCAGTGTAACTTGTTTACAGTTGAACTCGAGTTTATGAATTAATCTGCTTGTTGTCATAATATGCACAGTTCAAAGATTTCCACTCATGAGATTTCTGATTGTTGGTTCTTAATAATTTGTCAAAATGCCTTCATTAATAATACTAGGATGCGCAACTATTCAAGAAAGAGTCCTCAGCCAAAATAAGTCAGAATTAAACGAATGAGAACGAATGAGAACGAATGAGAACGACCATGAAAAATAACAAAATCCCGCAGAACCCTGGGAAAAAATTTAAGACTTGAGCCCACAATAGATGAAAAACAACACCTGGTCAGCGGTCGACTTTAAAAAACCATGTGCCCTCGATGAGTTTTAAAGCTGAGCCTGCGATATGGTCATGTGATACTGGTTAGAAGACACCTTCTTTGAAAAACTGTCAATTGACGATAGCTTGAATATTCAACTTCAAACATAAAAGCTCTAGGTCAACCTATCTGGAGTATGGTCACCATTTTGGGCAATGTAGTATGTACGTAGCATGTGCCCACAAGCCATGCTGCTTGCCATTTTGACCATGAAATATGAAAATCATGGTTCTCCTGTTTGTACTCTGTATGCATGCTTGGTTCTCCTATTTCTATGGGTATGTGGCTCTGCTCTACAGCCGCCGGAGCTCCGCTATTAAAGATGGTACAGTAAAAACCCGCATGTAAGAACCTACGTTTTTACAGTATGGCAAAATAGGTTTTTGTATTTTGGGGTTGTTATTGACAATTTAGGCCGAGTAGGTTCTTAATTAGGTTCTTAATTTATATGGGAAGACAAAGCTGTTGATTACCAGAAAAAAATAATAAAATTGGGTTTGTTCCTTCACTATACAGCATTTATTCATAACTGAATTGCCGTAAGTCTAACAAAAGTGACTAAGCAATGTATATGCACAGTATTACCGGTAAAAGTATCTTTTCAACAAGAGCTGTACATTAAACTGTACTACAACCCTCAAGAACCTGCTTATATTTGCTTAGCTAAAAAGGTTCTTATAATTATTTTGGGGTATTAAAATGGAAAATTTCTGCCAGCAGGTTCTTAAACCACTAGGTTCTTACACGCGGGTTTTTACTTTATTGTATGACCTGGCAATAATGACTGATAATTATCAATAAAAATTAATTGATAAAGATCAATACAAGTCAATTAAGAGGACTTGGTTTGTGAGTATTTATTTTCATCGATCGATGGAACCAATTGATATTAATCCAAAAAATTTATTGATTACATCAATTATACTGCTTTCCGATGATAAATTTTCATCAAACTGAACAGAAATTACAATTTATGTTTTCCCAAACACAGTATCCTATAATTAGGTGTTAATTTATGTTAACGCATTAACATAAATTTGAGCATAATTTTATAGAGTGGAATGTAAATCAAGTACACGAGAATGACATGGCAGTACAGAAAAGACCGGCAATTTATACTAATTAATGGCTACCTTATGTGTCCTGTACATGTGACTGGCTGTACGTCTGGGTGTCGAGCAATTAGCTAAACGTTGCCATGCATGCATTAATGTGACTCTAGTACTTTCATCTCATGTCACCTGATCTCATAACTTGTCATCGTATTTTCAGTCAATAATATATTCATTCAATAATTATGTTTGTCTAAAAATAAATTTCAAGTCAACAAAAACGTAAAATTAATCAACAATTTCAATTAAAGGGACACAGTCAGCTGGTACACATCTGCATTAGATACCATTTCATAGCTAATTTGCATATCACACTTTATCGCGATCCATACTATTTTAGCCAGATATGAAAAAGAATATCATAGGATGACCTAGCCTGTTCCAGGCTCTCAGATAGTGGGGCACTCTAAGAAAAGATAGAAAAGATGTGGGGTGAAGACGTGAGAGCCTGTAAGCATTGTTTTAAACTCCTCATGCCGCCCACTTGAAAGCGGAGACCCCAATGTGTCAAAATATGAAGATTTCATATTTACTAGTTCAGTGTTCCACACAAAAACATCATTCGGATGTCAGCAGGCTGACTTGTGCGGGGTCTTTGGCCAGAATTTAACGAAAATTATTGCACATACCAGCGAGGGCATTGTCAGAGCAAAGCGACATCAGCCTTTTGCCTGACTGCAAAGCATCTAAAAACATTCGTGACTCCTGGGAACATGTTTGAGTATGCCGATGGAAGCCGATAATAAGAGCTGTTGAGCTGTTGTCAAAATTAACCAATACCAGGAGCTGGTATACCGACATGAGGATTTTAAAACAATGCTTACAGGCTCTCGTGTCTTCACCCCACCTCTTCGCTCTTCCGCTCGCTTCGCTCTCATATCTTTTCTTCGCCGGTGTGCCCCACTATCTAAGAGCCTGGAACAGGCTAAGGATGACCAAAAGCACACTCACAAACAGGCTTTCAGTAAACAATTAAAATTGGAGTGAAACTCTGGCAAGATTGAAGTAGATTTCTAGATGTACTCTTTTCAAAGTGATAAAACTACTATGTCCAGGTCAGTGCAGTACCAAAGCTGACTGTGTCCCTTTAATTTCATGGCAATGACACAACAGGCTGGACAATTGGCATAACAGCCTTGCTGTTGTAATCATCACTTTCCTTTTTTTAGGGGTGAAGTGAAGGTAGTACCAAAGCACTTACCATCTTCAGCAGAGACTCCGACAAACAGTTGCAATTCCTCCATGGTTGTATTGTATTCATTAGTGGGTGGAATCAACCTGAATGAAACAATGAAAATATGGGCAATGCATACATGGTTGGTTTCCATCTTACTAAACTCAACAAATATCTTTTTTAATGCCAAGTCAAAATTGAATATTAGAAATAAATAATTAAAAATTGAACCCAAACCAAAATGAACATTAGTTGTGCTAGTTGCTTAAACAGTTAGTAGTTGCATTAGTTGAACATAAGTTAATGTTGTTGTGCCATGTATATCACAGGATTTATATTATAATAAGCTGACATGAGCTGTGAGCTTCAGTGCAGCATACATATGCAGTGTTATGAGACATCATGTTAACCGGAGAAAAAATGTTTATTGCATACCTTTGAAGAGTTTTATTTAAATCTGCAAATCGACCCTCAGCGATAATTCCAGCAGTGCCTTGTTTTAATGACTTAAGAGCCTGTGAAAGGTTACGATCCAATTCAGTGGACGTATTTAAAAGACGTCCCACACACTCGCCACAGTATTCACAACCCTTAGGCGTCAGAATGTGGTTCTGAGGGCATATGGTACAATTTCCTCCTTGCTTACAGCACTGTCCAGTATATATATCACAGAATCCAAACAAATTTTCTTCACCCTTTGGGCAGTTGCAAGCTAAGATGATAAACAAAATGTGAAACTGTTAAAAACATAAATAGACCAGTGGCCAACCATCTGATCAATCCGACAATAAATAAACAAATTAATACTGTTAGTAATGATTTTAAATAAATGACTATCAATACTTTTAGATTAACCAGCTTCAGAAAGTTGGTACTATTGATAATTTATTATTTTCACATAGCTAAATCATGTACAATCTGAGGCACAAACAAACAAAAGAAGACACAGGTTCCAGTCAGGGATAATAAAAATGTCAGTTGGGAAAGTGGGGAGCGGAAGGTACACTCCATATATGTTGATTCCACCAAAAAAGTTTACCTAATCTTTAAAGTGCCTATGAAGTAAACATGAACTAGAGCTTCTTTGAAAGCCCCTTCAAAATGAGGAAGAATGGTCTTTTTTCTTTTTTGTGATATTTTTTTCTCCCCAGAGATATTCACATTTTTGTATTATGCCAATTAGATAATTGATGACATCATAAGTGATTCCAGTATGGAGTCAAAACACAAAATGAAGAATATCTCTGCAAATGATAAGGCAACACAGATGAAAGTTGGCACAAGTATTGTACCAAAAGGCCTCTTTTGCACGGACTAATTTTGTTCCTGGACCGCCTGTTTACATGGATCCGTGCAAATTCTGTTACAGATTGCAGTGGTGTTTACACGGATCCGGTCCCAAACTTGCACACTTTTCCATTCAAAAATTTGTCCAGTTCTGTCGGTCCTGTATAAACACAAGGTGGAACCATGCAAGTTTTTGTCTATGCAAAAATTTGTCCGGTCCCATGTAAACGGGGCCTAAGAAGTACACCACATGATGCCTATTTTGATGTTGCTATGGCAACACTCTTGGTCCCAGTCTTTTTCCTCTTTTATTGTTTTATTGCCATTTGAAAAGAAGAGCTACGGACCTACTCAAAATATACACAATGTCCACTAAATCTTGTGCACTACATCTTGTCATTGCCATTTAGAAAGCGGACGACAGTAATTGTTACTGCCATATAAAAGAGAGCTGGAGCAAAAGCAGATCTTTGTCACATCATTGAATATAAATTTCCTCTTTCAGTTATACTTAGTAGTTGTCCTTCTTAGCTACTCCAGTGAGGTTTGCTTTCAGCTTTGTTCATTGTATTGTATGCAGTTTGCCACTTAGAGGACAGTAGACAGTTTTACATAAGTTAATGATCATCTTCCGAGGCTTGGTCTAAGATGCCACTAACTGTGAGGGTACTACATTATTCCAAATTAGCACACTGGTTGTGGGTAAAGTTTGGGTGGCAGGGAAGTGAGATTGGGGAGTTGGGGTCCAGGAAGGGGCCCTTCCTGGGGGGAGTACAGATCAGGTGGTACCAGGGGTAGCCACCCTGGAATAAAAGTTCCAGACCTGCCTCCAGGGGTGAGGCCCATATCCCACAGCCACGGGGGACTGAGGGAACCAGGAGGGGGAGCCCCTCCTGGGAGGAGTACAGATCAGGTGGTACCGGGAGTAGCCACCTTGGAATGGATATTTCTCTGGACCTGTCTCCAGTGGGCTAGAGCCTTACTGTGGGGTAAAGTGCAGCTAATGGGTGCACTTCCCTGCCATGGATTGCGTAACTTACTTATGTGAGGGACGCAATTCCCCCACAGTAAGATGAGAGGGGGCTTGACTCTTGAGCGAAAGTCAGGCGCCCTGCTCTTAAAATCGCATTAGTTACAAGGTAAAGATATAGAATGAGAGCTTCTGTGGCTTACTAACAGTTTCGGCACAGATAAAATGGTAGATTGTTGACTTATCATCGTTTATTAATTGACCAAGCAAGGTAATAATGTTAAAACCAGCAATTAGTGAAGAAAAAACAGGGTGAAACCAACTTATCTAAGCACAAAAAAACCCTGAATAAACTTGAATAAACCTGAAAACTTATCATCCCAGAAAGACGCTATTTCAGATGATTACACATACCTCCAGAACGAACTGCTCACCAAAGAAGCTCAAAGATGTTAAAACTTCCAAAAATAGATAAAAGGAAAAATGCAAAGAACTTAAAAAATCGTGCACACAACTTTTTTGGTCTAATTAAGAGTCAATTGAACAAAGTCCGTGTGAGTTCTATCTCTTTAAAGTGGCCCAAAAGAAAGGGAAATTCAATCCTAGAAAACAGCGTTTACAAAAATATCTTCCATCTCAAACCAACGTCGCCCGCAAACAGCTTCTCATGTAACTAGGCCTAGAGAGATTTTCAAGCAATTCCATCTTCGCACAAAAAGCTTCAAATTTCTGTCAGTAGTCCCTTTTAAAAAGCCCATTGCATGCTTTCATAAACTACACAACAAAACCGAGTCCTCGGATATTATGCCTAACAGAACATAACGAAAAAATCTGCCGCTGACACATTCCATTTAGCTGATAACACTAAGCAGACTTTGAGTGTTCGCAAAATTTGGCCTTTGCTCAAATTGCTCGCTAAACTTACGTAGGTGCACGCTTGCTTGTGTTCGCAAAATTTTTGCAAGTGTTCGCATGCTTGGATTCTCATTAAAATGTGCTCGATTGCTCGAAATTTCGTTAATCCTTCTTTGTAGTTATTTTTTATATATATTTATAAACAAGCAGGACACAACCGCCTGTAAGCTACTGGGATTTGTTGGACAGCCCAAGCTTTGCAGCCATTGTTTTGTTTTGGAGGTGTCAGCCACATTATAAGCTATTTATACTTAGCGCAAAACAACGTTTCCTAACAGAGATTCTGGCTAGCGGAAAATTCTGGCTGCTCACCATCTGTATTTTTCTAACGTGATCACTGCTCGCCATTTTCCTAAAGTACTCGCTGCTCGCAAGAAAAATTTGACAATTTCTTGTGCTCGCAAAAATAAACACACTGCTCGCATGCTCGCAAAGACCATTCGACGGTTCCAATCACTACAAACGGACACATCGTAACTTCAAAGAGTACATTACCTGCAAGTTGTATTTAAATGCACTATGATAGAACCAAGGAAACCTTACCTTTACTTCCACATAGCAAAGCATACATGCCATATAATTTCACAGCATAAATTTCTTCCTGCGGCTGAATTCATTCCTCGCTGGATTACAATTATCCTCATCAAAAAGCAAACAAAGAACTCTAAACGCTCTGTTGTCATCCCGTTTACTATATTGATGCTCGTTTCTCTGCACTAGACTATTTTTCAAAATACTTTCTTTCCATTAGTACATATATTGGTGCACTTCAATGAAACATGGTGAGAAAATCGGTCTTACATCAAGCGAAACAAACTACACTGACGTTATAATTGTGTGTATAAATGTCAATCGATACAGATCTCTACGGGATTGATAGATAATTCAACTGTGTACCACCCCCACATATTCTCAAAGGAAATAAAAGAACGGCTATGCGGAAAAAAGACGGTTTACTAGGGGATAGAGAGGGAACTGCCTTAAATCGCGTTTTAATGCATAAATTAATTGTGAGTGACTGAGTGCATGATGGCATGAGTGAATATTCGGTCTATACTAATACCTTCATGGTATGCTTATGCATACCACAAGGTAAAAAGGAAAACACCATTCCCCCTAATTTTGAAAGGGATTTCAAATAAGATAAAGTTATTTTTTCTTCCTAGGCACTAATATTACAACATAGCTAGCAGAGCCACATTATCAAATTGTTATTTAATGAGGGAACCTAACTCAGTGGGGACCTTGGTAGTCCTTTCTGTTACAACTTTACAGCAGATTTAAATAGCACTATTCTTTGCCTCATGTCCATAGTAAAGTGAAACTTAGGGTGACTTGAAGGGAGAAATCACTTAAAATAATAGGAGCTGTACCTTTGAATTTGCACTGGTTTTGGGTAGAGAATTTTACATTGACCACAATTACCGGTTAAAGGTATTAAAGTGGTGATTAAAACATTACCTAAACATGTACCCCAGCAATATATTGAAATAATTCACTAAAAGGGTTTAAACTAAAGCCAGTTGCCTAAAACCGAATAAGATGTGTAAAATCAAAACTATGAGTTACTTACCTTGACAACCAGCAGCCAAGTAATTAAAGTAGCCTGCTTTACATCTGTCACATGTCCTTCCAGTAACACCCTCTGGACACTCACACTGACCTGTCTTCACATCACATGATGCAGACAGAGATGCTGGTGCACATGCACAATCCTCGCAGCCGAGACAACTGTCAAAGTTCCAGGTGTTTGGCTACAAAATTAGTTGAGAAGGAACTTCAAAGAGGCCTGAATCATGTACTTTGCATATAGCACACTTATATACTGATAAACGGTACAGTGGAGGCCTGCCTTTAAGCCACCCATTAATACTGCAGGGTTCGTACTCTTTTGAGCCTTTAAAATTCCATGAATTTCCATGACCTTTTCCATGACTACTACAAGTTTTCAATGGCCTAAATTTGAGCATTTTCTAGGAAATCATCTCCATTTTGGGTGTGTTTTTACAATGTCTTCACAAAAGACCTAATTGATTAATATGAACTCTTTATTTTCCATGACTTTCCATGGCCCACACTTAAATTCCATGACTATTCAGGCCTGGAAAATGAAATTCTAAAATTCCATGACTTTCCAGGTTTTCAATGACCTGTACGAACCCTGTACTATGCCACCTCATTAGTAAGGACACTGTATTTTGACCTGAACAAAAGCTAAGTCATACCAGTCCTTTTTCTATTTAGTACAGTGAGTCACCCCTATAATACGGCCAAATTACTGTTGCTCATTGGTAACCGAATTAATGGGATACTACTGAGAAAGTTAGAATGGTTTAAAGAAACAACCCAAACACATTAACCATCAGAAACAAATTTGATGTAATCTGTAATCTGATGTATTCATGGGTTCACATGCACCTACCTTACAGCTGTCACAGCCATCTCCAATAACATTGGGCTTACACGTGCAAACTCCAGTGGTGTGATTACATACTGCAGTGACAGTGCCACAGTCGCTGCAGGCACATCTTGCACAATTCTTCGCAACAACTGCATCTCCAAAGTAGCCATTTAAACATCGGTCACACTGGTCTCCTGTTGCAGCATTGATGCATTTAAGGCACTGCCCTGTCTGGGTGTCGCAGCTTCCATTGACACTGGTATCAATATTGCCACTACACACACACCTCTTACAATAGTCCCCAGGTCGAGTAGGGTCTCCATAGAAACCATCAGCACACCTCTCACAACTCTGTCCAACATAACCTTCTTTACACTTGCAAAAGAGGTCATTGAAAGAATTAAGGGAACATTCTGTAGCAAAACTATTTGACATGATTCCTAAGGGACATTCACATATACTGCAGTCCTGATCAGATCCAGCTGTTGCATCACCATAGTAACCAGGTTCACACACTTCACAGTTCAGGCCTGAAATAATATTGAGGACAAATAATGCAATTCAGAGGGCTACAAACAACAACAACAACCAAAGTGTTATAGTTTTTTTTGGCATCGATGTGATTGCAGAAATTTGAAGTTTGCAAATATAGCAACCTAAAGTGGTGAAAGAGATAAGAGATGGTACGTTGTATTCAAAGGCTTATAATTAAATGAAATTTATAGTTAATCAAAAAGCTCTGTGAGCCACAACTGAATTTTTGAAACAAAATTATGCTTTTGATTTCTTGGCATACAGACAACAAATCGCTGATTCCTTCTGATTTAACATCTCTGGGAACCTGTTTGAGCCTACAGTAAATCAGTGGTTCACTGGGTATCTGTAATAACTTTATATCAACTTATATCAATTATTTATTATCGTCTAGGTTTGTACTTTGGAATGTTTGTGATTTTTTCCTTCCTTCTTTTTTCTTTGTTTCCATTTTTCTTTTTGGATGCTATTAAAATTAATGCTTTGCGTTTGTCATAATTATATGCATTGGAAAGTAGAAGAATTCAAGAATGAAAGTAATAAATGTTATGAATTATTATAAAGTTATATAATACGAAACAGATGGTTTCAGCTGAAATGTATGTTAATGGTATAAATCTGAGAAATCTGAAAGAATTCATGTGTGGAAAAAGCTTTTAATTTTCTTGTCAGAATGAAACCATGGCAACATTAACACTAGCAATACTTTGGTTTCTTCACTCCTGGTTTACCATAACAAGATAACAATTCCCTTCTGATCGACATCATCCAAGATAATTTTCTTACACAACTTGTAAATGAGGCAACTAGAGAACGCAATATTTTGGACCTTGTGCTTACGACATCTTCCGAGTTAGTACGCGAGCTAACTGTCGGGGAACTCTTTTCAGACCATCACTGTTTAACTTTTATTTGTCCGGATCTCTTCCCCGCCCTCGTAAATCTAAGAAACTTGTTTATGCATACAGAAAGGCAGATTGGGAATATTTAAAATCGCTGTTTTCGCATACACCGTGGCATTGTGCATATTTTGACGACAACCTGGATGATAACTGGCAGGCGTGGTTGGATTTATTCTTTGCGGCAGTGGATCAGTGTATTCCGAAGC
Organism: Blastomussa wellsi; assembly: GCA_947652115.1. Taxonomy (NCBI): domain Eukaryota; kingdom Metazoa; phylum Cnidaria; class Anthozoa; order Scleractinia; family Plerogyridae; genus Blastomussa; species Blastomussa wellsi. Next base: position 22,755,246 of record OX393569.1, read on the forward strand.
GGCGACGCAACAATAAATTTAATCCTCCTTGGATTTCAAAGGAGCTCATTAAGCTTTGTCGGAAGAAAAAATCTCTTTTCAGGAAGGCAAAGCGAGTAAACTCGGATCTCTTGTGGACGAGGTATCGCACTTTAAATAACTCTGTTAAGAAAGCGTGTAATGCAGCGAAGCGAAACTACATCAATGATCTTGCCGATGAGCTTGCTACTAACAACAATCCCAAGCCGTTTTGGAGCTTTGTGAAATCTATGCGTAAAGGGTCAAACAATCTCGTTTCACTTAATGTTGACGGCGTTACTCTCTCAAATGATCTTAGCATTGTTGAAAGTATGAATGAATTTTTCTCCTCTGTGTTTACATCAGAGGACTGCGATAATTTTCCTGAATTTGAATATGTTACTAACAGTAAACTTTCAAATATTCTTTGTGATACAAAGGAAGTAGAAAAGCTGTTAAAAAAATTAAATATCTACAAGTCGCCTGGACCTGACAGCCTATCACCTCGCATTCTGAAGGAATGTGCGAGTGTTTTGTCATCACCTTTGTGTATTTTCTTTAACAAATCATTTTCAACAGGCAAACTGCCACATCTCTGGAAACTCGCTAACATCACACAGGAATAATTATCGCCAGATCTCATTAACATCAGTAGTGTGCAAGATTGCGGAAAAAATTGTTAAGTCTCGAGCGATGGATTTTTGGCAAAACATAAATATTTTTAACCCGAACCAGTTCGCTTACATGGAGGGTCGATCAACGCTTTCGTAGCTTCTTTCTTGTTACGACGATTGGGCGAAATCACGTAACAATAGAAAGCCAACCGACATCGCCTTTTTGGATTTTTCCAAGGCGTTCGACAGCGTACCGCATGAGCGTCTTCTTTTCAAGCTCGAGCGTCACGGTATCGACGGCAGCGCTCTCCAGTGGTTTCGAAATTTTTTAATTGGCCGGATGCAACGCATCGTCATACGTGGCACTAGCTCGTCCTGGTCTCAAGTTTTATCAGGTGTACTCCAAGGAACAATCCTAGGACCTGTTTTATTCATCTTATATGTAAATGACATTTCATCAGGAATTCTATCAACGGTTAAATTGTATGCGGATGATACCAAGGTTTATAGAGAGATCTCCGACATGGCTAGAGACACAGTCATTCTTCAGTCGGACTTATTCCACCTTAAGAGTTGGTCTGAGGCCTGGCAGTTAAACTTCAATGCGAACAAATGTGAAATTATGCGAGTGACACATAATCGTGATAAATCTGTTCCAAATTACTCCCTCGTACCGCGTGGAGAACGTTTAAGCTCAGTGAGTACTGTAAAAGACCGCGGCATTACAATCTCCCATGACCTCTCGTGGACTTTACACGTTGTTGAAGTGGTCAATAAGGCCAATAAAGTTCTTGGTCTAATCAAGCGAACAATCGATTCTGTAAACAAAGAAATCTTTTCCACATTGTACAAGGCTCTCGTGAGACCAATCCTCGAGTACGCTTCCCCTGCATGGTGCCCTTACTTGGTTAAGAATATTGTTCTCTTAGAGAAAGTTCAGAGAAGAGCTTCTCGATTGGTCTTAGGTCAGCGAAGGGGAGAGATGTCATCTGAAGATCGCTGTAAACTGTTGCGTTGGTCGCAGTTGAGTGATAGAAGACTATATTTTTCTTTGATTGAATGCTATAAACTTGTATTCGGATTGAACAGTCTTTGTTTTCGTGATTTTTTTGAGTTCGCTTCAAAACGTACCAGGTCCAATCATAACTACAAACTACAAGTTAAATCGGCGAACTGTAATTGTTATAAATATTCATTCTTTGTTAAAATTATTCGTGAATGGAATGACCTGCCTGCCAATGTTGTTGAAGTAGGAAATTTGAGATGTTTTAAGTTAGCTCTTAAATCATATATGTGTATTTCTTAGGGTTTTTCTTTTTTTATCCATTTTAGAGTCTACTTATAGATATATATTTTTGATTTTTATTCTGGAAGTTTATTCACATAGGGTCAACCTCTTAAACTTCCTTTTTAGGGTATTACTTGTATTTATTTGTTTATAATACCTTAAATAAAGTATGTATGTAAGATCAATCAACTGTCCATGCACCTACAGCATTATATGTCAAAACAGATTTAATTGTTGAGAGGTTGTAAGACATGCTAAAAATGGAAGAGAAACATAACTTCGTCACTTTTGAAATTTTTGATGCCCTCTCAAGTAAGCTTGAGTGCAACTCGAGTACAGTATTGTCAGTCTGACTTGTCAGCCGCATACAGTGGGATTCAAATGGTTACGACTGATCGACCAAAAGAATGACAGACCGACCAACCGAGCTAGTGATCTGGGTCTAGCTACAATACTCCTGGATTATATCAAATTCAGGGTTCCAGTTCCCCTTTTGTCTTTTTCAGTTTTAATGGATGTACTTCTCTCCCAGAAATTAAGATACAAAGAGTGTGGACATGAGGTATTAATGCTTGGTGTACTGATGGTATGGACAGTTGAGTAGAGTTGACATGAGGTATTAATGCTTGGTGTACTGATGGTATGGACAGTTGAGTAGAGTTGACATGAGGTATTAATGCTTGGTGTACTGATGGTATCGACAGTTGAGTAGAGTTGACATGAGGTATTAATGCTTGGTGTACTGATGGTATGGACAGTTGAGTAGAGTTGACATGAGGTATTAATGCTTGGTGTACTGATGGTATGGACAGTTGAGTAGAGTTGACATGAAGTATTAATGCTTGGTGTACTGATGGTATGGACAGTTGAGTAGAGTTGACATGAGGTATTAATGCTTGGTGTACTGATGGTATGGACAGTTGAGTAGAGTTGACATGAGGTATTAATGCTTGGTTCATTGATTGATTTTTTTTTTTTACCAAATCAATGGCTAATAATTTGCCTTACCAGTAGTATTATGAAGACAATTGTTACAATTTCCTGTTTCACCATCACAGTCTTTGGAATGTCCAAAGCAGTTACAAGGAACACATGTGGTATTATCTGCAGCTCTGGTATAACCTTTTCCACACAGCTGAAAACCACAATATTTGCAGCTGTTAATTCCTTTACAATATGTTCACCTGTCATACCACATGCGCAATTGCCAATTTAATCCATGCTTAGTTATGTTACCACTTAGTTTGGCACATGCAAAGTTCCGTTTAGGTTGGTTTTGTTAATTAACTGACCTCACATGATGCCCCAGTAGCTCTTTCTGGACAGTTGCACATTTCAACACTCTTAGCTCTTGCTGCTCCCACAAGAGGCCCATTGACAGCAACATCCATCTTGACATCATTAATTGTCACTTCCGCAACAACAGTGCTGTAAGATGCCCTCAGCTTAAGAGAGTTTATGTCATGAAAAACTGACATGAAGTCATCCCTGCTGACATTTGATCCACTGGCATCTTCCCACAGGTACTGTGATGCAAAAATAAACAAGATATTTTAATAATCAAGTTCCCAAACGTAAAACAACTTGCAATTTTTATCATGCTGCTTTGACTTACCTCAAGAAATTGCACTTCAATGGCTGACGTCTTTCCTGGAGAGAGTTGTAGCTGTCTCTTGTTAAAAAGAACTTTGCCATTTTTACCCTGCAGCAGCAACAACAGCAACAAATGAAACATTTTTGTTTTGAAGAACTATTTAAATTTGTAATCTCATTGGCTGTACTTAAGCATCTTCCGTGATAAGCATTGAGTGACGACCTAAATTACTAGCGTTCCGAGGTCAGCTTGAAGGATATAAATACTTCTCAGTTGTCCTAAATGTCGCTTGTCATTAGCTTGTTATGGAGGGTCAGTCAGCAGATGGTGATTCCGAAGAAAATGTTTATATGTCTGCTGTTACGTTGCAGAAAAGGTAATCAGAAAAGAAATCAACATAATTGACGGTGAAGGCTGAGATGAGCGATGCTGTTTCAGTATGGATCCAAAGACATCGATCTTTCATGGATTTTGTTTCCTCTGTTTTTTTGAAGCCAAGTAACATGTTTTCTCTCTCCAGAGGTTTATGAAGTTGATTTTCTGAGAAGGATATAATCTTCTTTAAACGGAGCAACTTCAGAATACCCGGCCACTTCATTTACATGTGTTGGGACCTTTTGTAGAACAAGGAATACCACAATGGACAGTGGGCCTTTAAGAGAAAACACACATTTTTCTTGTCCATGCAATACTCCAGGTCCTTTCTGAATCATTACTGAACCCCCATCTGTTAATTTTGTAAAATTGCTTGACATACTGCACATTTGTACAACATTACACAGAGGAGATTAGTTTTCTACTATTAGAGGGTTATCATGACTATATACATTTTATGAATCATGCTGGTACTGGAACAACACAGCACACAGCATCATGAGTGAGTACCTCTATCACAACATCAGGTTTAATTGTCAACACTGGTGAGCCTTCACCTTGTGACACTTCATAACGAGTTGTGTAACTCAGTTGGCCTCCATAAGATGAAATCTGCAATGGATGTAACATCAAGATAGTGCCAGGAATACGTACATGATTGTGCTGCATTTCAGCATTGCCGTCAAGTGTTGTGACACTCAATTCTTACAGCCTGCATCTCATATAATCTTACATGTTGTTTCCTGGTGTAAAGCTACTGTGAAAAAAGGGACAACTCCAACCAGATAAAGTTATAATTATCTGTGATGAGAAAAACTACTGGCAAGCAGTGTACAAGAAAACATTCAAATCAACTGCAGATAGAGGGCAAAGTGAAGAAATGATTCTTGTCATTAGGGACCATTCATTATTTATGCAAAACTGTTGGGCAAATTGCCCTGAAAAGAAAACAAGAGGCGAGAAAACCTTCATCGACTGGGAGTGCACTGGTAGTCATCATCTTTTGATTGAGTAGGAAAAAGATATCATTTCATTTATTTATTTTCCTCAAGTATTGTGGTCTCCCTGTGGAAAGACAAAGATGTACGAAGTGCACCTTGTGCCTGAGGAATTCCTTAGGTGCTATCCAATATATTGGTTTGCCTTTCTCTTCCCTTTGACTGCTTATAGAGGCATAAAGATTGGTCTCCCCAATTTTAACAACAGTTGCTGGACTGTTCTCTAATTGCCAGTTGTCCATGGTGTCAACTTTTGACCTAAACAGAAAAGAACAGAATCATGATTAATTTTACATATTATTATGTTTCCTAACAGGATTTGCTATAGTAAATCCTTTGAACCGAGGGGTATCAGTAGCTTGTACAGTGTGATCATCTGGGTGAGAGTAGCTCTGAAAAGAACTTTGACTGGTGACTGACATTTTCACAACTCGAGTGGAAGACTTGACTCTGAAGATGACTTTCACTCAGGCTGTCAAAATGTCAATCACCAGCAACAGTTCATTCCAGAACTACTCCCACCCAGATGATCACACTATATGGACTACTAAGTACCACATAGGATATGTTGAACAATTATTCCATGAGCATGCGTTGGATATGATATGGTAGATAGCCAACAGTGCCAAGTTGGCTATAACCATCAAGGCTGAGTGGAATAATTGTTTCATTAAAAACGCCAAAAAAATATTGTTCAACATTATAAAAAATGCCTTTTTTATTCTGTGAAAAAGAACACATACCTACCATATTTGTAAGACAATGGTATATGAGCTCAGATACCATTGCCTCTAAGCCAGTGAAAACTCAGGTAATGCAATATACCATAGCAAGTGTTTAATAATATAACATAGCTAGAAGAGCTGTGTAATCAAATTCAGTATAGCTAAACATGCTCCATAATCCAATGGAGAACACTGATATAGCGTGAGCAAATCACTTAAACACAATTTTTTTCTGGCACTGGTTTTTTATGTACATTTCCATCGGCAATATTATAAAACAATTGGTTTGTGCTTTTTGCTGTGCACCATAGAGTTATGGTGCACTTTGGAAGGTTTGGAGATCACTCAAGAAGCTAGAGTTGCTTGGGGCTATTAACTCTCAAGTAACTTCTCACCAAACTTCCCACGTGCATCCATATCTTGATGGTGCACACTAATGTATGGCACAATTGTTAATTGGTTAAGTGTTATCAAAAGCCTCACAATTTATTGTTTCTTACCAGTACTTATTACCACTGTTGCAAGAATCTGACAGACCATTACACCAGCACTCAGAGCAACCATCTGGATTGTTACCATCTAGATTGAACCATCCAGCTGCACATTCATCACAGCGTGGCCCAGTGACTCCAGGCTGAAAAGTAACAAAATCCAACAACAAGAATTTGCAATTTGCATTTCAATGTAATGGTTGGGTACCCTGAGGAGTTAAGGGGCCCCAAGGCAACCAATCAGCTTGTAGACATACCATGTCTACCATGGAAGCCTGACCATAAGCCCTTTTGCAAGCTAGGATACAATCAAAATGATCATGTAATTCCAAGGTACACAATACAGCTGACAACCATTTGGCAGTAAATGGGACTAACGTTGTTGGATGCACCCTGGAAAAATGCAATTCTTATTGTAGTTCAACAGACAAAGCAATGATTATCTCACACTCAACGAAGAAGCAATGACTGCTTATGTAAATGTCTTTCGTGACTAACCACAAGTGATGACAGCTACTAAACATAGTTGAACATTAAGTTGCAGTATAGCGTGACTAAAGGAATGATACACATGTGTGATATATATGCAATGCTTTAAGTTGTTAACTCTATTTTACAAGTAAAATTAACACATGTAAAACACAATCTGGAATCCATTCAATTTACAATCTGGAATAAGGATCAAAGTGGCTTCGAGCCACTGAACTCTGAAAAAAGAAATGTGAAAGAGTTGCACTTTTGCATGCTTCTGAATTATACATGGTTTGTAAATAAACTTATATTTATAATTGTGTAGAACATTTTGAAAGAATGATTTAAAAAGACTTGTCCTGTGTGAACGTGGAATGAACTAAATGCTATTCCAACAATCCTTCAAGTAAACAGAAACTTTCTGAAAATAGCACACCTCCATAGAGAAGCACTGAAGCACTAACATCTTGAAGAGCATTGCCTTTGTCTTCCTACTGATGTTTCTTGTGCACCAGATCTTGATGAGCCTGGTGAAGCTTGCATACGCCAGTTCTATCCTGTTCCTGATGTCCAATATTGCTCCTCTGTCCTTAGTCGCTTAAGACCCCAGGTAGGTGAAACTGCCCACTTCTTCCACCATGCTGTCTCTCACTCTTAGTCCCTCATTATTCCTGCTGTTGACCTTCAACCACTTGCACTTCTGTGGGTTCAGCTTCAAGCCTACCCTGCCTGCATTCTTCTCTAGCCTGGCTGTTTTTTCCTGCACATGGTCTGCCCTTGATGCTAGTAGAAGCAGGTCGTCTACGTAGTCAATGTCCTCCAGTAGTGTTGTAAAGTTCCATCTAATACGTGTTCTCTGTCCGTCCACCGTCCACCATCTTCCTCATCACCCAGTCAACGACCATTAGAAACAAAAATCCCGGAATGCAACATCCCTGCTTCACTGCACTCATGAATCCGTCATACAGCACCTTCACCAGTCATATCAACTTGTCTGGAATCCCATATGCTCTCATGATCCTCCACAGGCTGTCTCTGTGCACTGAGTCGAACGCCTTTTCAAAGTGGACAAAATGAAAGTACATGGTTGCATTCCATTCATCACCTTGCTCCAGGATGTTACGTAGAATGACGATCTGCTTGACTGTGCCTCTTCCTGGTCTAAACCCTGCCTGCTCTTTCCTCAGCCTGTGGTCCACACAACCTTGTATACTGCTAATCAGAATCTTTCCCAGCGCATTGCTAGCAATAGGTAGCAACATTACTCCTCTCCAGTTTACACATCGCTGTAGATTTCCTTTCTTTGGAATCCTGCATATCAGCCCCTGTTTCCACTGCCCCGGCACTTTCTCTTCCTGCCAAATCAGGAGGACCGGGGCTACTTTAGTCGCCTCTTACGACAAACAGCAGCCAATTGATAGGCAAACAGGATTCGAACCCATGACCTCTGTGATACTGGTGCAATGCTCTACCAACTGATAATGGTTACTTCAACATGTTTAAAATGCTCCTGATTTAGCCATTACTTTGGGAACTAAATCTTACCTTACAAAAGCATGTTCCATCATTGCTATCACATATCCGGCTATTAACTCCCCGTGGATCACATGAGTCACATTTCTGGCACAGGGGATAATCATAATACCCAGTGGCACACTTGTTGCACTTCTTTCCAGTATGTGATGGTTTACAGTTGCATTGACCTGTGTTTGGATTGCATGCTATATTGCCGCCTATCACCCCAAACCTCTCACAGCCACAGTCCTGGCAGCCAAGGATTGGGTCATAACAGCATGTCCCTTGCAGACAAAACTCGCAGTTTGGGCCAACAGTGTTAGGTGGGCAGTCACACGCTCCAGTGATCTCATTACAGAAAACACAGCGGCATTCTAAAGATGGAAAGGAACATAAAATGGTACCAACAGTTTTGATGAATGGCATATAGTTATAACCAAGTGTTTTGAAATATATTTTTGCGGTAGCTTTTACCTTCTAACATCAAATAAGTATCATTCATCACTATCTTAAAGTGCACCTAACACCAAAATATTTTTTTTGCTAAAATACAACTTTGCACCAGTTTGAAATGCGTTGCACCTTTCATTTCTCCTTTTTACCAAATGCGGGCTATCTATAAGATTCAAAAGTTACGATAAACGGTGCATAATTTGTTTGACAACCGAGTGAGAAGGGGCGTGGGCCTATTCTTGATTTGACATCACAAACTGATTTGCATGCATGTTTGCACACTTGAAATGTCAATAAAAGGTTCAAAGCAAAAAATAAAATATATTTACACTTAGCTACAACTTTTCACACTAATGGGGGTTTAATGACAGCTGAATCACATGCCATGAGTGACAAAGATGCCCATGATACTGTGAGAGCGCTGACATCCAGACATCCCATAACCAAGATATGTCAGAGGATTAGAATGGCTACCTCTCAGCTGCAATTAATTTTTTGTATGTCTTACTTCATAATGCACCTAACTACAGTTGAACTTACTTCTGCAGTAAGGGAAGCCATAATACCCTGTTTTGCACCTACTACAGGTTCTGCCGATCACATTCTGCCGGCAAGGGCATTGTCCCCCAAACTGTTCACAGACGCTGTTTAAAGATCCATTAAGATTACAATCACAAGAAAGACTTCCATTACTGAATGCTGTGGTGAGTGAGAACACAGAATCTTTACAAAACTTTGGATCTGAGGACTTGATGAAGAACTGATCCTTGGTGCATGCATCAAGAAATGCTTGAGTTAAAGGTACTGGAGCATCTTCTTGCAGTTCCTCAGAAAACAAATCTTGAGGTACAAGTAAAGCATAATCCTAGATGGAAAAGAATCAGTGGAATAAATATTTTGTGCAGTAAGAACATGAAAGACGTTTTTAATATTTCTTAATGAAGCAGGGCATTATTCCTTAGATATTAAATGCAAATCTAGAGAACTCAAATTAATGAACATAATTTGACAAGTGAAACATACTGTTGTTTTCACTGTAATCTAATGTTCATTTTTTTAGTGACTAACAAGAAAGATGGGAACTCTGGGCCACAGTTTGGTATCAAACAACATCATGATTCCACAACACTGACTTCCTGCCTCTGTGATGTTCAACAAGTAATTGATGCTAAAAACCAAAGCAAATAAATTCAAAGTTAATTGTACATGTTTTTGGAACTTACAATCCATGTTGATGAGTTCTCAGGAATAGTGAATTCCAGTGCAACAGAATTTCGTCCAATATTAAAAAACGGTGATCCATTAAAGTCTCTGATGACAGATCTACAGCCAGATGCATGAGGACAGTAATGGAATTTCATGGAGCCATCCAGTGCACGATCACTTATAACAGACACTTGTGAATCAAAGGAGGCATGGTTTGGCTGATAATAGTGAACAATGGCTGCATACTGCCCAGGCTTAGGAACCGGGCCTGCCAGCACATGAACCTTCTATAAAATAAAGACAAAAAAATAATTAATCAAGTGTAGATTTCTATAATGGTAATAAAGCATACAACACTGTTGTTAACTGATTAGTAACATTGTATTATGCTGATTTTAAACTACTGTGCTGGACAGCAGAGATTTCACACTAACCAACTGGTCTTCAATGTGTTTTATATTTGTTTCTTATTTAATTAACTAGGTGAAAAGGTTTTTTTATATTCTAACTGAATACTCACTGGTCCCTTCAGATACTGTAATTTTACTGATGGATCTTGTTTGTTTGGTGGCTGTGGTTGGTTTGGATCGCTGCCATCAGCTTCAATCTTAACAGCTCCTTTGGGAATGGGATATGATGTTGGGATACACTCACTTCCCTGGGTTGTGCAGAGAATGCTTGGTGCAATGAAATCCAATGTCCACATATCCAGTGGAATAGCAGTGATGGAGTCCTGACACAAAACACATTGGAACATCAGACTGCAGAAACATTTCTTTAACATGCCTGTGAAGTATCTAAAAAATCAACTTAAGCTTATTTGAAAGTCCTTTCAAAGTAAGGAAGAATGTGATATATTCTTTCATTCCACAAGTATTCACGTTTTTTGCATTATGCAAATTAAATAACTGGTGATTGAACATTACAGTATGGTTCACCACGTCTCGATTATTATTGGCATTTAGGAAGCGGACAATGTTTGGTAAACATCAAAAACAGTAAAATCATTGCCATAGCAAGATCAAAATAGGCACCATGTGGTGTTTTCAAAGGGTGCAATACTCATGCCAAGTTTCAACTGCACTGCTTTATTATTTGCGGAAATATTCTTCATTTTGTGTTTTGACCCCATATGACATCATCAGTTATCTAATTAGAACAATACAAAAGATCTCTGGAAAAGGAGATAATAATAAAAAAAGAAAACACCATTCTTCCTTGTTTTCAGAGGGCTTTCAAATAAGCTATTAACCAGAAACCACAACACAAAATGTCATTATGAGCAAAACTGATGTGCCACTACTAACTGGGATATACAAAAAAGTAAAATAAAAGTGAAAGTACAAGGCAGTGTTATTTCAGAAGAGTATGCATACCACAGCAATATGAGATGAAGAATCCCTTGCCAAAAGAGTGACTACCATTCTTTGTATCTGTGGCACATCAAACACTTTTACAGCACCATTACTATCGACAGCCACCTGACGGCAACCAAATCTGTAGTTACAGCTCTGAAGGTTGAACTCTCCTCTCTGGGTCCCTTTCGGATATCTCAGGTAAACATTCACTTTAGCCTTGTTATTAGAAGGATGGTAATACTGCATAACAAACACATATTTACCCCTCTTGGGGATCTTTAAGTCTGCTGTAACACGATTCTGTGGAAACAAAGAAAACAAATATTCTCAATTAAGAGAGATCTTTTCCAGACCCTCAGTATTAGAGTTTAACCACAAGCTTCTTAAACTAAAAAGCAAATGTATAGGATTAAAACTTAAGACTAAGATATGGTCAAGAGTTTGAGTGGATATCACCAAAGTGTATAAACTGGTACTACTGATACTAGCCAAGCATAATGGCTGAATAATTATACATTACCAAACAGGTCAATAATGGCTGAATAAATTATACATTACCAAACAGATCAATAATGGCTGAATAATTATACATTACCAAACAGACTGATACAATACACTACTTAAGAGATTATTAAACAAAAAGGCCAGGCATTCCATTAAAAAGTTTCAAACAATTCAAATGATTTTAATGTGAGTAGTATTCTACCCAACAGATAATAAATATCTGGTCCAGACTGTATGATGTACGGTGGCTCATGTCTGCATCTTTGGCATTATGATGCTGATGAAAAATATTTAGTGTAATCTTGTAGAGTCAGGTAAAACTGGAGACAAACTCTGCTGTCATGGGAATGTCAGAAGAGGTCAAAGACAAACCAAATTGAACATTTTTAGGCTAATAACTTAAAAAACTACTTGGTGAAATTTTTTTTAATATTTAAAGAGGGCGGCACATAACAGTGTAACTGATGAACTAGAGGCCCTCTACCTAATATTAATATTAAATTACTAAGATACATCCAGGATATTAAAAATAAAAATATCATTGAAATTTACAAAAATATTTAAAAATTTTAGGAGATAAACATAAGGCAGAAAACTGGGATTTAAAGGGTGATAAGACACTAATTAATCGAATATATAATTGACAGAAGAAACGATTTTGCAAACTTTAAAAAAACTTTGTTAATAGGTTTCAGAGCCACCTTACATAACCTAGCACTTAAACCTATAGGCCACTTCGGAAAATACCATGATAATACTCTTTGTTTGTCCCCCAAAAAATTTACATAAGCATTATTTCCAGTTCTCTTGGGTCTTACAATGGCCACAAGAGAAAACAAAAACAATGCTTATGCAAAATTTTGGGGACAAACATGGTATTTTCCAAAGTGGTCTATTGACAGACTTTTTTACAAATTTGCATAAATGTTAAACTTTCACCAAGTAGTTCTTAAGTTATTAGCCTGTAAAGGTCAAAAATAGGGTATCTTTGACCTCTTTTGGCATTGCCATGGCAACATATTTTGACGCCACATGGGTATTAATTTGTTCATTGGTAAAAGCTACACAAATTTATCCCAAAAGTTGCCCCTCAGCATTATTTGTGTTACTGCAATAGAATTCACAATAAAGGGATGGGTAAACCATTATGAGCCACCTCACATAACAATGACCCATGAGGTAAACAGATGTGACAAAACGTGACTGTATTAACATCTAACCTGTCCATCATCTAACAAAGCCATAGCACTGAAATCCAACTGCTGTAACACAGCTTCATCTTCAAACAGCTGTGTCTGTGTCAGTTTGCCAGTGGTGCGAATGATATATCCCGTTTCCAGTTCAGTCGTGTACAGTCCTGGTTTCTTTGTGCTCAAGTATGAGAACTGGTTACACAGTGTATTGATGCCATTCACTTGGCAGGGTTTGGTGACCTTATCTTCAAGGCGATACGCTTCATAGTATTCTTGTGGCAAAGCCGCAACATAATCCTGCAAACAAGTAGAGAAGATACACTGTCTTGTAAGGTTCTAATTTGTTTAAAGCAAACATGTTGTGTGGCTTCGTAGCTCAGTTGGTGGAGCATGGCACTGGCATTCGTGGATGTTACGGGTTCGAATCCCGTTGAAGGCCTGAATTTTTCAGGCTTCTTGCTTAAATTGGAAATACACTGTGATGATCATCTCTCACTTCCATCTATATCAGCAGCTCTAACGTCGTCGTCATCATCATCATTATGTTATAATAATGGACTATGGCATTTTGAATTGTGCAGTTAAAGATAAACTTCAAAACATCACACAATGGATATTTATGAAACAGTACGTGTTATGAGTCATTTCCTTATCAACGGCATGCTACTTTTCTTATACCCAGAACGTTTTATAAAGTCCAAATTGTAGTGTTCTACATTTCAACTTAACATCTCTTAGCAAGTAGACCTAAAAGCTTTTATTTTCGAAAACCTAACTATGCCATTTCAATCAACTATTCAGACGTCATGTTACTAATGTTCAAACCTAACTACACTATTTACACACAGCATCTTTGCTGTTTAATCTCCTCTGATTCTATGCCTCTATGTGTCTACACCTTTATGCCTCTACCCCTCTATTTCTCTACACCTCCACGCCTCTACGCATCTACCCCTCAAGGCTCTACCTCTATCCCTCCACACCTCTACTTCTCAACTCTTGCAGTAGACACCACATCACTACTGCTTAGACTTAGCTATGCTGTTTCAACCTACTATTCGCTACACCTAGATCTATGCCTCTATGCTTCTACACTTTTTCAAAGAAAGTGTGCCTAAATAGTATAGTTAGGTATACTGTAAGTGAAGAAGCATATAGGTGTAGAAACGTATGGAATAGTAGCTAGGTTGAAACAGCTTAGTTAGGTTTTAGAAAAGTAATCAAGTCTACTATAAGGGTACAGGCATAAAGGCATAGAGGAAAACAGTATAGTTAAGACTGTCTGCAAGAATTACTGGATAATTATTTAAAACCTTCAAGTATGATGTGCCCAAATTAGAGTTTATCCTAAATTGTAGTACATATTTAGTTTATTATATATATGATATGATATGATAAATTTTGTGTAAGAGTAACTTAGAGTCTTCAACATATCCTTGTGTTGTGACAAGGATATTAAGTAGTGGTGCAGTGGTGTAGAGTTGGTTACAATAAGTTAATTGAATTGGGTACAACTGAAAGGTGGTAACCATGGTAACAAGCCATATAATTCCATATATAAAAGGTATTATAAAGGGACTAAGTGACCGTAAGAGGAACAAACTGTTCACTAAGGAGTGAGTAGAGGTCTACAAAACGTTCTACACCCATTTGGACTTCATAAAATGGGCACCAGTTGGGAAAATGAGTCTACAATGCAATGGCCTATGTTTTGGCTTTTTGTCGGTCAGTGGTTAACTCATTTCTGTTTGGTCAAAAATGGGTAAAATTGACCACTTTTTTCTTTCTTTTTTTTTCTCAATGACTATTTGCAAGAGTTTGGAAAGCTATACCTCATCTTAAAGGGTGCTAAATGGGCTTTCCAAAAAAATTTTTTTTTTGACCAAAAAATCCCATAATACTTTAATTAATGCACATAAATTAGCAATAATTCGAAAAAAATGACCACCAAATTTTGTTATAAAGCACTTTATTTCAAAAGCATTTAAGGTTACAAGAAGATGTCAAAAGCAAAAATGATGCTCCTTATATTGGCAACATCTCCAGCAAATTTGGCTGAAAAAGAATGAATACAGAATTTTTTAGAATTTTTTATCTACACTCACTTTTAAGCGGTACTACAGAGGAATGTAATTTGACGCTATAACAAAAGTTTATGTTTACGCGTCGGAAGATTCCAATCGATTCCTTTTTTCTGTCGCTCTAAAAACCTTTTTCCCCGAAAGATATACATTGCCCTTTAGTCAAAGATAAATACAAACATTTATTCAAGCGAAAAAGGAATGTTTTGAACGTAAAAACAACTCTAGAACGCATTTCATTGCATTCCAGACCATGTGCGAGTTCGCTTGCACAACATACACAGTACTGTGTACTCTGTTCTTACCTCGCTTCGTCGCTTGAATTTGCGAGTTGACGATCAAGATCACTCTCTTCATCACTCGGCATGCCTTCATGATCACTTCCCTCCAATTCAATTAGCTCCAAAACTTTGTTAGGGTCGTTTGTGACAAATCTTGCTCGCTTCGGTTCGGTCCCCATTGCGAAGAGCCGAAAAACACGAAATTCTGATTTTTGAAAACCACGTCATGTAGGATCTTTGAGGAGTCCCATCTCAAAACTTGCTGGGAAACTGGGTAATTTCCTACTCGCGCCAACTTTCAAATTTCAGAGAGATCGAACAAAATGCAATTTTTTTCGAATTTTTTTTCTCATCGTTCCTGAGGAAACGATATTTAAAGGACCGGACGAGAATGAGTTAACCAGAGAAATCAATCAATTTCAGTTTGTAGAAGTAAAAATTATTGTGAAATTGGCTATTTTTTAAATTCGGATGCGAATATTTCACAAAATCCTTACAATTTATTACAACCGTAGAAGACATATATTGTTCTAAATAAGTTATGGCATTTTAGTTGAAAAGAGTGACTTACAAATATAAAGGAGACTTTGAGTCTTTTCCGTATGCTGTCGCCCTGACTTTATTGGGCTTCTGAAAACGGGACTTATTTACACAACGACCAACATTTTGAGTTCGCAATCCATATTGCAATGTTTAGAAGTTGGAAAATTGTGGCTTGATAATAATTTAATTATTACACCATATAAACATTTCTTATCTTTTGCACTTATTGCAGCGATACTTCCGGATTTGTCTACGGTCCACAACTTCCATTAACAACGTTTATCAACAACTTCCATCAACATTTATTGCCTCGTGATATCTCATTCATGGTGGTTAAACATGCCATTCTAACTGCAAATTATGCTGCTGACAGATCAATAAGTTAGAGGTCCTTAATTTTTGTATTATTAAGGAAAAACTTTATCTCGATGATCTTACCAAGAGAACACTTGCTGGAGGTAGTACTAACATCAGATCCCACAGTCCTTTAGTCAACATGAACTGTGTGGCCATACCCTTGTCTCCCACAGTGTGATGGGTAGCAACATTAGTTGAGCCAACCTTCTTTACTGGAAAAGTGACTGGACTGCTCTGTTTGCTTCCTTCACCTCCTTTAGGAGTGAGAATTACCTTCCCAGTCACTGGTGAACTCTCATTTGTAATGGAGCGGAATACAATGTGGTAGCGCGTCGTCTTTGGAATATCCAGGGTTACCTTTAATGCTCTCTGCATTTTGAATTCAATCCATTAGTAATAACAACAAGTCTATAAACATGAAGTGTCCTGGTATAAAACCGTATCAGGTTATATCAAAGACTGTTCAACACATAATTAGCCTGTTTGTAAGTTATCACGGTTCACAGTGGCCGTTAAGCTCAATTGTTCCTACATCGTTCGGATGTGATGGTATAGCTGGTTGCCTTTCAAAATTAATCCAGCAATCTGTGATTGTACAATTTATACACCTGGTTGGAGAGAGATAAGTCAATGTGTGTGTAAGGTCTGCATGTAAAGTCAACATGCTGACCATTTAAGTTATTAATTTCTAAAGGGAAACTGTTATGCAGCCTGGGAAAAAAGGCACATAAAACACTTAGTTGATAATCAACTACTATCTATGTAGTGGACTAGAATGTCAGTGGCTTGCTGCTAATCAATTAACTATATATAGGTACATGTTAACCAATGCCCTAATTAAGTTCTGCATACTGAAGGCAGCTTATCCAAACCTACACAAAAAAATATTATGTCATGTTTCCTGGATGCTTTATGACAGCCCCCATACCTGAAGATCTGACATTGTAGCATATCCTCTCCACGAATATCCAGGAAACACACTTTCATCAAAGCGAAATCTGACGGGGGTACTCTCACTTTCTGGTGAAACATCAGGTGAGAGCACATCCTGACCTGGCACAGCTCCCTGTTTAGTAGGGACTGCTGTAGCATCCTCCAACTCTGCCTTGATGTGAAGTAATGTGGGGTAGTAATGTCGAGGGGCTGGCCTATTGAAACACACCACAAAGATAAAATCAATAGAACAGAAAGAAATTGCACAAAGGGTCGTAATCGGCCAACATAATATTCACTACAAAGCAACTTCTTCATAAATTATTTAAGCTTAAATACAAGCTACAACACTGGTAACATGATGAAACTACTACAGCTGTAACAAACAGTAACAGTGTCACCAACATAATACCTGCTACAGTCTCTTCCGACAAGGTTAGCACGACATCTGCACTGGCCTGAAGTGTCATCACAGTATTGGTCATATGCACCCCCCACGTCACAGTCACACCCTATAAGAAAGTAGTCAGTAAACCATTACATGTACATGGCATATGTGTTTTGAAGGTGGGTTGGGGGTATCCCTCGGGGAAGGGGTGGAGTACCACTGGCATCCCGCAATATGTATGTAACAGTCAGAAATTATCTTCCCCCTGTCACAATTCCACGCATATTTACAGCATAATGAATTTATGATCAACAGTTTCCTTTTTCAGTGAATTGTGTTAGATAAATCTAGCACGTGACAATCTTGTGAGCACTTGGTTTTCTACCATAAAGTAAATGTGATAATAGGCCATTTTACAGTTCTGTGCTGAGTTACCAAGCCTCTGAGTGGAATTTCAAACAAAACCGCTGACCTGACTCACAACTTGACTCATGGCTCATTGACTCATGACTCACTGACTCATTTGGCTACATTCCTCAAGTATTACAGAAATTATGAAACTTTTTGCAAAACAAGTAAGTTGCCCAGTTTCTGGCCACCTAATCCAGTTTCCGGCCACCTCTATAAAACAAACACACTGGAAAGCAAAAATGGACACCAACACTTTTTCTGTTTGAATGGATCATACGAAGTGCTTATTAAACACTTTTCTTTTCTGTTTACAACAATCTTGTAGCCGTTTAACAATTTGGGCAAAACATTTAAATGGTTTTCTTGAATGTTTACAAAAATCTTGTATCTGTTTAACAGTTTGGACAAAGTGTTTTATCCGTTTACTGGTATTCGTTAACAATTTAAGAGATTTAATTTAAGGTGGTAGACTTGAGTTTCGGTCTAAAATTAACTTTTCCTAAAATATACAGATTTTGTACTATTATACTTAAATCCGAAAGATTATGACCCGGTGAGGAGAAAATGACAGCTGAAGTTGGTTGTTATGGCGGCCATTTCTAGACGCCATATTGGATTCCAAGCGCTAACACACGTGTTGTACTCGCTTGTGTGCTTTGCCAATACAAATGCATATAAAGCAAATGCGCATATTTTCTGTTTAACACGGGCTCAAAATCCCCACCATTGCTATGCATGAGCTGCATTATTTTTAGAAATGGTACAAGAGATAAGCAACTTATGGTACGCTTTCATCTGTCCAACTTATGAAAAAACCAGGACAGTCGGACCTTTCACTTCAATATTGTTTAACAGCTTGGCACAGCTGCATTTTCTCTGAATTGGATAGCTATCAATTCTTCCACATCCTCTATATTTAGTGTTTCACAGGAGAAACTGTTGGAGAAACTCTCAAAAGCTGTCATGTTTTTGTTGTTTTCAGCAAGCATCACAAGCTGAAATTATGCAAGCAGTAGTTTTTGGAGCCCGCGAACATGACAGTGGTCGCTACCAATACCTTTTCAACCACTTCAACCTGGTTTGACCCCAGTTGGAAAAGTTGATCAACCAAACTAACCAAAACCGGTTTTTTCCCCAATAGAACACAAAAAGCCCAAACAACCCAACCAACCGAAAATGGTTGATCCCAATACAACACAATCTTAGTGTCCGTTTTTGTTTTCCAGGTAACATTTTTTCGAAACACAGATTTAAACCG
The DNA here is from genome assembly GCA_947652115.1 of Blastomussa wellsi. Taxonomy (NCBI): domain Eukaryota; kingdom Metazoa; phylum Cnidaria; class Anthozoa; order Scleractinia; family Plerogyridae; genus Blastomussa; species Blastomussa wellsi. Next base: position 22,774,280 of record OX393569.1, read on the forward strand.
ACTTGTCAGTACATTGGATAAGACAAAGTAAGTTTCAAATATATTAGTTATTAGGTTGCAAAAAAAACAACATTTTTTTCAGCCAAATCAAGCACCTCTAGTTTATCCTCCTTTTCCAAAAAAAATGTTTCAAAATCTTAAGGACGCCTGCTTAGGTCAACGGTAACCTTAATTCCGCAACGAATTGTGTATTGTTTGAATATTATAAATAATTATTTACAAATTGATAACATTTAACTGGGCCATCGCTGCTGAAACACTAACAAAATATATAGCTATACCAACATGATTAAGGTTACTGAACAGGTTCGCGGGTGCTTTGCGCAAAAAGATGTTCCTTTATAATGGTATTAATTGATCGCTGTTGTCATGTGATATTTCAACAGATTCGCCTGATAAAGAACACCTAGAATCCACCTTTACTGAATCCAAGCCTTCGCCTGGTTCATTGGAATTCTTTGACGTTTTGTGCAGGTTCCGAAATTAAATTTTTTATGCAGGCTGAACATTTTTTCAGTCGCCAGACGAAAAAATCTGGTTGCCAAATTTCGGACCCTGTTGTGTTTTTTTCTGCTTGTGCAAGCCCAGGAATGTATCCGAATTAGCAGCATATTCAGTTTTCATTTGGGTTTTGTGACAATTTGTCGCTTTCCGCCAGCATTTCTTTGTTTCGCAAAAATTCCCTGGTTACTTTTTACGGTACTACTGATCAGCCTTTGGAACCCAAGGACTTTTTTCTTGCTTCCTTTCTTTTCTTTTCTCTCTCTATCCAAAAGCTCTAGCCAAAACTGTACCCCAAGGACAGAGTCAATTTCCCGTGTTTGGTCTAGCAGTGTTGACAGCTTGACACCTTTAAAGTGTGATGTAATGAGTCACGTAAAAAAGGAAATTTGCAATAACTCCGGAGTGCAAAAAGATTTTGGATTTCAGTTTTTTGTAAAGGAAAGAAAAATACACACAGTTTATGTACATTAAAAATAAAAATTTTGAACAAATTTGACCCGCGACCCTGTTCAGTACCCTTAAGTTAACTTGAATGTTACCTGTGCATCCAAACACCTTATTGCCTGCTAGACCATAAAATCCTGCTTTACATGAAGTGCACTTTCTACCTGTGACATACAGCTTACAAGGACACTGCCCTGTAAACTTGTCACATGTACGCAGCCCACCAATCACACCATCCATGTTACATTTGCAGTTGTTACAACCTAATGGATTACTGCTTTGAATGAAGAAGTAGCCATCTTTACACTCTGTGCATGCAAGACCTTGGATGTTATCCTTACAGTTGCACTGGCCCTGTTATAATTAAAAATAATATCATTTAACACATTCAGAAATATAAGTAAAAAAACTGTACTTATTTCATCATGGCAGTCTGTACGTAATATTAATATTTAATCTCTTTGCAAAAATGGGCCGTATTTAAAAATTACTATTAAAGACAAGGGCTCTCTACAGTCTTAAGCTAGAAATTTACTTATGCCCACAATGTGTCAAATATTGCACATTTTAGACTTCAAATCAAGTCAGCAAATCCAATACATGAAAAGCCTTTTATTCTGTATATTACTTATAACCACGACCATGATATTTACTTCATTTGATAAGGAGCAGTCAACCAGTTGTCCGTCTGGAAGTGGTTTAATGCCAGCAGGATTACACCGGCAAGCTTTACAATCAGGAAATCCATAATAGCCACTGCGACATCGATTACAGTTAAGACCACGGAAACTTCCTTTGCAGTTACACTGCCCTGTGCTTGGATCACAGAACTCGTGTACAGAACCTCGAGGGTCACAGGAACATTTGACACATCTTGGATAGCTGTAGTATCCCAAACTGCACCGGTCACATCTGGTACCATCATAGTTCTTTTGGCACTCACAAACACCGAACTGGTTACACTTGGGAGAAACTGAGCCTTGAGCAGAACAACCACAACCTAAATACAGAAAATACACTCCTTCCAGTCACAGGTTCAAAATATAAATTCACATTACTGTTTGCCGCATTTGTTTTAGTATAAGTTTTAAGAATTTGGTGTTTCATCAAGATCACTAATGCCAATGTTGATGATTCCCTTTATTGCTTAATTTACAAAGCTTTGATATTGTAAGGTGAGATTACATGTTCACCACTCTTCAAATGAAAGAGTAAATCGACATTGATTACTTTCTGCTGATTAGCAGAAATGAGATCAAAGTCATGAGATAGTCAAGAAGTCTGAGGTGCAACCAGGGCTTGAAATTGCAATAGATATGGTCGCATTTGCGATCAAATTTTTGTGACTAAAACTTCCTCTTCAGTCTGTACAGTGTACTGTAAGTTCAGCTTGTGTTGTTGCAATAACAAAATCATAGCTTTGTTGATTATTTATAAACCCACTTTTAAATTCTATGATCACAATAATTTATGACCAAAATTCTCCAAATTGCGACTAAATTTTTGCAAAATGGCAACCTGAAGTGAATCTACGATAGACTGTAATGATCTTTTGAAGAAAAATGCAAAGATATTCCTTTGCGTGCTAAGTTGTAAATGTAAATATTGTGGCAAACTTTCTCGTAAAATTTTGACCCTTAGGGATTCACTATTTACATAACAGTTACACTATCCAATAAGTTCGTACTTGGCTATACAATGTAGCATGTGTAACTGGTGTGAATGGTGTGTTTGAGCGGCAGAGCATGAACCGTGAAGAGAACAACAAAGCCCGTGAAGAATGGTGACTCGATTCCTCGCGGTTCTGCCGTTGAAACGAATCATTCGTGCTCGAAAACCTGCCAGCTACACAGGCTAAACACAATGTTGCCCACATATTGCTAACCCAAGAAGTCATTCCGGAAACAAAACACTATTTCTTTTTTGAAATAGCTCCTTGACTGTTTAATTTCAAGCCCTAGGAATGTATGCACTGAAGACTTAAAACAACCTTTCACAGCAACAGACAGCAACTAACCTCTACAAACTGGAAACCTGTAATATCCTTCATTACAAACATCACAGCGAGGACCTGCAAAGTTCTTCATGCAAATGCATACTCCAGTGTTTGGATCACAGATATCTCGAGCTGTACCCTCTGCATCACAGTTACAAACTAAATAATCAAAACAAGAAGAATCAAGACAGTTCACCTGTATATATGTGTCACAGAAAACCCTGCCAGAGAATTAGAAGCTAACAATTCACTGCAATAAGCAATAACAAACTACCTTTGCATTCAGGAAAGCTGTAGAATCCTTTACTGCACTGGTTACACTGTCTTGCCGTGTACATTTGACGACAGTTACACTGCCCTGTAGTGACATCACAATCTGACGACAGTGACCCTACTCTGTCACAGTTACATCCTAGAACAATAGAGCATATGCCAAGTTTGCTTATTGTTTGAGTACAGTATTCCCTCATTTAACACTGACTTCACTTTCAAGTTCGTATTTGTTGCTGTAAAGACTGACAGATTTTTAAAATTTCTACTCAATAGCAAGGGTATTAATACAAACTGAGGAAGGTATAAAGGGCAAAAGAAATCCCACCAATACTGCTAGAGGTACAGTATATATTTCAAGAAATGGTGTAAGGCAAATGTCAGTACAACTATATTTAACTGTAAGGTTAATTTCTATTAAAAGAGACAAATAACATACAGAATGAATGGTTATGAAGTGATTGTTACACGTCATCTGTAATATTCTGTGATATATCGTTAAGTAATGATAATTCTGCTGCACTCTCACAAAGCGCCACATAACGGAAACTTTTCTAGCTGTAAAAAGAGCTTTGTTTACGATTTGTTGAATAATAAAACAATTATCCTGCTCAGAAAATTCCTTGATTTTAGCCAACTTGGCCTACGGCCTCGTCAGCTAAGTATCAGGCGATATTTCGCACAATTTTGCAGGATAATAATTGTTAAATTGTTAAATATTTTTCTTGAGAAACTATATACACGTCAAAATATAATTAAAAAGTAACATGGTTTTCTGGATAAAAACCTGTACATTATGTCGTGTACATTATGAAGTGTGTACAATGATTTTACTCATGAATTGTGTTTTGATTTGTCTTACAAGGTTTGCCAAAATATAGAATACAGTGTACGTACTACAGACTTAATTAAGATAAATGAGTGTACCACTGACTTCTGCAGTTTGGAAATCCATAATATCCTGGAGCACACTGATCACATTTGGCACCAGTGTAGTTTGGTTTACATGGACACTGGTCACCAGTTGGTCCACACACACGTCCACTGGTACCCAAAGGATGACAGTCACAAGCTAATAGAAAACAACAACTTGTAAGGGCTTTATGACACGAACGTTATAAATACAATATGTAATAATAATTTAGTTTGAACATCTTGCATCTTCATTTTACTTACGTTTGCAGTTAGGAAATCCATAAAAGCCCTCATTACACTGATCACAGTTAGGCCCACTATAGTTCTCTAGACACTCGCATCGTCCATCACCATCATAACAACGACCAGTGGAAAATCTTCTGTCACATGTACAAACTGCAAGGTTACCACAACAGTACAACAATCACTGTTTGGGCACACAGATTTGTTAACAGGAATTTGGGCCGTCTTAACTGGCATTGTTAAAGAATATCATACACAAAGATTTTGCTACTTAATTTGCCTAACCTTCTTTATCTTGAACAAGATGAAGAGACGTATACTACTTGCATGTGGGAAATTAAGTGTGTGTTATATATTAAACACAACAAAGGCAGTATGTGTTTGTGTGGATTTTTAATATGTCAAACTAGCAATTATTATCCCCACCTTACATTTAAAATCCCATGTGCAGAAAGCCTGTATTATGAAACAATTATTTGAGTTAAAATAAAATAAATGCATATAATATTTTAGGGATTCTTTCCTAAAATCTGCTCATTACAGAATAAATGTTAACATGAAAAAAAACAAGCCTATACCTTGACAAGCATCACGTGATGTCTTAGGTACTCCAGTAGGACGATAGTAGCCTGGTTTACACCTCTCGCAGTTGATTCCATAAGTGTTGTCCTTACAATTCACACACACGCCTCCTCCCTCATAGTTTCCATTTATATCCAGACTTCTCTTTTCTTGAGCAATTCTTTCACTGTAATAGCACCCTACTGCATGGTTGTGGCAGTTACAGGCTACAAAATAACACATGTACGTATTAGAAGAAGCAAGCAATCAAGTTGAAGGACCAGCTTTTTGAAGGTTCATAATTATCAGTTAATAATGAATGAGTGATTTGGATTCCCAGGGCTCAAAATTAACTTTTTCGGACACTCTCCTGAGCTCTACTTATGACCTTGACAAAACTCTGTTTGAACTCTAGCTCATACAAACTCCGTATTTACACATCCCCGTAAGCGACCAGCTCCAGCTGCAGAAACCTTTTCTGCTTCCCCACGGTGTCCTCTTATGGGAGCTTCAACTCATCGCTGTAGTTATTTTAAATGGAGCGAAGCATGAAACGTTTTAAGTCTGTGGTTTTCATGGTGATACTTGTAAACACAGGTCTTTTCGTATTTTCCCTTTGCTACTTCTTCAACACACAGTTCTTTATTTTTGACTTGTTTTCCTTGGTGCCTTTCGCTTCCAACGAAAAACGCCATCCTTGGCCCAGTCCCCTACACAACCAAAACATTGCTCATACCAGTCTCCGACCAGTTTCGGAAGAAGCCGCTGAAACAATACATCGCGCCATAAACGCAGTGTCAACGTTTCGAAGAACATTCAATTTTTACGATTTTCTTGTAATATTCAGACATTATTTTAGTGGGCACGGAACAGTGAGTTGTATACTAGCTACCAGATCCGAATTCAGGGGTTTCAAAACAAGGCGACAGGTGCTGGAGTTCCACCGGCTACTTGACTATTATGCAGCCGGTTACTCTGGTCATAGCAATCAGCTTGTGACCAAAAAGCTCACTTATAACAGCCGTCTACTCTTCCAGTCAATGACACCTCCTTCAAAACATTTTGAAACCCCTGCGAATGGTTTCCTTATTTAAAGATTTAAAAACAAAAGTTGTGATGTGGTTTTCGTTAGTTATCGGACAAACTGCGAGTCGCCAGCTGGTGACCAGTTCTTAAAATTTAGTCGTCAGTGCTTAATTTTTGGTCACATTAGCGACCAGTGAGTCGCAATTTCGAGCCCTGATTCCTGGTTATACAAGGCCCCAGAAGTGTTAATCTTTACAGGCGCACCAAACAAAGCATCACAATATTTAACAAGTTACACAAGTCCATATTCCATATATCCCTTCTTTTCATAAGCATCATTCCTTACTCAGGGATCTAAGTGACTACTGCAACTGCACGCTAATTTCTTACACAATATACTTTACTCACGTTCACATTCATTGCTACTTTCAACTGTGGCTGGTTTCCATTTCTTCTGTACAAAGCCTGGACAGCATTCTTCACATTTAACACCACATGTCTGATGCTTACAACTACACCTAAACTGTGAGTCATCCGGCAGCTGAACACAAGCATCCGCATGACCATTACACATGCATATCCCACCAACAGAGATGTCTTTGATCGAATAGAAATACTGCAAATGAATAACAATAAGTAAATTTGCAATGTGGTCAAGTGGTTAGAGCACTGGACTTGATATCCATAAATGAAAGATTCAAATCCTGTTCTGACCACTAGCAGATGCTGCTGTCCATGTTGGTGGTCTGAGTTCAACCTCTTGGCTTGTATAATCAACTTGCCTGCCTTCAGCCAGATGGGATTCTTAACCACAATATTTTCAATGTCGTGGCTATATAGTTTTTAGCACAGCAGGTAAAAATAATATTTGGGGGAAGAAACACTAGGGGGCTTCGGGCAGTAGATTTTACTGGCTACTGCCCGATAAGGAAAACGCTGTATTTGTTTTAGTGCTTGGTCACATCAGGCCCAAAATGTCCCATGGATTGTCAACATGTCAGTCACTAATACTGACAACAGGGCTGAGATGAGATGATGAGACCAGATGAGACTAAACTTTCAACAAAACAAGATGAAAACATCTTGAAGCTGATTTGCATGCATTTTTACAGACTTAATGGCATGCAAATCATTTTGTGGCCTCAACCCAGGAATGGACCCACATCCCTTCTGACTCGGTCGTGAACCAAATAACATACAGTTTTTCGTAACTTTTTAATGCTATAAATAGTCAGCATTTGGTAAAAAGGAGAAACAAAAGGTGTAACACGTTTCGAACTGGTGCAAAGGTTTATTGTAAAAATATTTTGGGGTTAGGTGCACTTTAATAAGCTTCAAAAGTATTTGTACTGTCTGAAATTTAGCAGTGGGTGTAGTATTCCATGTGAGTTGGTGGCTGATCACATAACAGGTACCTGGACAGTGTCCATCCTTCATACACTCATACAAGATATTTGGTTAATGCTAAATGGAGACTATTCAATGTCTATTTACAGATTAGAACCAATGTTTGTGATAAAATGCCTCACCCGTCTTGTAACAGAAGGGTCTTTCCTTGCCAGTGGTAACAAATCGGTTAACAATGTCTTGACTTTCAACAACCTCAACCTGATGTGAGTAGCACGAGTCCATTCCTGTAATTAACAAAACAAAGTTTTACACCAAAAAGTCTAAACAAGAAGCGTTTTTGGAATGTTAAAATCGCGGGCTATTTTTCGGTTGAAAAAGTGTATCTTCGGTTAAAACCTTGCCAAAGTGACACACGATCAAAAAACAAATGATCTACGCATTTAATTCAACTACATGGGCCTAGTAAGGTTATTTCCCAATGATAATGAAGCATGACATCCGATATACTATATAGAGGAAGATAAACACGTCTGTTGTTTAGGGTGTTTTAATAAAGACCTTTATTATTATTATTATTATTATTATTATTTGTGTCACAAGGTTCAGTGACATTCGATGTATGATATACGATACTTGGACGTGACCCATAAGTCTTGTGTAGGCATGCAATGTATGTCCACCTCTCTTGTTATTATAAGAAACAATAGTGTTCCTGAAATCTTTTTCAGATCATTCTCTATAAGTTATACTCTGTATTTGACCTTTCTAACTGCCTAAGTATGTTTTGCTTTCTGCCTTGGTACTGAAATTTCCAGCCGTTTACCTGCACAGCACATTATCTGCATCAGTCAATTTTTGCAACAAAAGGAAAAAATTTTGCCGCCAATGACACTACACGGGTGCAAATAAACAATATTCCCTCAAAAGTCATGTTATTCCCTTATTAATTGCGCATCCAGGACAGGATAAAGAGTGGCTGCGTTATGTTCATCATCGCTGATTTAGGATGCATCACTTACGTCACCCTCAGTGGCACCGGGATCACTTGTAATGCCTGGCTTCCTGAAGCCATTAGCGACTGCTGTGACTTTTACTGCCCTCCACGCTCGAATAACCCAATTGCAGACTTCTGCATGTGTTGCTCTCATCTTTCCAGATTCGGCAAAGGTGCGAATTCCTTCCGACATCCATTTCTCCCACTCCTCACAAACATGGTTCTTGACTGACCAATTATCAGAAATGTCAAACGGCTACAATTTCTTAATAAGGCCTCCAGGAATCACTGCAGTTGTTGTTTTGTGTTCAGTTTTAAAAGCGCTGTGAACACCTTCGTCAATATGTGAACTGAAACTGTCGAAGATGAGTAGAGACGTTCTGTTGAAGAAGGACACAGGTCTGGGGAACTAAACCTTCTCACCCCAAACAGCCATTCCATCTCTAACCATCCATCCTTTACTTTGGCAGTGGACAACCACACCATCGGGGAGCTTTTCTTTCGGCATGATTTTTCCTTTGAAGATGACCATTGGCTTGAGCTTTTTCTCTGACTCTGAGCATGCAAGGACAATAGTAAAGCCTGTTTTCTTGTGACCGGTGGTTGAGAAAGGAATTCTTTCAGTTCCAGTTAAAATGACAGCATCAAATGACAATACTTATAGCACTTTGTCCATGTTGAAAACACGATCTGCTTGGATGGCAAGCTCCCCCTTTCTTCGTGAAACAAACTGACGTAACGTTCTCCTCCCTGTTATCTCAAAGCTTCTGGCCCGGAGTAGTTCCTGAATGCACAGATGGATGATTTCAGTGCATAAATCTGCTACACCAGCTCGGACCACCGACAATTCAGCAACATTTATTTTGTTTGCTAGCTCTTTTGCCTTGAGACGGATCATGATGGTGGTGACTAAATGGCTGTTCTCTCTTTGGCTGATAATCCATTCTTTCAAATTTCTTTCCAATGTAAGAAACTTTGCGATATGGCAGGTGCATTGACGTTTTGTCATGACAACTCTCTTGCTGCTGCTCTGTTGCCAATTTCATCTGCGCAAGCGATAACTTTGAACTTGTACTCAAAAATGAAACTCTGACGACTGCATTTTACAGCAGGCATATTGACTCAAAACTACTTGTGGCTGTAATGATCACTGAGTCAATTACCTTCCTTTTTATAACATTTTGAATCAAGTAGAGCCTTCATCCATTGTTTTTGTCCCCAAAATATGCTCTAGCTAATTGCAATTACTAAATTTTCACACCTACTGTTTTTGATGTTTCATTGAGAATTAAACTGCTTGTAAAAATCTGTTCACAAAATAGTTATCTCGGGATCTACTGAAGCTGAAACTCAAGGTAGTGCTAGCTAACAATATTAACTGATGCACTTTCCAGCATTCTAAAATTTTGTTGCTGTGAATGTTTGTTTACACATAAGCCAATAATTATGCGGCGCCATGAAATTAATTGACGTTGGCATCATTTCTCCATGTGAATTGTTTTGAAGCGGGCATGAAGCGTGCTTTTTCACATTCAAATTCTTTTACAAAAGTTTGTTACACGCACGTATGTGAGAAATACTTTTTGAACTAAACAAAGAAACAAGCTGTGAAAGTGATAAGGCAAGAAAGTGACAGCACAAACAAGATCATTGTGATAAAAGAGCTAAACGTCTATTACCGTTAAACAATCAAAGCAAAATGAATGAGGCAGTATACACAGTCTTTAGAAAGAGTATCTTTCATGGCTCTTATTATCTCTATTTTTCCTGCTTACGTTTACGTTATCACATCACTCGCACCTTTGTATAACCTGCACCAGCAACTGTTTGTGGAAAAAATAGCACATTACCCACAGGTAATCGGCAGGAAATTACGGTACTTGTGCTGTATGCAGTTTGTACTTTCTTGTATTTATTTCTCGACTTTAAACTAGCGGCTGATATACGATACCCTGGTTACCAACAAAACAAAAAAATTAATAAATTCCGCCTGAGCAAGAATCATATCTCCGCTATTACCAGATTTGGATTCAGTCGAGTTGAAGGATGGAGAGAGAAAATGACGGCTGTCATCTACTCACCAGTTTAATTTTTACTGTGTGAACCCAGCAAATTTGGTATGCAAAACAACGGCTTGCTTCTCGTGCTGCATACTAACCAGCTGGGTTCACACTGCAAAAAATATGTAAACTAGCAAGTACATGACGCCATTTCCTCCGCCTTGATCCAGCTCTCCCAATGCAACTTGACTGAAGCTGAATCTGGTAATGGCAGACAGTTTAAACAAGAAATTGTCGCTTAAAAAACTTATTTTGAAAATTGAGGTGTAATAATTGGCATGGTGAATTCTTGCCAAACAAAAAATTGGAATCGAAAGAGAACAAGAACAACATTGTGTTTACCTGCAATGCTTGACTGTAAGAAAAGTTTGATGCTCCTGGTCTTCCATTAACTAATGAAATATGAATCTGAAATATAATACAAAGATAAACATTTTATTTACAAAAACAATTACCTAAATACTAGTGGCCAGCAGATGTTGATACTGGCTGTTAAAATTAGGAAAAAAGATATTTACTTAAATTGTGAATCTATTTATTGCTAGCCTGGCATGACTTTTTCCAAGGATGGATAATGTTATCTCAAGGACAATCCAGGTAGGTAGTTTGTTGGAAACACTCATCCACTGGACTATTAACCTGCAATCACACTATCTTATTTTTTTCAGTAGACAAAATTAGATTGCGTACATTTATTTGAAGAGTCATCTGCCACCCCCTAATGACAGTATCTGACAACAAGGTGACAGCAATACCATCAGATAACTCAAAAGCAGACAGTGCTCTTTGTCAGTGGAAATTCAGTTGGTTTGATTCATGTGTGAAATGTCAGTCGGCTTGTATTCAGTGATATTGGAAGCGTAACATCTCTTTCGAATGAGCTAGATGTGTAGAAAGCGTCCAAATAGTTATGAGTTCTTTTTCACACAAAATTAAAAAAAAGTTCTTTGACACCTTAAGACAAGTAATTTTGGAAATGGTAAAAAACAACCCTACCTCAAACGTTTTCTGGTGAAAGCTATTCATGAGTAAGTAATCAAATGGGAATTAAAATGTTCGATAAATACAATCTGATATGTGGCAACCAATTAGTTTTTTCTGCTGAAATTTTCCAAAAACTGGTTAACATCATAACACAGAAGGCATATTTGCCAACCAAATTACACCTCTATTCTAGCAGAGAAACAATTTGAAACAAAGATGGCAGTTTGCAAGTTTTGTCAAAGTGGCATTTTTAGTAACTTTCAATATAAAAAGCTCTAGGAAGGGTTTTCCATATCTCATTGCTTTTCACATGGATTCAGAACAGAAGAGTTGTATTTTAAATGCATGGATAAATGCATGCATGGGCAAATATCTTTTTGGTGTGAAACAAGAGCGCTCAGAACTGGACATTTTCAAAAACTTTTTTTTACCATTTGCATATTAGATAAGTTCAAAACTTTTGGGGAAATAACTTCGGGTCTTCCCTTCAAGACACTTTTCATTAATATTAACAATGCGTTTTTCTCTTCTGCTTGTAAGAGTGTACCATCCAAGACTTGTAACCATCTGTTTGGTGGACAAATGGGCAGTGTTCAAGACTATTCTACTACCTTGTCCCAATTTACCATCTTCGTAGAGATTATGTACATGTAGGTTCGGGGAGAAGGAAGGTTGAGTAAGGGGTAGAGGGATGAGAGGTAGTAGGGGAGGCGTTTAAAAAATAAACTGGATTTAAAAAAAATTAACTAAGGATAAAATTGAACCACAACATATACACAGTGCCTTGGTAACCACTCACTATCAACTAAAGGTAAATATTTCATTTTACCATAACTGCAGAAATTCTCGCGCGCTCATTGGCTAATGTTCGTGGTCTAAATCTTCATCGAAACACGATGACGTAGTATGACGCCATCATGTGCGCTTCAGTTGAAAACTTTCAAAAACAACTTCAATCGCTCAAACTGTTTACACTCGTCAGTGCTGTTAGTTCTCAGAAATAAGCAACAAATTACATCCAAAGGGACTCCTTTAAAGGGGAGATCATCAAATTCATTTTCAAGATGAATATGGATTGGGATTGAATTAATCTGCGAAGGGAAAACTCCAAAGTTTGACGTGAAACTTGTTGAAGAGATCGTTTATTTTTGCCGTGTTCTGCCGTGGCACTACGAGTGGACTGAACTTCATCTGGTTTTCGAGAATTTCCGAATGGAATAAAGGGTGGCGATGGCCTCGTGAGCCAACACCAAATTTGACAATGTGATGAAGATATTTTGTGGTCGATTACAGGATGTACCACAACAAGCCCACGTCTATTATTTTGTTAATTTGACATTTAATTCAAGTAAGGTCAGTAAGAACTCATAAAGAGGGAATCTAAGGAACATACCTCCCCATTCTCAAAAGGTGGAACTTGCGAGTAACTTGTTGTACAGGTCACTGTTGTATCATCTTTAAATGACTGCAGAAGTGCAGAGTGTCCAAAGTATGTTAAACAATCACTGTTATCAGTCGCAAAATACTGCCATGGAGTAAATGTCTTTCCACCATCAACTGATTTCTCCAAGGCCCAAGTACCAGGACGAGGAGCATTACCAGTTTTAATGATCACATAGGCTACTTGGTACTCCTGGAAAAATAAAATGACTAAAATGGTAAAATCCAAGGCACATTGAGAGGGCAAAAATACAAGGGCAGAACTTTACAGTGCTCTGAGCTTTGTACTACAAATCCAATCTTGATAATTTGTAACAACAGTTTATGAACATTGTTTATCCAAGTCTACTTTTTTTGCATAAAGTAGAAAAAAGGGGTTTGGGGTCTCCCCTCCCCATCCCCAGACTCACTCTGGATGACACACGGACACACATACGGTTATCTGACTACCAAATGTTCTCTGCTTAATGGTTTTCCAAAATTTCTTCTACATTTAATTACATCGGTAAACGTCATCTTCCATGGTGCTCCACTGGCATGCACTGGAGCCCTGATAAATAAACACCAATGTTTCAGGAAACCAGTGTACTGTCAAAACCACAACAGAAAATTCCTTGCATTCCCTTCATTCTTTGACTTGGCTGAATGATGGAAAAACAACTTCGATCCAAATAAATGATGTTGTGATTTTATCATAAAGATAAGACTTACAAAGCATTAAAACTGCATTGAAAGCTGGACTGCAGAGCCTAGTAATTTTACACTGATGAGCCATTCTCACTGGACAAAGTGTGAAAATTTTAACTGATCAGTTCACTGTTGTCTGGTTGGAGAAATGTTTGCAACTCACTGGAAACCGACATTTCGTATTTTAGCTAAAAAAAATGAAACCACTTATCGGCAAAATGTGCGGACTAAGTGCGGCAGAGGCAGGTATGCTAACAAGAACCGTAACCAAACCGGATCACTGAAACCTTACCTGTCCCAAGTCAATGGTGATATTCACCCGTTGATACTGAAGACCTCGGGATAGAGGAGGAGATTGCCACCATTTTTCGGTTCCATCAATAGCAAACGTGATGGAATGATTCTTGGAAGATACAGTAGGGTCACAATGATCACAAGACAATCCTAGAATCTCAAACTTTCCTGCCACGGTCGCCAATTTGCAGAACAACTCTGGCTCGCCTATGTCCTCGCCGCATGTGGCAGTTGCGTCGATTTTCTTTCCCTGAGCGATGTTAATAGCAGGAGGACTCAGCCTTTGCCCGTGGCCAGATTTTGGAGCAATACTGACGGCTAGAATGACTTGCAGGATGACAAAACCAGGTTTCTTCATTGCCAAAGACGCCCAGGCACTCGTTACACAACCATCCCACGATCCTGAAAAACTCGATACACGGACTCTTTGTGCGTCGAGAAAGAAGGAAGCTCAAATTACCTAGGGCGTGGGGTGAGAAGAATTCCAGCATTTCCCGCGAAACCCGTGATCTCAAGCCAACAGAAAAGTTGCCAGTTTTGGGCGCCAATTTTCTTTTCGTCCAATTTAGTAGGCCTTCTCTCGTAGGACTCTCTCCGACGTTCTGCAATTTCTTTTCCTGCTTCTTTTAGCATGCTGGCCTGGAGGATATCAACTGACCGGCAAAGAAGGACCTCCGGATTCTAAAAATAGGTCCGCAATGCGTACATGTGTGGCTTATGAGTTGGATTGTCACAATACCTACAGCGGGCAACTTTGGGCGAAAAATTTTTTACCACTAAAAGAAAGATTGCTATAAAAGCTAGTATTTCCCAAAAAATTAAATTAAAATCTTAAAACCTGCGCGAGTCATTAAAAAAGTAAACTAGCATACCTAAATGGTAAAAATGCTGCCAAAGGGGAGGACGAAATAACTGTGCTAGCAGTAACTTTATGAACTGTACTATCTTGTCTGCTTGGAACAGTGAAGAGATGCGAGATTCCATTCTTACAACTATGCTAATTCGAAGTCACATTTGAAGCGTAAGGCACATTTACTGTCAAGCTGCAAATCTTATACCACCCGTCTTCCATAAAATATTGAACGGCCCCCCAAGTATCAACATTCTGCAAAGGACAGTACAGAAAACCTCTTTAATAAAACTACAAAACAAACATTTGTTGTCAGCTATTAACATTGTAAGATCAACATTTCGCTGTTGATATAACTGATGCCTTTTAACAGTAACTATCAATATTGTAAAACTACAAACTATGATCATGAATTTGAAATTGCAGTGCTATCACCCTGCCTAGCAGTTAATTTTATCACAAACTGTTAAGGTTTTAACAGCAACATTTTGATGTTGAAACATGTTGAAATGAATAAGACTACAACATATGTTCTAAAATCAACTATAAAATATCATTATGAATTGAAATTGCAGTGTCGTCATTTACCCTGCTAAACAGTGAATGTTTTATTACAAACAGGAACATTTTGCTCTTGAAATAATATAGACTACAAAATATGTTGTAATTGCTGTGAGATCATGTACAGTACCGCTCAAAGACTCTCGTCTTGAGAGACGAGAGTCTCGTTCGTTGCAAGTTGTTCTGTGTAAAACCGCCTTAATGTTTGAGCGGCGTTGACAAAGTCTGCATCGGATCGGATCGGATCACGGACCAGATCACTAATAGAATCACGGATCGGATCACTGACTGGATCACGGATCGGATCACAGAAAAATAAAGATAGAGGAAGATAATGAAAAATAATGACGTAATTTCAGTTTTTTTCGTTGACATTTTTTCTTTTGTTTTTCCTGACCGTCATCCGATCCGCGATCCGATCCGTCATCCGATCCGTGATCCGGTCCGTGATCCGATCCGATCCCATCGTGGTTTTTCAACGCCGATGTTAGAGGGCGGTTTTATCTCTACAGTCTAACTGAAACATTAATTTCTCCTCCGTGCCTTCATCTACCTTTGGGAACAGCTCTGGGACTATTGGGTATACGATATTTGCCATTCTCGTCCCCAGAACCACTTGTCCCTCTTAGCCGGCGAATGGATATTTGCCAACACGGAAACAGGTGGTAGACTAGCTTACACTTCAATATTGGGCCAATCCGGCGCAGACACCAATTCGCGTTGCAAAAGTCCTAGCTGACCTCGGCTGGTTCTCCATCTCCTCTCTCTTCCCTACAAAACGATCTCCGACTCTGACTGCAAAAGAACACTCGTGATATAGGGTGGTAGCCTTACCATGCAGACACTTGTCTGTCATGTACAATACTGTTTTAATTTTATTGTATTGCATTTTTGGTGACGAACTTACCAAACTTCTAGAATCTTCAGTTTAAGGTTGTCTGCCATCTTACCTGTGTAGTCTCGTTTGAAGCTGAAGCCTATACATTTTTTTTATTTGACCGCAACACCTTGATTGAAACTATCGGGTGGGATAACTGTGTCAGAAATCGCTCAAACGGCACTAAACCCGAGTAGCGAATCAGTCTTTGTTGTGGCTGAGTAGGACTCGATTCCTTTACAATCATCTTAGTAATCAAAAGAGCGTATATGAAGATGAAACTCTGAGGTGAAATTTTGGAAACTGAGATAGTTCATAGATCGTAACAGTCACGGCAGTTCGACAAGGAAGTGTACACACGAACAACTATCGGTACGTTGTAGTCGGGCTCTAGTCGTCCAATGTCTCGAAAACAAGGACTCTAGCGCCCGAAGACTTGACCTCCCAAAACTCGAAGGCAATTAAGATTCCGTGCGAGTGTATTCATACCTGGAATGAAATGCGCCTTCTTTATCAAACGTGTTTTATTCCGCACCATCATGGACTAGTGATCTGGTGTTACGTTTCACTTCCGGTTAAGTTTAATATCCCGGCGGGGTGAGCCGCGATGAGTATAATTTATAAAGAAAAGAAAACGGTTGTTGGATTTCGATCTTTTTTTCATTTTTTTTGCTGTTTCGGTGTTTCGTTTCGGTGTTTCGTGGTTTAGTAATGCCCCCCCTACCCCCCGTAGCTCTTATTAGGAAGATCACATTACTGTTGCTTGCTTAAGCCTGGTTCACACTAGCGACATAACGACATAACGACATGGACATAACGACACAAGGAAAAGATCAGTCTTTTCCTTTAAGTTGTTATGTTCATGTAGCTTTATGTCATTATGTTCCTACTATGTCGTTATGTTGTGTTGTTCACACTGGTGACATAAAACATAAGTGTAAGGTCTTTTTTACATTTGCATGACCTTGTAACATATTGTCCAAGAATTCCCGCGAAAAAAAGGCGAGAGGTATTTAGAAATCTACTCGTCGGGTCAGCGGTTTCTCAAAACAAAGCAAAATGGCGCCACCCTTTGATTTTTCATTTGTTCGTAGTCACGGCCTTGTTTACTCTTATTACTGGGAATAAAAGCTTCACAAATGGATGAGTTCCTAAGAAGATGTAGGGAGGAAAGCTGTGTTGGATTCGTGCAAAATGTAGGTGTCAGCATAAATGTGTTCCCAATTAAGGCCGAATCAAGAAGGCAAGAATGTATAGATGAGTCAACTGTTGTTTAACGGACACTTGTTCATGTACTTGAAAGTGACGTAAATTGTATGAAATAATCCATATATGAACTGCGGATGTAGATTGATTGATTGATTGATAACTTTATTTTGACACGGTAAATTCATCAGTACAAGAACAAATTAATCTAAACTATTATAACAAACACCTTAAAAATAGGAAAATATAAAAACGTAATAGATGATCATCGCGTTAAATTTCCAATTTAAGCAATTGGAATTAAAGAAGCCTGAAAAAGATCTCCACGACACCAGTGCGATGGTCTGCCAACCGAGCTATGAAGCCACACATTTCGAGCGAGGTCAATTTATTGAGTTCATATTTCCTGTGAGGAGTGAAGTGACATAAATTATATGAAATTCACTGCAATGATCATCTCTCACATTCATCTACATCCGCACTTCATATATGGATTATTTCAAATAATTTACGTCACTTGTTCGTGTGTTGTTTAATATTGTATTGCGGGCATAGGTTGGGGATTGAACTGAGCTGAGATTTTTTGTTCAACTGCCCGGCCCCAGGCAATTGTAGATGATCAAAAGAGTCACTAAAAGTTAATAAAATGTTGCTAGAAAGGCCATTAAAACGGCCAAAAGTCCCCACTGTTGGACAATAACAACTGTCAAATCCCCCACTTATGCCCGCACTCTCCCCCACAGGATTTACATTGATAGGTGCATTATTTCATATAATTTACGTCACTTCACCCACACCAGGAAAATATTAACTCAATAAATTGACCTCGCTCCCAATGTGTGGCTTCATAGCTCAGTTGGTAGAGCATCGCACCGGTATTGCAGAGGTCACAGGTTCGAATCCCGCTGAAGCCCTAAATAAATTTTTTCAGGCTTCTTTAATTCCAATTGCTTAAATTGGAAATTCACTGTGATGACCATCTCTCACGTTCATCTACATCCACAGTTCATATATGGATTATTTCAAATAATTTACGTCACTTGTTCATGTGTTGTTTAATATTGTAAATTTCAGGAAAAGGAGTGGCTGAAGATTTTTTATTATGATGTTGAAAAATGTATCCGTCAAAATGAAAGTGATGCTGAATTTAGTGAGGTTTGCTTTTCTGTGTTGCAACAAATAATCAAGCACACAAGAATGAACGGGGATGGTTCATCTTTGCTTCCTGTCAGTCACCAAGTTGTGCCACTTAACAAATTAGTTAAAACAAGCAAGGATGTGTTTGGAGGTTCCCTTGTGCACAGTACATCACAGGAAGAGAAGATGGTGTCAGGTAAATATAATATATCGCTTGCAGTTTTCTTGGCTTATTGAAATAGGCACTGTATGATAAGGACCAAGACAAACTCCAGGAATGTTTGGGTGAGAGTGTTCCACTTGGGCTGCATTTTACCAGGGCATATCTAATAGATATTTTTTGAAAGGGTTTTTAAAACGTAGTACAGTTAGTACATTGCTCTCTGGTTGTTATGAGATTTGTGCCAAAAATCCTGGTGAAAGATTTTGGATATTTAATTACGAACTGTTCGTGAAATATTTACCAGAGCTAGTACGTCTGCAATGAAAGCTGTTTCTCCAGAATTAATGTACCCTGCATTCTTGAGTATGTGGCCTCCCTAACTTCAAATTCTTAAATGCCGTATGGCATCTACTATGTCCTGAAGCAAAGTCTCTGATCATGTCTGATCCCTCAGCTCTACTGATTTCAAACAACTCATCTCCAAATTTTTATTATTGATTTTCATCGTTGTGATAAAATGTTTGTGATTATCGATTTCAATTGATTAAATAAACTAATTAATTGACAAATATCTAGTATTATCGATTAACCAATTAGCTTTCCGATTCGATTGATTAGGTACACCCTGATTTTAAAGATCATATCACCCTGATTTTAAAGATCAGGATTGACCACTTGTGAGATTCAAGTTCTTTGTGACAAGCATCACAAAGTGTCCTCATTGATAAAAGTTCACTAAAACACACATAATGTGTTCAAATATGAAGTAACATGAAAATGGAAAATAACCCAGTGAAAAATAAAGTAGTAAATAAATTGAACAATACCTGTGTTCAATCCTGGACATAAGTGGCATTTTACAGCCTTCTTGCCAAAGTGAGACACGATCGAAAAACAAATAATCTTAGGCTTGTGTGAGACTCACAATTAACTCACTAGTGGCAGTTATTTCCCCACCAATGACTTAATCGAAACGTGCTAAGGCAGATTCCCGAGTTACACGTGTTATGGTTCATCACGTCATTACTTTAGTGATGGTATTTCCCAGATGTGAGCCCGCAATTTTTAATTTGTCTATCACCCACGTGCAAATATTCAGATGGAGTTCTTCTATCTCAGTTGTACAGCTGTTGTTTTCTCCCATCAAAAACTCGACAACACTTTTTAGCAAGAATTCATGGTTCAAGCATTTCCCAAATAAATATAGAAACTTAATTTGTACCTTCATATGTGTTGTCTGTGAGCTATCCTTGTTGATCCACTCGTGGCCGTAATTACTTCCTCAATATGAAGGAAAACAATTTACATCAACAACTGTCTCCGGACAACTATGGCTTTATAGATGCATTATTTCCAGTTGTTGCGTTATGTTGAAACCTGGCATCCAATATACAATATATGATACTTGGCCATGAATTAGAGCAGGTACTTTGTTTACAGAGACTCTGAGAGAGATGTCTGTTTATTATAAATACTTTCCATCTAATATTTGTACAGTATATGATGGTGGTGATGGTGTAGATCATTTTATTTGCCGCAAGGATGTTTAAGCCATGTTGCCGATCAGCTTTGGAAAATCTTTGTTGTTCGAGCTTATTCCTGGACTTTGTGTCGAGCTAAACTAATTGATTGTTGTTTGTCCCCTGAATGCCCTGCTTGCTGAATACTATGTGATGGAGTTGAATCAACAAGGCATTTTGTGCACGCTTTTATCAAAAACCCATTTCTGTCATCTCTTCACGTGCCAGTGCATGTAATCACAGTTGGAGCCATTCACTTTGATTGGTTAAAAATAATTGATTTAAGTGATCAAAGCTCAACAGGAATGGTAAATCATGGCACTCCGGACCAGAGACTACGTCTTGGGTTTGCATAACTGTCTCAAATTCTCCCAAACCCCATTGTGTTTAGATCGGGTTATGTAAACAGGGAAAAGGTCCCAAGAAGAAGAATTGGGATGCGTTTCTCATGTTTTAAATGCCATTTTATAGTTAATGGAATGTGACGCCCGTTAAGGTATTTCATGGTGGCACAGCTCTCAATAAAATTATTCTGTAGTCAAGCTCCAAAGGTCGTCAAACTCATTGTATATTGGGTTGAAACATTATGAATTTGTTGTCTTTAGCATATTATAATGATTCATGGCATTGGCCTAAAGTATTAAAGCACCATTCATTGTTCTGTTTTTACACGTGTAATGCTAAGCTGGCCCGTAGTACAGCTCTTTCTACTGGCTATTTTTGTAGATGTTTGTCTAGCTATAAAAGCGCAAACAAACTGTTCAGAGTTCACTTTAGTGTTCTGTTGTACAGCGCAGTTAGTACTTGTTGTAAACTATCGTAAAATTTTCCCTCCCTCCCTCCCTTTGGAGACGGGGTTGGTCATATTATTTGCAATGTATTAAACAAGGGTCACTCCTTCGTGTTTTGGTTAAGTCTGTGCAGCAACTTCTCCCAAGCTTTTTGACTTCATTGCCTTTAAATATCGCCTGCTAACCGATACTCTTGTCTGATCCAGCACCTGCTGTTTTGCATTCAGCTCGTAGAGTTAGGGAGATTAGTGAGGTTCGTTTTGTCACGCAATAGCCGGACGTCGCACAGGTTAACCTTACACAAGGCAGTGCTCCCCCATTATCGCCAACTTGTGTCGTTCTTTGCCTTTATTTAGTAGCCCACACGTTAAATAAATATTGTGCTGCAGTTGGCCTCTTTTATTAAGGAACAGTGACATTAATGGTATTTGTGCTCTCCTCAGCATACAGCATTAGATGCAAGATGCCTTTTATTCTCCTTGGATATTTTACATTTCACCCGAAGTCTGTAAAAACAAACCCAGCTTCAGGGACCATGTACATTGAGGACAACTTTGCCGCTGTTGTTTGTGAGGTAAAGAACCACAAGTGTAAAAGAGGACAACTGTGTAATAAAGCTAAATGTACTTGAAGAGCTGGGACTATAATTATCCAAAAATATAAGATATGGGTGTGTGCATTTGAACCAAAATAAGGGTGCTTCATCAAAGTGTCCACTTTTGTATACCGAATCATGTTCCACAAGGTCTCAAATGACAAATGAATGTAACATTTGCAATACAAACCTTTGCTCCAAAGCAAGCAAAGACTTGCCTTTGAGGGTCACCTGTGGAAGAGTAATATAAGAAGCTGAAAAGTATTCCCCCTTTAAAGTGAGTTGCTTGAATTTTAGCTTGTGACTCAGGACAGAATACTCACTGGAGCAGACACACCTGTGCTGGATGTTGTAGACAATCAATCAATCAATCAATCAAACACTTCATTTTCCTTTGAATTTACAGATAGCAAAAGATGCTAATATCTCCAAAGAAAATAAAATTTGTAAAATTAAAACTAAAAAATACATATAATAGGTAAATTCATTAAAATTTCTTGAATAATGATTTTTGAAATTTAGAAATAAGCAAAAACAAAAAAAAAATATGCAATATATATATAAATATATACATTAAAGACTAGTATTAATTTTATCACAGAATGAACAGCATTCCTTGTCTAAATTCAGAGTTTTCAGTGCAGCTTTAAAAGCAGAAAGAGATGTGGACACATGAATATGTACTATATGCATAATAACGAAATGAATGAAGACCATGCTTTGTTGTATTAATACTGGGAATACCGTAACTAGTTTTTGTAGATAGCCTGTGACTTCTTAGCGTACATGGCCTGACTCTCTGGGTCTTTTTCATTGATTTCAGATTGTAAATCCTGACAGGCACTGGATAGAGAAGCTCTTATTGATTCTTGAGTGGAATTATGTTCCTGTGTCTTCTTTATCATCAGCCAAACATATTAGTTTGAGTGGAAAATGTAAGCATTGGTCGAATAAATTGAATAGCATTCAATAACACTAATGTTATCTATGATATTAATGTTTATGATGTTATTTATTATATCAATAGTACAGTTTTAATAATTTTATTTATTTATTAATTTTATTATTATTCTAGGTTGGCACATATTTGACCCCTAAGCTTGTACGACTGAAATCACTAAACTGTTAGAACCTCGGAAAAAACGATCGATCGCATTTGAATTTTGGGCTTACTCACGTGACCCTTTCGAGTGTCCAGATTGGTCATGTGACATTTTGTTTCTTTTTAACTGCTTGTCAAATTAAAAAGATTTCAATCCATGTTTCGCACTAGTGGTAACGGAAGCATTCTGGCGATAAATAAATTTTCTGCGTTCATGAATTTGGTCAAATTTAACTTTTTTGTTTTGCGAAGGCTTTTTGAAAGTTTTGTGAGGCTTAAAATTCAATTTCAAGCCTTCTACTTTTGAAAGGAAACAGTTTAGGGATGTTTATTGAAAAATTAATTTTACACAAAACCGAAACAGCCAGACTAATTGGCGCGACATGTTTATGGCTTGTTGAACATGAAAGTTTTTGTGCCTTTTATTTTTATGGTGTTCTGTTGCAACGTTTTAGCAATGCAAGGCCATTTTTGATATCTTACTACATGAGGGTTTGATCTGCGACAGTTAAAAATACTGGAAAGAGTTGTGGTAGCGCATAAAAAGATTTTTTCGCTAGTGAACTTCTGTGACCATTCATGTGAAAATCTGTTTGAACGTTGGAATTTTACAAGCAAACACACGACATTTTAAAAGCGCAGAATATCACGTGAACAATCGGAGCGCTCCAAATGGTCACGTGAGTTCGCCTAAAATTGAAATTCGGTCAATCTTTTTTCCGGGGTGCTAACAGTTTAGTGATTTCGGTAGTATTATGACCAAACTTTTGACACTACCATTTAAAGAAAACAGAAAACACTTCCTTTAATCAAACCTTTATTGATTTGGACTTCTACCAACTGTTTATTTGATGCGTTAATTAATGATCATCCCAATCCTAATGTTGTAAATAGATTGTTTTCCTATCTTTAATTTCTGGTGCCCAGTCCTCCTCCATGTTTCTCTTGGTCTTTCCATTGCATTTCCTTCTGGTGGCCAGTCCCTCTCCATGTTCCTTCAGGTCTTCCCCTGTTGCATTTTGTTCTGGTGCCCAGTCCTCCTTTTTTTCTCTAGGTCTCCCCCTTGCATTTCCCTGTATTTCCCATGTCAGTGCACAGGCAGCCCAAGCTCACGTTGTGATCAGGATCATACTGCATAATAGCTGTCATGGCAAAAATATAAGAGTTTGTGTGGGAATAGTTTACAACACCTTTTAGCAAACTGAAATACTGCCAAATCTTAAATAAAATTGACTTACCTTACTTTCACTGTGTTGTTATTCTTGTCTGAACGCTTATTTTGCCGATTCTTGGCCATTTAGGCACAAACTATACCCCACCGGAGTACCACACCGTAAACCACACCGTCAATTGCTCTCAACAAGTTTTTTTGACTCCCCTGGTCCCCTCAGGACGATTATAGAGGCGGGGTTCCCAAGGAGCTTTTTAACGGTCGTGTGTCGTGACGAGCGTGTACAGGCACAATGGGGATCTTTTTACCTTGGATTTTTTAAAGCAAACGGCCGCTTCGCATCGATGACAGAGCCTGGACTGAGTTGTCGTTGAGTTAAAATGAAATTTGAACATCTCTTCTTGGAATTCGTGATGGATTTGAGGCCTTTTGACCATTTTAAGCTGGGATTTTTCGCTTGGCTCGTCGGGCGTCCCGAACTGGAGTGTGCAGCCTTGTTCTTTTCTTTGTAGTGGGTAACCCAGAAAGCGATAACTCGCCTAAGTGGCCAAGAATCGGCAAAATAAGCGTTCAGACAAGAAAAAAAACACAGTGAAAGTGAGGTAAATCAATTTTATTTAAGCAAGTCACCCTGCCCATGCCAAGTCCATGTGTACTTATGGTCTTGGTGTTAGCTCTCCGGTGCAATACACTGACACATGCAATGGAAGATCAATGAAAGACTTACTGTTTTAGTGTTAGTAAATTTAATTCAGAGGATGTTTTATGCATTGCAGATATATGTGGGACATTTGTGTACTAATTAAGTGCTTGTCGTTAGATTCTGGACATGGTGGCTATATTGAGATCATAAGGACATGTGCACCGCCAATAATTCATGTTACAATAAAGAGTTCACATGATGACAAACTACTAATGTGTAATGTCTTGACCATCAAAGAGCTCCAACAAGACACAAGGTATCACACAATAGACCAATTCCGATATATTAAAATTCTAACATGATGCCAAGGCTTGGGGGAATAAAAACAAAAGAAATTATTTATTCATCCCTAAGCCTTGAAGAAGAATCTTTTGTTTTATTCCCTCAAGCCTTGGCAACATGCTATAATATAAATATATCAAAACTGGTCTATTATAATGGTTTTCTTGCAATTCCTGAATTGTATTACAGTAAATGGTTTGAACCCTGTTAACAGTCAATCATGTAGTTTGATCGTCTAGGTGAGTGTTGTCCTGAGAAGGACTGTTGTTGGTGACAGTGACTGACATTTCAACAACCTGAGCAGTGAAAACTGATTCAGTATCGACTGGGACTCTGCTTACTGTTTGACCTACAGCACTAACTATTTTCAACGACTAACTTTGGAAAGCTGGTTTACTCACTTGGAACAGAACCCTCTCAACTGAAGTCAACAACTACCAGCACCATGTTACCTGTTCCCTAACTCCTTGAGCCAAAATGGCACATAAGGCCTACCAGCAGCATACAAACGACTTATTCATGACATAGACATTACCAACAGACTGAATAGAATGACCAAACTTTACTGATGGATTGAAACCAACCAATCATGGCCGACAACATCAACTACTTGAGTCTTACAGCCAATAGCAGCACAGCAAAACTGACCAATCAGTTTTCACGAACCAGACTTATAACATTCGACTGACGCATGACTCTGATGATGACTTCTGCTCAGGTTGTCAAAAAATCAGTCACTGTCACCTACAACAGTCCTTCTCAGTACTACCCTCACCCGGACGATCAAACTACATGATTGACTTTAAAGTGTATTATTAAATATTTGTCAAAAATATTCATAAAAATCTGGAAATTACAACCATGTTAACACTCTCATCATGACAAACTTATTGACCAATGAGAGCGTGCATAGTATCTCAGAGTTAAAAAGTTAAAGAGTATCGATGTATTGGAAGTCTTTTGCAGGGCTGTCAAGTAGGCAGGGAAAGTAAAAAAGTAGCCGGGGGATTTTCTTGTTTGATGTATTTTTAACTTTCCAGTGTTTTGGCTTTGTTTAGCCGGGGCTCAAACTCGTAGTAGTGGGGAGAATTGCCCGGCCCCTGTCCCTTAGTGACAGCCCTGCTTATGTAATCTATCTCTACTGGCAAAGGATTATATCGATAATCTCGTACCCAGATCTTCTCAACCCACGGGAGAGAACATCTGGTAAAATCAGATTTTGCTCGCGTCAAATGTGTCAGAAACCTGACACATGACACGACTGCACATGTTCAAGATTGACACTCTGCTTTCCAGAGCCTGCATTCCCAAGACCAGCAGTCGTCTGGTCACTGGCCGCGAAAAACGAGGGAGATTGAGAAAAAAATGGCAGAAAGCAGAAAAAATACGTTTGCGGATGCATTGCAATACACGCTTAGCAAAACTCCTTTATTAAGTCTTAAACTCAAGCAACGAGATGTGTTGGAAGCCCTTGTTATGGACAAAAAAGATGTTCTTGCAATTTTACCGACTGGATATGGCAAGTCGCTGATTTATCAGCTTCTTCCCAACATAAATTATTCAATTTTATTCGCAGAACAACTACTTCTATCGTTTTAGTTGTTTCTCCTTTGACGGCGCTCATTAGAGATCAGATATACAGGCTGAAAAGCATCGGAATGAAGGCCGTCATAATTCGTCAAAAAGATGTGAGTTATCATGAGTCAGACGATTCAGTCGAATTAGCTGGAGATTTGGACAATGCGAGTGTCATTTTTGCACACCCAGAGGTTCTTACAGGCTGCAAACAGAGAGGTTTTACTCTCTGATAGGTTGGAGGAAAATGCTGTGTGTCGTTGCTGATGAAGCACACTGTATCGTGGATTGGTATGTTTTGTTGCATTTTATATTCTATTGTAATTACTCATTAAATCTTAACCTTTATATGTCCAAGTTGATGAGTTGTAGTTTTGTTAGTAAAATAGCTCAATCATCATCAAATCTTGTCATGCTTGTTTAATAATGTAGCTTTCATGTGAAATATCAGATTTACCATGTCGTGCTCCGAAGTACATTGTGCTTGATCTTTCTACTATCAGTTGTGTATTTTTACAGGTATTGTAGTTCTGTGTTTGTAATAAAGTTGGATACAATAATTAAATAGAACACAAATGGAAGCTCAGTTTCTCATAAAGTTACTACAAAGCAATAGACTCAGATGTGGTGATAATATTTTTACCTTCTTCTCTGCGTGTCGTGCAGCAAGAAGAACGGTGTTAACTCACTGAACCAGGTTGAGCTCATGGTTATACTGATGCATTAACCGGCATGCCAATAATCGTGCCTATTGTTGGAATACGTTGTTCGACATCTTTAGGAATAGTGTTTCCTCTCTCCTGCACACAAACTGCAACTAAGCTCTTAAGCTCTTAAGCTCAGCCTCTCTTACTATGTCGTCAAAGGTAAAATCTCTCATTGCAGTGTACGACTTATCCCTGAGCAGAGAAGGAGTGTGAGGCTCTGTATACTTAGCCATGTTTTCGCACAGAACAACGATATCCTTGAAGAACAAGGGTTTTAAACATTCCTTTATTTGGGAAATTTTCCATGCTGCTTCAGCAATAATTTTCAGCCATCTTGAATTCAAGGCAATCTGAATTGGAACTAAAGTTGGCAAAGCCTTCTTGCCATTTTCCTCTGCCATCTATATGACCGAGTGAAACAGAAGTGCTCTATTAATGCGATACAAACCTGCAACCCAAACTCAGTACGATAGAGATACCATACTTCACACCGAAAAACCAAACTCATATGGTTTACCTTGGACTTTCTAACTCCAGGAGACAAAATGATTTCTGATATCTTTTGCGATAAACTCGTTGAATGTGCTACAGTACCGGACCGTGGAACCTGACCATGCAGTGGACTGTGATGTTGGTACTACAGGTGTAGATAAAGTAGACACTTGATTTGAGGAGACTGTGGCACCTTTGCTACCAGTGTTGTAGCATTCATCACAATCAAGTGGCCTTGCTCAGCTCGGCGCGGGTCTTGGTTTCAGACGATTTTTTTCGCAGTGGCGACTGTGTGATTGGTGAAAGACTTTTTTTCTCAACTTCAGCCTCTGATTGGCATCTCTTTATAGCATATTCTTTGTTGCTGCAAAACTTCAGTTGTGCCTCTGAGCAGGACTTCCTAAACGTATCGGTTTTGTCACGTAGTGTGATTAGTCCTCTGTAACAATTTCTTCATATTTGTTGCTGAAGACCATCCTCCTTATTTTACATCTATTTTTGTGAACTTCCAAATAAGTCCCTGCAAAAAAAAGTAGCTTATCAGAATTTGAAAATATCTGGAAACGTTGTTGTGGTTGTTTTGCATAAAGTCTGCACAAGTCAAGCGAAACGATACTTTGTGTTTTTCTGACATCATCCGACATTGTTATTGCAAAAACTAAACATTTGAAACCGCACGCAAAAATTTTTTCGCGGGACCAGAATTGAGCAATTTTTAACCAATCCAATTGGCGAACTGAACGGACTTGGCCAGATGTGTACTACCGGGGTAGGTAAACATCTGGGTACGAGATTAGTTTATCTACTGTAGTTAACCAATACTCTACCAAAATGGTGCTGAACATACATTCTACAGTAAAGTTTTATTTGACCAACCTTTACTTAGCATCATAAGCTTGTGATGTGTATATAGCAAAGCTTTATAGCCCCACTGTGTGCATTACTTGCCTATAATACTAGTGCATGTTTTTTTCTGGATTAGAGAGGAGATAGAGACAACGTTTTGGTACACTAGAAGAAATTGAACATAATAGAAGAGGCAAAAGGGGAGGAAGAGGGTGTGAGGGAAAAGTGGGGAAAAGGTAGTGCTAATAGAGAGACCAGAGAAAATTGCTATTAAGACGGAATCCGTTATGACTTCGAGTATTTATTGGACAAAATTATGTACCAAAATGATTTTCACCTTATTGCAAGCTTTTGTGTTACTACTTCAAATATATTATCAAGAGAAATCTTTTCTAACAACACCAAACATCGAAAACAAATTTTGGAAGTTCCACTGAATTCCACTGAATCGCTTAAAAGATGTGAGATTTTTCTATAGCTTGCGAGCTTTGAAATTCATTTTCTCAGTCTCTGATAAGAAATTGTTGTACCAAAATGATTTACGTCTTGTTGTAAACTTTTGAGTTACTGCTTCAAATATCTTATCAAAAGAAATCTTTTCTAACAACACCAAACATCGAAAACAAATTTCGAAGTTCCACTATAATTCCAGTCAATCGCTTAAAGACGATTTTACAAAATGGCTACACATAAGATTTTGCCTGTAGCTTGTGATCTTTAAATTTCATTTTCTCGGGCTCTGATAAGAAATTATTGTCGGTGTTATGACAAATAATTACTTACATCTGTACCTTTTATTAAGGGTAACAAATAATGCAATATGATTTAAATTATTCTGGTA
The DNA here is from genome assembly GCA_947652115.1 of Blastomussa wellsi. Lineage (NCBI taxonomy): Eukaryota > Metazoa > Cnidaria > Anthozoa > Scleractinia > Plerogyridae > Blastomussa > Blastomussa wellsi. Next base: position 22,803,467 of record OX393569.1, read on the forward strand.
CTCGATTTTTGTCCAACTTAAATAAATATTACTCAACTTCCTGATGGATTCCGTCTTAATTTGTATCTTTTTGTCTTGACATCATTTTTTGTTTGGGTCTTTATAGCTTGACTGTCAATCTAAATATCTGTGGACATATTTCTTCATTGAGTCCAATTCACTGGTAAGAACTGGCTTTGACCAAGTTCAAAATTTCAATTTGATTTCAAATGTTTTTGTTAACTCTGTTGTTAGAAAAAAGGTTAGAACAGTAAGCCAGATGTGACAAACTAACCCCACCAACACATGCTGTATGTTACCACCTCAGGCCTACACTTGCTATTCAGACTTGGTGACTGTGCTCTTTCCTTTTTGTAATTTTCCTTATTGCTATGTATTTATTTTTATTGTAAAACATTTAGGGGCACAAGTAAAGATTGTTGTTGGTGTATGAAGATTGCTTCTTGTGGATAATATCCAGCTGATCTTGTTTATTTTTCCAACAGTATGACAAGTGTTGGGAAGCCTTTCTTTTTGGTTAAACTTTCTTGTCCAGTGACAAATCTTACCACCTCAGTGGTTGTTCAGGTACAAAGCATCAATCTTTTCTATATATGGGCTGAAAAAGCAATAACATTAATTTTGTATTAATCCTTATTAAAGACCAATTTGTCATGAATTTATTGCTAAGCAAGGTTTCTAACCACCATACTTTGAAAACCAGACCTCCTACAGACATGATTTTTGGCACAGGTTTGTTCTATTGTGGAGTGCTTTAAATGTTTGAAATCATGGCCTTGTTTGGCCAGTCACATGACCAATATATGTGTGGCTTCATGTATAGCTCAGTTTGGTAGAGCATCATACTGGTATTTGCAGAGGTCATGGGTTCAAATCACATTGAAGCCCTTATTTTTTCAGGCTTCTTTATTCCAATTGCTTAAATTGGAAATTCACTGCAATGATAATTTCTCACTTTCCAGGGTACAAGGAAGTTCAATTTTCTAGCTTGCCCTTTGGGCAAGCTGTAGCCAGGATGTACTAGCCTGGAGGTCATTTCCACTAGCCCGAAAAAATTCACAGAAGTGTGATGAATAAAGAAATTAATTAATTTGTGAAAACTTTCACTTCCCTGTCGGGCAAGTGAAGGATAAAATTCACTAGCCCATTGGCAATTAAAATCCACTAGCCCCAGGCTATCGTACACTAACTTCCTTGTACGCTGCTTTCATAGAAACACCCTAAAACTTAAAACTTAAGTCTGAGAATTTTACAGACTGTAACCAGTACCAATAGATACTATTAAGGAACATTCACATGATGCTAAATGTGTGTTTTTAAATTAAACAAAGAAGCTCACAATACTTACATTACCTACAAATAACAGTACAAATTATAAAATTATAAACGATTATATTCTATTTACAATCACCTAGAGTTGCTTTTAATCACCATTTACCACTAAAAAATGCCAGAAAATCGCTTTCCTCCAAATATTCTCTTAAGCAGTCCCTTAGCAACTGCATTAGATCTAAGTGGCCAACGTGCATGAGTAGCACTGAATGAAAAATGTAAAAGTATTTGAACTGCTGGCAATCATACAGTATTTGTGCAATTTATTTCAACTGGATGATGGAGCAGAAAATGGTAAAGTACTAGTAATTGAAACTATGTTGTCTTCTTTGCATCTTATTCTTTGTAAGAACACTGTTAGACCTGATAGTCGATGCTGGAACATGTTGATCGTGACCAAATGCATGGCAAAAACTGTTACCTTGTGAAAGCAGAGTGGACATAAAGATGCTTAGCAAATTAGATCATAAACTTTAACAGATACTCTTCTGGTGGTCATTTCATTTTGTGTTAAATCCTTTTTCATTCCTTTTCAATCCTTATTCAATCCTTTTTCACTGACTAACAGTGTTTTAGAGTTCAGCTTCATGAAGTAAACTTTGCATTATATTTCATAGGGTGAACAGTTTATGTTCTGGCATAATTTCCTGCAAGTTGGTAAGCAGTACGTGTTCCATAAGCTGAGACAAACAACAATGAACAAGGTAATTAATAGAAACAACAACATGCAACAATTACAATAATGATATTTGATATTTAGAGAGTAAGCCGGGTCAGCCGCAGCTGGTTTTCATGCAGGACTATCCAGGTTGAATTGGAATTTAGAAATTTCGGTTTTTGAGGAGGGAAGAGAACAGGAAAACACAAAGAAAAATCCTCGGAGTGAGGAGAGAACCAACAACACACTCAACCGACATATGGCACCAGGCCACTGCATTACCCTCGTTCCCCCAAATAATTTAAATGCCTATGATAATTAATGATCCAATCAAATGGGGAATAAGAAACAAGTATGGATTGGAATTTCTCTCTCATGTGTTCTCATTTGGTCACTTGTGTGTAAATAAATAAATTGAAATTCTGGGGGAATAAATGTCTTATTAATTTGCAATAGACCCACGGCAAGATATACAAGGATAATGATCTGTAAATATATTCGAGGACCTGTTCATTACAGACTGCCACCCCCCCCCCCCCCCCAAGGATCATTCGAAAATGCCTTAAAGGTCGTAAAGGATGATTTAGATCCTTGCCAAGATGTGGAAGGATTATTCAAGATCCTTGAGGATTTGACAAGTAGCAAGTTCTGGTACTTAGTAACAGACTACCGGTAATTTGTTCTCTCAAGGGAACAAAGAATGAACGAAAGGTTCTTGCCCTATCGTCCCATTCAGACCTGTGTGAATACCAGCCTGGAATTAAATTGAGAGTGTCAGAAAGCGTGAAACGACCTCTTGAAGATGAACAGGTAAACTGTTATTAGTGAGTTAGTTGGAAATTGGACAAATGTTTAAAATTGCCACTTGGAACAAAAGAATGAACAACACTGCATAAAATGATGTTCTAGTCAGAGGATTCCATTGTAATGATAGCTACACCAGAGATGTATTTAAGGGCCGGCTATTGGCTAATTTCACCGGCTGAAAAAGAGCTTATCACTGGCTTAAATTTCACTAGAGAACAAAGTCTTAAAGAAATTTTCCAGGTACAGAAAAGCCGGCTGAGCTTGTTTGTGAGCCGGCTTTGTAATTTCTTAGCCACACAATCATATGACTACCGGTATGTCTGTTTCTTTTTCTTTCTTTTGAGCAGTAGCCCAAAAATCCTCAGATTGTAGTGGTTGAAGCTTGTGTTTACTTATGTACACCAATTTTATATTTCAGGGGGAATCTAAGCGCCCAAGAACTGCAATGAAACAAGTTGACCTGAACCACCCAACAGTTAGCAACAGCCTTGATACGTCATCAAGTAACAGAGAAATCTTGCAGCTTCCAAGACCAAAGCCACAGTTCAACATGTCTTACACTGTAGGTACTTTCAGAACTGCAGACAAATAGCTTGGACAAAGAAACTACTCAGTTTGCATGCTTGATTCTTACCCATCCATGACTGAAGCAATCTCCATCATGACTGCGGTAATCCCCATTGTGACTGAGGTCTGCTTACAGGAGGTTTAATAAAAGCAACATGGAGTTTGCGACTACCTCTATAGAAGCCCTTTGGACTCATAATAACAATAACAATAACAATAAAAGTTTCTTATTTGTGCGTTTAAAATGTGCAGCACACTTATATCAGTTAAGAATAAAAAGAAACAGGTGAGACATGATTAAAAAAAGTAGAGAGAAATTGCTTGGTAGAATTAACACAGATTTCTTTTGTAGTCTAATTGGAATTAAGTTTTATGTTTATCCTTATTGTGAAATAACTCCTTTTCAGGGTGAGATAACAAATTGCATCAAACATGAAGCTGGGTTATTTGAACTGGACAATAAAATAAGGTAAAAAATCTCTCTGTTGAATATGTAAAAATTCAAAACCACCCCAGCAGAAACTAATATTAAAATTATGCTCCAGAAATGAGTTTTGGTTTAAGTTGAAGCTTTAACCCATTGACTCCTAAACCAGCCATAACCGGCCGTGACAGACCTTGACCTTTGTTCCGCTTCTGACGTCATCAGCTTTGAGCAAAATAGGAATCCCATTTATCCCAGTTCTACAGAAGGGAAAGAGCTTTCCAATGATACCCAGATGATATTGATTGGGCCAATGGAGCTTGAAAAATGCAGGAAAACGCTTAGAATTTTCCGCCAAAAACTAGGAGGAAAATTACCCTCACTTACCCTTGGCTATTCCATGTTGAGTATTTCCCGTCTCAATGATGCTTTCGTGGCAATTCTTGAACCGAAAGCAAGCCCAGTAAAAGGCCAACAAAAGCATAAAAAAGATATGAGGAAAGGAGAAAGGAAAAGCGAAAAATAAAAATAAAGAAATCAAAAAGCCTAAAGACGTGGGTCACTTTCTCGTCCAAAAACTCCAAAAATCTCGAAATTTTGATTTGCGCGCATGCCCGAGCTAAAAGATCGTTAAATGCGATACTAGTTAAAAACCTGGCATGCCTTCATTCTGCAAATGCGTTTTGGAGAAATTTGAAGCATATTTAGACTATAACTGACTAAAAAAGTTTCAAAATGTCTAAAAAACATGTTTTTTTTTTCAAAAATCTCCAGGAGTCAATGGGTTAATTTCACAGAAATGAATGTTACTTATATCCTTGCCTACTGTCTCGACGAATGGGTCAGAAGACAACCTAGCCCCCTAAAACAATAGTGGTAGCATTTAGCACGGTTCATGAGCTTCCATGGCACAGGGTGCCCATACAAGCAGTGCATCTTTGTATGTTCAAAATATAAAGAAATGTGTGGGAATATTGAAAGCGTCCTACTGTCAAAAACCTTTTTCGAATAATGTTCATTTTTTGGTTGAAATAAACATGAACTTACCTCGGGTGTTGTATTTTGTCGTTCCTCAGCTCAAAATGGCAATTTGGAGGGTTTTACTTTGATAACATGAAGCAACAGTCAAGACAAAACCCTCCAAATCACTCAAATTCACCATTTTGAGCTGAACAACAACAAAATACAATAACTGAGGTAAGTTCGTTTGTTTCAACCAAAAAATAAACATTACTTGAAATAAGTTTTCCATAGTAGGACACTTTCAATATTCCCATACATTTCTTTATATTTTGAATATACAAAGACGCACTGCTTCTATGGGCTCCCTGTGTCCATAGTGACAAACTCCATGTTGCTTTTATGAAACCTCTTGTAAGCAGACACCCTACTTACTACAGTTGAACCCTGATTATTTGAACCCTCTGTAACTCGAATTTTCTTTGCAATTTTACCTTTAATAACTCAGTCGGTTGATAAAAACACAATGGCCTTATGACGGACTCTTTTCCAAATCAATCATGTGAATAGATTTTTCAACTGACAAATGTTAAAGTGAGATTTAGAGCTAAACATCCTGAAGAGCAGCTACTTTATATTCCAGGCTTTTGTTTTGCCGTTTTTATGCTCTTACATTGCTAGAAAACATGTATAAGCATAAAGCCTCTTTAATCAAGTGTTTCTGATCTTTTTGTTCAAAACGCCTTTTACTTGAAACCCTGATAACTCGAAGTAATTTAAATTTCCCTTGGCAATTTTAGTTACTGGGGTTCAACTGTACTTAGGAGAGGTATCTGTGTTTGTATATGGTTTGGAACGTCTTCTTTGAGGGCACCTCCCATTAATGGACTCCTTGACATTCCAGCCACATACAAACACCAAACATTTTCTTTGAGGGTCCACTGTTATATAAAAAGATTCCTACGCACTTTTTTCTCCTGACAAAGTTACTGTGATCAATACTCTAGCAGAGTCGAAAGCTTAGAGTGTTACTTTCAACAAGTGTAGCGTCAAAAATTTATAAATTGAACCAAATTGTATTCATACTCAATTTATCATTCTGTTTATGTAAATAGTTTTCTGTTGCATGTTTTCACAGGTTATATATTAGTCACCAGCCGGCCCCGAATCTTGGTCGCGGCCTGCGTGTTGGAGCGCATGTCACAACTCACAATGTTCACTTCTGTAAGAAGGGAAAGGTCAGCGGGGTTTTTGTTATAAAACGAAACTATCAATCTAGAAACGGTCTTTATGTGTCTGGAGAAAAAGAAGGCAGCATGTTATGCAGGGAAGTGGAGCAGTGAACTCGTTTCCCTTGACTTCTTAGCCAAGCTATAAGATGTAGTAATTGCACATGTAGTTAAGTTGGTATTTTACCGGCTGAAAGCCAAGGAAGCTAACATAGAAATGATGTTCTTTTTAGTATCGAATAGCCACAATACAACTTGTCGCATTGGAAACTTATTGACAGAAGGTTCTTTCTTACTTCATTTTAGAAAACTCTTGGTTTGTGTTGCTGCACGCAAAGCACTGTACAAGTGGTGAAATTTTCACCTCTGGCATCACCATGGAAGGTACTAACATGAGTTACATCAATTATTTTAGTTGAATGAGATATAAATGACATATAACAATTACATGCGTCGTTATATGCATAAACACAACAAACACTGTTTTCCTCATGAGGAATAAACACAACCAGAAGGAGTACAACAGTTGTATTTTGTAAGTAATATAGGATGCTTATATGGTCCGCAACCAATCAGAAGAGGGTATATAGCACACGTGATTGCTCCAAATGAATAAGAGAGCCGGATTTCATCCAAGATGGCTGAATGCGGAAAAATTGTCTACGTCACAATTAGCCTCCCACGAAGACGTCATTTGGGCTTTGTCAGGCGTTCCTTCCCCACGGACGTCTGCTGAATCGACAGTCTACTTCCTTTCACAGGCCGTTTAATCCAATTAAAGAAAACAATCAGTATTGCCTCATTGCATGACAGCTATCCTATCACATGCTGCTAATCGTTTTCCCAAAACTGGAAAGTTCTCTGATTGGTTCGTAGCCGTGCACGGAAGTGAGCGTTCGATTCAGCAGACGTCTGTGGGGAAGAAACGCGTGACAAAGCCCAAAGGACGTCTGTGTGGGAGGCTACGTCACAATGGAATCAAGCTACTGTCAAGCCGTCACCATCACGCAACAACAGGAAATTCATTTAATCTGGCAAAAAATCACGCAACAACCGGACATTCAAGGCCAACAGAGGGAGGAGGGGGGATGGGGTTATGGGGGTGTGCTTATAGGCCACTTCAGAAAATACCATAATACTCTTTGTTTGTCCCCAAAATTTTGCATAAGCATTGTTTTGGTTTTCTCTTGGGACCATTGTAAGTCCCATGAGAAACTGGAAACAATGATTATGCAAAATTTTTGGGACAAACAAAGAGTATTATGGTATTTTCTGAAGTGGCCTATTCCCAGGGAAACTAGTATCTTAAAAGATTGACGGCCTGGGAAGATAATACGCAATAGTATGTGGCTCGAGTTGTTGATGAACGGATTGGTTCCGTGCAGAGCTTTTAAGTGACCAAGCATTATCCGCCCGCCCCGAAAAGTCAGCCAAAAGCATGTGAAAAAAGTCAGCCAATACATGTTATTGGAATGTTAGCCAGGCCAGTCATACACAAAGAAAATAACTGTCAATTGACCCTAAATTAACATAGAACTCGTTTGTCAGCCTTACAGTCCCTGTGCTAGTCCGCTGGCTCTATTGGCGCAGAATCTCACCCTGGCTGATTATGTGGACTTGCTTGAGATGTGTGAAAAAGTTCTTGGTAAATTTGCACATCTCTACAGGTACTGTACACGACAAGCTTATTTTAAAATCTGTAAAATATGTAGATATTTGGTAAAATGCTAGAATGGCCACTTTCTGAAGTTATTCGATTCACACTGCACATACCACTGGAAAAGTACAGTGCTTTTGAAAGAAAAGGAAAATCAATTGACCACCATCTGTTTGCGTGATGTGAATGCTGTTCGGAACTTGAGACTTGATATTCAGGGGCCCCAATCGGTTGAATTTTTTCCACTACTTTTTTGTTTTACAGCGCGACGCGCCCAAGTGTGGCCACCCAACAAACTTTTTTGACAAGTTATAATTAGCCAATCAGAGAGCACGAATTTGTTTGAGCTGTCCCGCCTCCTTGCAATGTTCAAAGCTGTTGTCACCAAACCTGTCGCGCTCTCAACAAGGAGGCGGGACAACTCAAACAAATTCACGCTCACTGATTGGGTAACTTGTCAAAAAAGTTTGTTGGGTGGCCACACTTGGGTGCGTCGCACTGTAATAAAGTTCTAAAACAGGTTATTGAGTCACACGTGGTGTTTCTTGCCATATCGACCTGTATAAGCCGTTCTCTGGCGAGATTACTTTCCAGCCGAAGACCGGTACTACTAGAAAGGGAGACAAGGCAGGCAAGTCAACGCCGGCGACGGATTTGAAGTACTACCGTACTTCATTTTAACCAGCCTCTGTTCAACAACATATTTTGCCATGTCATGGCCGAGCTTGGGCTTCATTCGTCGAATTTCCGTAGACAAAAGTGAAGCTAAAGTCTTAAAATAATAACTTTATTTAAGTGTCAATGTATTTAGCACCACTGTGCTAATTGGGGACACTGTAAATACGTAAACAAATATTGTAAATGAAACAGAAAGTTCTTAAAAATCCCAACTGGCAGGAGGCAGACCAGTTGGCTATTTACAAAGCGTGGAGGAGTTGAATTCGGGCCACCGTTGAGAAATCCGTTTTAGTGGCAGGGAGGAGGACTCGAACCCGGGACCACCTGATTACAAGTCCAGCGCCCTGACCACTAGGCCACGCTCGCCTCCATTTAATGTAGATATGATCTGTAGCAGAGTCGGTGACCAGAGGAATAGTAATAGTAGTTTATTAACACTTCTGGCAGTTAAAAACTGAATAAACAGAGTAATTTACAAATTTGGATACTAATAATTAAGTCTATTTATAATTAATAAATATTGCAATAATAATTAAAATCACGAAAACCGAGAAGTAAAAAAAAAAATAGTTTGCTCTCTTTGTCCTTTTCATTGTTGTAGTAGCTTTAATATTTCTTGGTCTTAACTGATATGGGATAGATCTTGTCATAGCTTGTGGAGCTAAAAAAGATATTGGGTGGTTCTCATTCCTCATGTCATCAATCAACTCCTCCTCCTCTTCAGCCCTCAGCTCGTCCTCCTCCCCCTCCTTCTCCTCCTCCTCCTCAGCTCATCAGCTCCTCCTCCTCCTCCTTAGCTCCTCCTCTTACTCAGCCCTCAGCTCCTCCTCCTCATCATCATCTCCTCCTCAGCTCCTCCTCTTACTCAGTCCTCGGCTCCTCCTCCTCCTCCTCAACTCCTACTCAGCTCCTCATCATCATCATCATCATCTCCTCCTCCTCCTCAGCCCACCCTCCTCCTCCTCCTTATGTTTTCCTCCTCCGCAGCTCTCAGCTCCTCCGTCACAACCGCCACCAGCATAAATATAATACTGCATAAACATTTGCAGAGCACCACAGCCGCCACTACCACCACTACATCAGTCGCCACAAGCTAAGTATAAGGATAATGTTTGAATTGGATTTATTAATTTGGAGGTGAAAGAGCAAGCAGTCAATGCTTGAAACATGTCTCTTTGGTGTCAACTTGTGTCAGCAGCAGAATCCGTATAGATAATCAAAGCTTGTCTTCAAACGAAGTGTGAACACATTAACAGGGCCAAGCGATCGTATTGTAAAAAGAACAGGGAACGTATCAGGAGGAATTACCAAAGAAAATACTGTCAAAACAGCAGGGAAGGGATCAATCAAAGATTTTGTGGGAGACTGGGACAAAATGACATGCAGGACTAAGAGCATGTGGACTAGACTCCAGAAGAGGAACATGGGCTTAGATGTGAACCGAGATGTTACTGTAATGGATGAGAATAAATGGAACAAAATTTCAACCAATCCTGTCTTCTGTTTATGAAGTCTCCAGTTCCAAACAGCATTTGCATCACGTAAACAGGGGTTGGTCTGCCTATGTTAACCGAAAATATAATGGATAATGGCTAAGGTGCCTTATTAATTTTGGATGCAGACTAAAACACATAAGGTAATTATACAACTTTATTTTCATATGCACAGGACAAGTCAGCTAGTCTATTACTCTTCAACCAAGAACAGGTAAGGGATGACTTATCTTTAGTTTGATTTTAAAATTGTATAAACCGTATCTGATGGTGTCACATGTTTCATGATACAGAGAGCAGGCTGGACTGCCGTCACCTAAGGAGAAGTGGGTATTTCTATGTAGTGTACTGGAGCAATGTGATAGACTGCTGATGTTCTACTCCTAAATCCCTCAATATTGTTTTGTCGGCAAAACATCCTCTAGGACATCCCTGTTATGGTATACTTGCTCAACTGGTAGCTCATCATCAAAGTGTCTGACAGATCCAGGGTTCCAGGAAGTGAACTCTAGTCTCATTGAATAGTCATTGCTTGGGTTCGTCGTGCAACGATGCTTGCCTGTCGACCCAAATAACGGTTGCGAAGGAGACTATAAATAGGAGATGGGTGCACCACTAAGAGTAACGAAACCACCAAAGCCTCAGATCATTGGGCGGGCGGGGGGGGGGGGGGGGGTGCGCTACCCTGCACCTGTCCCCTAGTTTTAGTAAATTCCGTCTAACACTAAAGCAGTCTCCCAGATTGCCTTATTCTTATCCAGTGATTGTTTATTGACCATAGACATTTAAAGAAAGAAAGTGTATTGGAGTTGTTACTCTCCTTTGTGAAACGCACCTCAGCGGTTACCCACGTTCAACCAAGAAACATCTGTGAAGAATTCTTTGACGTGCCTCACGAGTGTCATCCGAACAGAGCTAATGTGCTGACATTTCCCTGGCTTCCGACAATCAAAGAATTCCTTGATGCTGTTACTCAGAAGAGTGCTGATAAACCCTGGCTGAATGGACTGCTGAATAATTCAAATGAAGCGACACAGGAAAAAGAAGACTGGGTGTACAAGGTTGTGTCTCAAGAATGTCTTGGCCGTCCGTTGGTGAGTAAAGGTTCTTTGAACGCTGTTTGAGGTCAGATACCTTGGATCCGATTTCGAGTACGAGACAGCTAGATAGTGAAGTATTTGAACAAAACATGATGTTCTTGTTCGATTTTTGGCACGCTTCTCTTCGGGTGCTCAATTCTTATCCAGGCTCCTTCGAGGGATGCCTTGGAATAGCCTCCTGCACAGATACTCTTTGTGCTCGTCACGCGTTTTTCTTCGATGATTTTCTGCTCATCGGAGCTGCCACTTCCATTCACTGCCGGTTTGCCTTGGTTTTGAGAAACCAATCAACATCCTTTTAAGATTGCTTGACGAACCCAGAGGACCTCTGCAACAACAAGCTTTATTTCCCCTTTGGTCACAAAAATATTTTACAAAGATCGATATAAAAATTCTGTTCCAACAAATGTAAAGGGGTATTGTCCCAGTGATTTTGGAGTGTTTAGGTCAATTGTGTGCAAAATGTTCTTGGAGAATTGCGAAGATGTCAAATGAAAATTTAGCAGGAAGAAGGAGATGGTATGAAAATTGGCAATGGCAATTTTTTTCAATTTTCGGTCCACTTTCATCCTCGCCAACCATAACAACAGACGTCAGTAAATGGTTTCAATGCACTAATATAGTCTTAGGGAACATAACTAAACCATTATTTTTGGTTTTGCTTTGAGAGAAGACAAGTTTTAGCTTTTTAAAATGTTTCTAAAATGGCGTGACAATGCCCCTTTAATTCCTCTGGCTGTTTCACGGTTTTGCATTTTCGCTCACAAGGAACTAAAGACACCTCATGTACCTCTAATTCCTCAAGCTAACAACGTTTCTTTTTGCTCATAGATTCTTGTCGGTTGTCTTCGAAACTCTTACAAAACTGGTCAGCTTAAACTGTTTGACAAAACAGCAGAAATCACTTGCATGATTGCAGCCACTCACCAGCAGCAATCCACTGGACATGATTGTACAACAGACTGCTGCCGTAGGAAATCGACTGTTGACGGCGCCAGCTGTCCTTACGCACAGACCTGGCATACAGACGCCATGATTCAAATCAACAAGTTTGAAGTTGTCATGGAGAAATTTCACTTGAGAAATCTTGTACATGAAGATTTTTCTGGAGCTGAAAATCGTATTTACGTTCAGTTTTCCTTTGATGATGTAGAAATTCTTATTTCTAAAGACCCTTGCGGGAAAACATATTGCGAGGGAGAGAGGCGATGTTTTGGAAAAGGGAAAGAGAAATCTGTAGTTTGTTCTACGAATGAGGACGCCAACCCAACATTGGATGAGGGAACTATTGGGTTCATGTGTAAGATTATTTTTATTGTCAGGAACTGTGAAGCTGCAACACTTCGACGAGTAAAAGAAGGACTATATTATCCTTGCGGTGTGGAAATCAAAATCGTCGCCGTTTGGAGTAATGAAGTTCAAAAGGCAGCAAAAAGTAAGGGCTTACCCTCGGATCGAATAGGAGGGGAGACATTCTCTTCGCTATTTAACACCTAAACTATGAGGCCAATTGTCTACGGTTGACAGATCAGCCAAGTCACTGAAGGCTTTTACAAATCGTATTTGCAAATGGACACCGGCTGCAAGGGCTGCACCCTATGTTCCACATAATGTACTTAACACACAGTTGCAGATTCACGCTTAGTTATAGATTTTAATAACCTATTTTGTATCACTTAATATATACGTTTTTTCTTGTTTTATATCAGTTTTAGTTTTTTAGCTTTTTGCAGTGTCCTCTAATTAGTATGGGTATTATCACAGGCCACAAGGCTTTGACACGATAATAAAGTTCTTACTTTTACTTCCTTACTTGCTGCTCTGTAAACAATTGTAATTTTGTCTTAGGCTTCAAGCTACAAAGAAAAACTGCTGCATTGAAACTTGTGAAGGCAAGCTTATGTTGGGCACAGTTTCTTCATCCTGGTTGCTTCTACGTCATCACTGAAACAGCACCAAACGAAAAAACTTCCTGTATCCTACAAGATGGCAACTTGCATGCACTCATTAACGTCAGTTCTGATATGGTGTTGGAGAGAATTTGCTGGTGCCAAAGTTGCGGCCTCGCCTCATTGACGGATGCAGAAAACAACAAGGAAGTTTCCCAAGCGCTTGACGAACTTAAAGCGGATTTTTTGAAGAATGATCCCCTGTATACAGTTGATAATATTCTCTGTAATGCTCCGTGTGAGAAGGATGAATATGACAAGTCTTCGGAACCAAGGTATGACTGAATTATCTCGAATAATTTCACTTTGCGATTATTTTCAAGTTCATTAAAAACCTAGTGTGAAGAGTTAATAACAAATAGTCCAGACGCTGTTTCACATTGCTACCAAATGAGTCATGATTAGCGGAAATTGAGAATGGCGCACTTGAAGAACGTTGTCTACATTTTCGGTCTGGCCAGCTGCGGCTCTCGCAAGATCTTTAGTTTTTAATCTTTAATTAGGATAATTGCCCATAGTTTACACTAATCCGGCGATGGGCAGTGCCAGCTATTTACAGCGGCATACTACATCCACATGAATGATTAACTATTAACAATAACACAGAAGTCGCTAAGGCAAAACAAGAGTCTTGAAGTGGGCAATAGAAGTTGCATGGACGACCGGTAGGGGAAGCCTATTCCATTCTGGGATTGTGCGGGGGTAGAACGAATACTTATAAGGAAGGTAAGTGCATGAAATTTGAATAGTTTGGCTGCCTGATATTGGGGAATCTGGGACTTATTTCCAGAGACCAATAGAATGAACAACAGCAACAATGTATTTTCCTCCCAAAGCAATATAAACTGCTACACGATTTAAAGCCTTGTAAGCCCAACCTGTCTAATAGCTGCCGGCGGCTAGGAGTATTATCCCCCCCCGGATGAGATGCGAGACCATCGCTGGTTACTCTCCAGCATTCTGGGTGGAGAGAGGCATTGTGAGAGTGAAATGAATCCATTTCCCAAGAACACAATAACCCTGGCCGGGACTCGAACAAGGAGTCCAGTGCACCCCGAGTGCGGCCACCATCAGGCCAGCGCCCCTCCCACACTGGAGGACAAGTGCAGTTCTTCATTTTCCAAGTTGTGCCGCCAAGATTGTTCATTAAATTTTTTAGTCAGCAAGGTCTCATGTTCCTTTCCCTGTTGGAAGTGATACGTTATTTGTCTCGTTTATTTCATTATAGGAATGAAATAAGAGACATCTGACTGCGGGTTTTGATACAGTGGAAAAAAAATGATAGGAAGAATTTCTAGATATTTTCTATTTTGTCATTAGCCGGTTGGCGGATCGGGAGGCGTGGTCGCCTAATGGTTAGTGTGCTGGGCTCCGGATCGAACGGTCTGGGTTCGAGCCTCTAGCCGGGCAAGACACTTTACTCTCACAGTGCCTCTTCACCCAGGTGTATTTATGGGTACTGGTGAAATACTGCTGGGGGTAACCCTGCGATGGACTAGCATACCATCCGGAGGGAGGGGGGAGTAGAAATACTCCTTGTCGCTTCATGCCACGGAAACCGGGATACGCTCCAGTGGTATGGGCCACTAGGTTCGACGCAGACTTCACCTACCCTTCCGGTTGGTGGATCGAAGTCAAGGGGTGCTCTCCATTACACCAAAAATTCCGGTTCAAATTTCTGGATATTTCCAGTGGTGAAAGGAAGAGCATCTTCCGGTTGACTGCACCGGAAGCCATCGGCTGCTACATGCGACGCATTTGAAATTCAAATAGCGTAGCGTGTGAAGTCAAAAACGAAATGCAAATTATTGACTCCTTGGAGCCTCGTAAAACGTATATTACCATGTTCTGAGAGAAACAGAGGGAACATAGGCGAAGTTGCCGTTTCAAAAGTGTATTACGATCTCTATGAGGTTTTAAAAGAGTTGATAATTTTCGTCCCGAAACAAAACGTTTAATGAGTAGAACAATGGTTCTACATGCATATTGTAGTTGGTACATATCTTAACCTCCCTCTTAGAAACAACAAGGAAAAATAACCAAAAAAACCCTCGAGGGGTTATTCTATTTAGAATTAACCGCTTTTTGGCATATGTAGCTGCTTTAAGATGTCTAACTCGCTCAATTTGCAGACAAACGAATTTGAGCTGAATAGAAAATTTCCGAAAAAGAGGACAACCTTGCAAGGTTGACCCAAATTTTCGAAATTTTCTTCCCGGAATTTCCAGTTCCATTCGACGTTGTTCCTGGAATTGTTGAAATTCCCTGATAAATGCCTCTCATTTCGTAAATTTTACACGTTCCAGATTTTCTGGAAACTTTCCCAGGAAATTTCTGTACCATTCACTCTGGTTCCAAAATATCCGGAATTTTTGGTCGAATGGAAAGCGCCCAATGTTTATTTTCTTTTGCAGCTGTTCTTTAAGCACACATGTGCTAGTGAGCTTTCGAGGTGTTATTGTCAACCGAGAATTGCGCCAGTCAGACACTCCCAGTCAGCGGCTTCCTAATGAGCTGGTGGAAGTACCAAAGTTTGGTGCAGTGAAGATAACAGTCATTGAAGGCCTGCAGCTGGGCTTTGTTGTACTTAAAAATGCAATTATACAATTGAGAGTGCAAGACATAACATCGCCCAACATGATCTCTGTCTACCTGGACTTGAGTAAGACAACTTATATTTGCGGGATACTACCTGGTGAGTAGTCTGAAGTTACCACAACCCACCCGCTCCCTCACTCACCAAGAAAAACTTGCCCGCGTTTTATGGGCGCGTGGGAGTCTTTGGTAACCAGAAATAAATATGGCCGTGTCTACCGAACCCAGCTGTCCAGGTGCATCCCTGTAATCAGCATTTGAATTACTTTTCAAAAGAAAGAGCACACACAGTATTACCCTGGGTACCAGAGGTTTTCTAGCGGCACGGGGGAAACTTCCCTTGGGTGGCCGAAGGAAAACGTTTCCTCTTTTCATGCTGGTCAAACCGCGCATGAAAAGCCTCTGGCACCCAGGCTAAAGCACTATTAGTAGTTTGAAATTTTCACAATGTTGTTTTTCTTTTCTTCCTTATGTACTAACACAGACAACAAAGACAGGCTTTTATAACAATCTGTTTCCTTCTTTAGGCGCCATTGTCCAGTTTCGTAGATTGGTGAGAAAATTGTCCCGCTCCAGAAACATGTATTGCACTTTTGAGGTGTGTTCGTCAATTGTTGTGGAGAGGCGAGCGATTACGAATCTTACCAATTTTCAGCCGAATCCACAAACTTTGGTCAGTGGTACAGCATCGAAAAGCGGCGAAGAAATTTGTAAGCTACCTCAAAATCGTCGTCTCATGGAGCTCATTCAAAGCGAGGCGCAAGGGAAATTTGTACAGACTATTTCACGCTTGCATTGCCGAGTAACCACTGTACAGAAGGCGAGCCTGCGATGGATATGCAAACGATGCGAGGGGCTGGTTGTGAAAAATGAATGTACCACTGGATGTCTCTGTTCTAAGGATTCCAAGTTTCATGCTGAAGCCAGGTACATCTCTGTTGTACTAACAAGTTTACATAAGGAACTAAATATGTTTAAAATAAATTAAATATTTTCTCACCCACGATTGGACAGACAATTTACGTGCGCATCCTCTCAGTCGTCTCTTTTTAGAAAAAATAACAGGTGCGGGGAATGATGGGAAGGAGGCAGAAATCGCGTCCTGTTATTTTGGGGACGAGTCAGAGCTGGAGGTAGCCTGTGATTAACAGGCTTCTGTCATCCTTACCAGTCGTTATTCGCAGGCTAGCCTGAGAGTAACTCTGGGATTTGTGGGTGTTTCTCTCTTCTAGGTGCGTGGTGGAAGATGGGACAGGTGAGGCTCAGCTGTATGTTTATGACGATTTGGTATCCACGGTGCTAAAGCTGTCCAGTCAGCAGTGGTGTCATCTTCAGGATTTGGCCATGCGTACTGGGGAGCTGTTGTATGTGCGGCGCAAATGGCTTGGCGGGAATAGGAAGGTAAAGCGAACCAGCTGCACTTGATAGAAAATTATTTTAATGACGAGTACTGGGTACTTTTCTTCGAACAGAGTATTAGTTTCAAAGAAGTAACAAATAAAGAAGTCATCGCTTCGTGGAGTGAAAATAACGCACAAAAACAGAAGAAAGATTTAGCTTGGGCTTAACGTTTTCTGAATTTCTAAAGCGTTCTCAATTAAAATGTGTGTTTTTCAATAGTATAGTGGGGGTTCCCAACCTTGGCGTAGTGTCTCGAACACTCACTTTAGAAGCCTTTAGACTCGAAGTGTGTTTATTCGCAACAAGTGTGACCTGCCTGTTTATTGTGGAAAGAAGCTTTTGTTTCTGATCTGCATGTACTTTCATAATTGTTGACGTGAACTAAAAGGCACAAATAAAACTGTTGCAGGTGGATGATCAGATTAATCGAGGAAACTTATTGTCAGGAGAAGGACAAGCTAAATTGCTCCTGCAAAATCACTGTTGTTCATCACGATTCAAACGGCAAGTCATGTTGGAATGTAAGGTGTTCCGCTTCAACAAGACTACAGGAGATGGAACAAAGAAAGGTAAGAAACAGCAATACTCATCTCAAAGTCCGTGGAAAAATATTTGATTCAAGATTTATCTCGAGCCGTATCTTTTAAATTTTCAGGGTACGAGTCTCGCAGTATCACTGTAGCTTCTACAGAACACACCACTCTTGTGTTGCCCAGACTCCTCTTGAGGGCAGTCGGTATTTCCGAGGTACAAATTGTAGAAGGAATTCGTCAACTGATACAAGAAGTCAAGGGCGGAAACAAAGCAAACTGAGCAAAGTGGACACAAGAGCATCAAATACTTTTTGCAAAAGTTACATTTTGTAAGGTTGTTTGCAAAATTTTCTGTGGTGTAATTATAAATGTCAATAATTACCTCATTGTAGGGAGTTCAAGCAACGAAGGCAATGCCAAGAACAGCGATGACTACAAAAAGAATTGATATTTTATTCATGACTTCATTTTGCGGAGGATTCGGCGTCTGTTTCATACTGTTTTACATAGGAAGACTAAGAAATTATCCTTGTCAGTTGCTTGAAACTCAATTGAAATATGATAGAAATTGAATGAGATAGGAATTTGTAAATAAGATAGGAATTGTATGAGATGGGGATTTAATAAATTAATGAAATAGGAATTTGTAAATAAGATAGGAATTGAATGGGATAGGAATTTGTAAATAAGATAGAAATTGTATGAGATTGGGATTTAATAAATGAGATAGGAATTGAATGAGATAGGATTTGTAAATAAGATAGGAATAGGATGAGATGGGAATTTAATAAATTAGATGGGAATTGAATGAGATAGAAATTAAACAAATGAGAAAAAGAATTGAATGAGATTTGAAACAAAGAAAATCAACCGCCTCTTTTTTTGGGAAAGAAAGAAAGAAACTCAACAATGGAAATAACAGATCAAACTAGCTGTACCTTATAAACGATGATAAGTCAAAGACTGCTGCAAGGCTGAAACAACGTGATATATTTTGAACAATATTTCGGCTGGCCAGACCAGCCTTCTTCAGGTTTAGATGTAACATCTCACGTTGTTTCAGCCTTGCAGTAGTCTTTGACTTATCATCGTTTATTAATTTTTCAAGTTTGGCTGATTAGATCTCCTGCGAGATCCAACGTTCAATCAGTCAGGATCTACGTACGCGGTTTTTGCAGTCTATTTAGTCTGTATCTTATGTTTGTAGTAGATCATTATCGATCCTTTCAACATAAATTGGTTTGATTTATACTTGATTGTACCACGTGATATTTGTACTCGTTTTGGACGTAATTTGTACTCTACGAAGCACAGTTGGATAATAATTCCAGTAAACCCTAGGCTATAAAAAATAGTGGCAGAAAAATAGCATTGGGGACAAAATCACAATTACATTAATAATAATAATTTTTCTTTTTTTCTTAAACAATATTATTCTTAAAAATAAAGTAAAATAAAACGCTCCTTGACTGGTGTATATATAAATTTGAGCGTCCGACTGTTAAAAAAAAACAAAGTAATGAATTCGTGCTAGATAGGCGTCACCCATATCTAGATTGTTCCTTCTCTTAAGAGTGCGCGAACCTCTAAGGCATAGAAGTGCTGCTCTCAAGATTGCAAAATAATGATAATAATAAAATATTTATATAGCGCTCAATCCGCAAATGCGTAGACGAGCAGAGAAAAAAGAGCATGGAGTGTTACAGCATACTGAAACACACCGTAAAATGTCCGCTTATGTCGCTTGGTAGACTTTCTCAAAGTCGTTCGCTTCTCATTTCCGGTTTGGCAGAAGCGGTACGAACTCTCGCGCCTCACGCTCGTTTTCGCTCTGAGAGCTCGACTAGTAGGCAAGTCTAGTCGCTTGGCCGCTGGTTTTGTAACCTGCGATCATGCCCTCCCTCCCTACTTATCATCTTCTCCATCAGTTAAAAAAAGAAAACGTCTAAAAAATTTGGCCTCATCGCAGGTTACTGGTTATGTAGCAGTGGTTAGACGCTCACCAGCCCCTCCCAGTCTCCATGATTTTTTGGTCAGTCGTTCGCGAGGAGAAAGAGAAAGGGACGTCTGTAACACAGACGGATTTCAGAAACGAACCGGAAATCCGTCTGTGTATTTACCGGCGGCGTGTAACAAAAAGCCGGAAATCCGTCTGTGTTCGCAGGCTACGCACGGTATCGCTTCTCAACCACCGTGTTATTAAATCCTATATCAATTATCATCAATTAGCGCCATTTGTTGTAATTACATAATTGAGTAATTGTTGTCAGAACAAATTACGTCATACCAGTGACCGGCGCGCCCTTCGAACTGAGATTTCACGTGGATTTTGAACAACCAACATGTCACCAGTAACAAGAAGACGAAAGAAGGAAAATTTTGTTCCACACGTACTCGAAGCGGTAAAAATGCTGGCCGAAGGAAAAGATCGTGGAGCTTCGAGGCAAAATATCGTCAAGCACTTGGAGGGAAAGTTAAATGAAGAGACGAACAGTGTAAAGAACTTGTCCTCGCCGGCCGAGGCTGCAGTGAAATCCGCCATTTTAGCAGCTTTAGATTCTGGTTTGCTTGTTCAGTCTAGTGGAGTTGGTCTCAATGGATCATTTATGCTACCAAAGGTATCGAAAGAACTATCAGCGACACATGCTGGCAAACGGAAAGCTGCCATCACCAAAGAGGCAAAGTTGAGGAACATTTCATCACTTGCCAACGAATTTCATGAAAGAACCTCCTATCAAACCAAACCATCCAGTGTCCAGAATTCGTCCAAACGACAGCGAAATACCAAACTACTTTTCCCTTCTGGTGATTTAGAGTTTGAAAGAAGCGATCAGTCTGAAACTGCTGAGAAAACTCCAGCTTTAAAGACGATATTGAAACCACCGCGCAAGGGAAAATTCCCTTCCAAATTGAAAGGGAAGAGTGGTGCACGGAAGGTGAAGTTTCGCTCGCCAGCGAAGGTAATTTTTATTTCGCCTTGTATCAGAAGACGATCACAGCGAAAGTAGACTGGATACACCGTGGATTCCTGAAGAAAGCTTGCAGAGGAGCTCAGGACAACAGAGAAACTGTGCCCTCTTCAGTAATACTGGCCCGCGTCGTTACTTTATGAAACAATCTTGTTTGCATTTGAGATTAATAATGTAATAACAGAAACTAGTTGGTTACTTCCAGCTTTCAACGTTGTGTTTCGAACTGTTGGCCACCCTTGGTCACAAGATATGTACACTATCCCAGCATGTCTGTCCAGCCCTGTTGGGGATTGAAACGTCATAATGAAGGTGCGGCAAAAAGCAGGTGGATGTACTCTGATGTTATATTTATGAAAGAATTTTATGTTATAAATTCCAATATGAGTTGACAATTTATATGCCACCTGTATAACCATAGTAACAATCACTTGGTCGGAATCAAGCAGCAGGTTGACAAGCTCTTCCTACCTTTGAATCTCAAGGCATTAATCTGGATGGAACTGATTAAACAGGGTTGGCCAGGGGTGGGTAGTGGTATTCTGATATACCCAAATTAAAACCACTTAGATTAAAGATAAATGAGACAGATTTGGAACTTA
Organism: Blastomussa wellsi; assembly: GCA_947652115.1. Lineage (NCBI taxonomy): Eukaryota > Metazoa > Cnidaria > Anthozoa > Scleractinia > Plerogyridae > Blastomussa > Blastomussa wellsi. The sequence continues at coordinate 22,824,421 of OX393569.1, forward strand.
ACATCTACTGACTATTCTACCAGGATATACCATTTTCTCGTATTTTCAGTGTAAAAATACCATAAACCCAATGTATAATTCCCCTGATTACCATATACCCCAAAATCCTGGCCAATCCTGATTAAAGGGAATGACCTAGTTTTGCAGTAAATAAGGTGGTGCTAATAAAGGACTGTTAGGTATGGAAAACCATGCATCCAAAGTGGAGCAATCCTCCAAATGACAGCAAAATTCCAAGCTTTTCCCTTTGGGACAGACTTGACATACATTTTTGCGAGTAATTTTGCTGTATTTTGCAGCATTTTGGCGATCCCAAAGAGCAAGTCTTTTGCTGTATTTTGCAGCATTTTGGCGATCCCAAAGAGAAAGTCAAAATACAAATTACAACATCCCCCAAAATGTCGACTTGGTATGGCAGCTGTTAAAGTGCACCTAACCCCAAAATTGTTCTTCGCTAAAATAAACCTTTGTACCAGTTTGAAACGCAGGACACCTCTTCCTTTTTACCAAATGCTGACTTTTCATAGCATTCAAAAGTTACGATAAACAGCGTTGTTTCTTGCATGACCGAGTCAGGCATGGGTCTATTGTTAGGAAGACAACACTAACTGATTTGCATGCATGTTTACAAAGACTTGATGTAACGCAAATCAGTTTGTCATGTCAAGATTTGCCCAAAAAATTATCCAAAGTTGCATTGTCCAAATTTCTCTTGCTTAAATGTCCAAAATTTGGGGGCTGCAGTCAAATCCCCCCACAGCTCTTATGCTGATGGACGTAACCCTCGGAATAGGCCCATGCCCCTTCTGACTTGGTCATGCAACAAATGATGCCCAGTTTTTCATAACTTTTAAATGCTGTACAACGTCAGCATTTGATAAAAAAGAGAAACAAAAGGTGTATTGTACGTGTTTCCAACTGATGCAAAGGTTTATTTTATCAAAAAATATTTGTCTGTTTTTTTTTGGTCTACAAATACTGTGAGGTATTTGTATGTTATATTATTATATGTACATACTTGTTTCATGCGTTATTGTTATTCCAGATTAAGATTAGAGTACAACCCTAAGGTGTTGTCAGTAAAAGTTTAAAAGAACAACATTGCAAAAGTACAGAACTATGTCATTGCAAATACACTAGCAGTTTCCCAGGTTTAGTTTCATGAATTTTATAAGTTGTCTATTTTATGCTCAGGAGCCCAAAATTAGCTCTGATTCTCACTTGTGATAGTGTCAATTCACAGACGGACACTATCAGCCCATAATACCTGTCTGAGTAAAATATCCAGATGGATTATACTGTCAGTACTCGTCCATGAATTGTTTTCTAAAATAAGTTAAAACTAGCATATTAGTCCACGACAACATCGAGTAACATGAAGTATATAGTTAAAATTTTGGGAAGTTTGAGATGTCTTTGAGAATATCTCCAAACAATTCGGGGACAATTTCCAAACTTCTGGGCAGTACACATAGTACTGCTCAAACATAATTTGTTAGAGTTGTCACCACTCATAAATTGTATTAAACGTCTGGAAATCTGATTGGTTATATCATCGTTTTCTATTCAATGACAATGGCTCATTTAATTACCAAGCCCTATAACTTGTGGCTACTGATTAGGTTTTTTCATTTTTTTTTGCACTATTTACAAATTATTTGTACATGAAAGTACATTACTAGAAAGAAACATAAGCAAACTAAATTACACAAATAGTGAAAAATAACATGTGCGCAGTGACCAAAGTAGCTTAAGCTTTCGAGTTGGTCACTGCCACAGACAAGTAATTGGCATGAACATGTACATTACAGGCATTTACAGGAACAAACAAGTTTAGAAAGTTAAGTACAAATAGGTATATAATACATATGTTACATCATTAGAAAATAGATAAATTAATAGCACTTAATAATAAAAGCAAAAGCAGGCTATGGGCAGACTACACTTAAGAGAGTAACTGAGTTGCAAAAAAAAACAAGTGTGGTTATACTTTAACCATGAAATAGTTACCATTTCAAACAATTAGGTATTAGTAGATGTTAACTCCATTATTGTCTTTGATTTTGTCTAGTTTTGACTACTTTGCATTCCAACATGGCTAGCAGTACAGATTCAGTCACTATACATACATGTGCACAAAAGGATCATGTAAGCGAATCGCTTCGCCAGAAATTGTTCTTGCTTTAGTTTTGGTTTGATGTAAATTTCCAATTGGTAATGTTACAAAACAGTTGGTTCATACTTTAAGCCGTGCTCTATCACGTTGGGGTGCTTTTGGGGAGTTTGGAGAGCACTCATGAAGCTTGAGTTGCTTTTGGCTATTGCCTTGGACAACTTTCAAGCTTCTTTCCTGTTCTCCAAACTTTCTGTATGCACCTTAAATCGATAGTGTACAGCTTAAGACATGGATCGATTGCTTCAGTATAAATATAATAACTCCATACACTTTGTATGCCAAAACGAGGAGAAACGTGTTTGGTTTATTTCACCACTGAGCTTTCTGTAAGTATGCAAGTGCAACAGATTTACATTTGTATGAAAAGTGTGGGTGTCCTGTATTTCATTTTTCAGTTACCTTTATAAAACTTCTCAGATGTCAATCAATAGTTTAGTGAAGCATGTGCCACATGAACAAATGTACATGCAAGAGCACCATTTGCTAGGCCTCTATTTCACCACAGCCAATCAATTTTTGGTCACATTGTGTGGGCAACAAAACTGGTCGTTCCCAAGCTGTGAGCAAGAGACATGAAAACAAGAGACATCAATCAGACAAGTTAGTCAGAAAGCACTCCATTTTATCTTTATTTTATTCCACTTGCAAAGTATCATTTTGCTGGGGCAAAACCTGATGTTGAAATTATTTCCATCTGGTAACAAACCAAAGTCATGTTTACATGTAAATCTCGTATCACTTCTTTACTAGCTGTGGTTATTTGCTAAAAACTGTTAATTTCAATTTTTCAAAATGTATTACTAATTTTCACAAGACCATGAAGACAATTCTCCAGTTTAAAACTGTTCTAGAATTCAGACACCCCAAGTAACTTTCCTTGCTAGCAGGTGGCTAAAGATTTAATTAAGGGCAGAAATTGTCTACAAAATATCAGATTAAAAGCAAGCCAGACCCAATACAGCAACTTAAGTATAACATGGATTTTAAAAAGGTCCAACCTTTTTTCACAGCCAATGTCACTACATTATGTCCATACCCAGGATTCTGTTTATTTGTGTATTAATTATACTGCATTTTAATATAACCAGGAGCAATAGACTTGTAATCACAAAATCACGGCCACAAAACAAACAGCCTGGATAATTTCATGGAAGTCAACGTAAACTTGAAAAAATTCAGACCAACATTTTCAAGTTTAGGTGAATGCGTAATCCACTTTAATCTTCCCCAGTTGTGCCCATCCATGTCCTATTTGGCTTTCCTGAGTTTCTTTTGAATTCTTCTATTTTAGGTTGCTATTGCTTCAATTTTAAGTTGGTATCAGAGTTAAGACCAGTTGGGCAGTCCTGAAATGATCTAAACATTGTGAACTAAACAAACGATCCATCCCATAAAACAAGGGAAATGGATCCCAAATAATCTCTGGTAACCTTTGTTGTCTATAAAGTTTATATACAGTTTACTCTTGTTCATTAATATTAAAATAATTTATAGTCAATTCCCAGTGGATATGTCAGCTGAAATACATGCTGAAAACAAAAGGCTAACTAAAAATGTGTTAGTGCTTTTAGAAACAATAGTAAATAATTCCAATACTATTGTTAGTATAACACCACCCAGTTAAGTGTGTATAGAGAATCTAATATCAAATACTGAACTAAGGGATAGGGGAAATTCAAATAAGGCAGACACAACTGATGTCATGTTCCAATATTGTCCATTAATAAGAGGTTCCTACAAGAATACAAAACTATTCATGTTCACATGGCTGAAAGGTTGATTGGGTTTGCACTTACCAGTATATTGCTTTATAATGCTACATTTTCTTTTACCCAATACCACCATTATCAACCACAGCAGAGAAAACAGGGCTTCCTAATGTGCGAAGTCAATAACCTGACTGTTTCCTGTCCTACAGCAAACAAATTGTACTCATATATAAAGGATGATATTTCACCATCACAATATTTATCAGTGTAGTGATATGTGATGTCCACGTATTTGTTTATTAAGCTTTTCTCCTAAATGACTTTGTTGTGCCAAAAAATATCTGGACCTCTCTATGGAAGGTTTTTATGTTTGAACTCTCCTCCACCCCTTCCAAATTTCTAGTTTAGTGTCATACGTTGGCTTTTGAGCCTGTCCCCCAACCTCCCCATCCCCTCAGAATTTCTGATTACCTTCTATGGGGTGGGTATGGATATTTTGTGGTACAACACATCGCATCTTACTTCTCTACTATTGCATTTATCCCAAATGACAAATGGTGACTTTTATACCACACTATCTATCACATTTCTGACAAACGAAACAAAATTATGAAAGGCTCTCCTTCCATATACAGGAACAAATACAAGACCATACACTCTTGCCTTGTTCTTGTCAGCATGAAGTAGGAAGGTGAAACATCCTTGTCACTTTACAGGAATTACTCCATCAGCACAACGCTGTGTATAACACCCAGTTCCACAAACAATCACCCTTTTTCTCTCTTCATATTTTTATTTGCATTAATTATTTCATCACTGGCACACTATATACAATAGTATACACTACTTACAATACAATACTCAATACTATTACTACACTTGTTACAATGTTCATGCTATCTGAAATGCAAAGTAATTGCCAAATATAGCATTTCAGGTAGCGTAAACAGCATTAGTGTAAGTGGTATTAAAATTGTATTGTAACAGGAGTAGTAATGGTACTGAGAATAAAAATACACTTATTTGATTCGTCCGAGCCCAATACAATATGGAAAGATATTGAAGTTGAGACTTAAAAGTATTTTATTATACTGAAGAAATAATACACCTAATCAAAAGGCTCAAAACAGAACAATTAACAGAAATAAATTCTATAAATTTGGCACCTTTGTTTTAAAAGATGTCTGAGCAAATGTGCTAATCGTCTTGAAATCAGTAGCGATGGTCTGAATCGAAGAGAACTGAATAACATAATTTTTGTCAATTGATCTGTCACAGCTTTTCATGGCTGCAAGATCTACAAAATTACTGTGTTTACAACCTTTGTAGTCAATTTTTTTAATTTCCCAATATTTCAAATTGATTTTGCCCATGTGCAAGCTATAGCGTTAGCCCATTAGATTCCATTGTTAAATAATCAGTCCCAAGCGTGCCCATTAAATATCCCTGACCTGGAGTTATTTCTTTCAAATAAATGAAAATTTCATTAAGCAAACAGCACCATGTTTACTAGCCTGTCCAATATATTGCTGTCCAATATAGTAAAATATTGGATCAGCACACGACCACAACGCAGACATTTCATTGGTGGATTATTTCTGAGGTATAATAAAGTTTATTGTATATGGCATGTAGTATTGTATGCAGTGTACCAGTGTTGTAATAATGAATACAATTAAAAATGAAAAAAGAGAGAAAAGGTGATTGTTCATGGAGTTGTCTGCTATGTGTTGCACATCTAACATGATGATTGTTTGTTCCAAACAATCATCTTTTACCATCTGCCAGTGTTGTATTATAGAATGTAGATGTAGAGTCCTTGTTTAGAATAACATAACAGTTGTTGCACACTGGGTGCGGTTTGGATGATTTGCTTCCCAAAACAGTCTTGGATGTACATAGTTCACAAAATACCTTGCCACAGTGATGGCAGTGGTGCTGTGTGTAGAACAAAACAATAATTGAACTGACTTGTACACAACTGACAATTTTGAACAGTCATCAACAGTCTTGCTACTACGAGCAGGGGTTTCGATAAAATTTGAAGTATGCAGCTGCTTTGAGTAGAATATCTGACTATTTTTTTAAGAATCTTCCTTTAATTTCTTCAACTTTGGGTAAAAAATTAGCTGACATTTCTAATATAAAGCAAAGTACAACGAAGTAGCCGGTGCTTTAAGCACTGCTCAAGTGTTGATCACTGGTAATGATCACACTTGCTCCACACCGACAACTTAATGCTCTTTACAATACTACCTACTTTCCAACAAAGTTGGCCTAATTAATACCTGACATTTAAGTCAATTAGTACTGGTACTTGTTGTATGCAGAATCCTTTTAGCTTAATATATAAAGCCTCGCCATCTTTGCAACAACCTAATTTTTGAAAAGCAATATTTCATGATGTTGCTTTTCACCAAGGTATACGATTTTTATAACCACAACTTTTTGCTTAGACACTGAAAGTGCTTAGGTCTGCATATAATGATATTGCTGCACATCATTCTTCTAGAAATTGGAAGAAACATTTAAGTTAAAGGATGGTTTTTTTTTTTGAAAAAATTTCACTTGACTTTACCAACCTTGTCTTTGTTTGATTTCAAGGCTTTTTGACAATTTTGACACACTCTAATATCCTCAGGATGTTGCCAACGTACATCTGTTTCTGATTCATGGATCTGAGCAATTTGCATCTAGGGCAATGCACACAAAATATAAAACATTCACATGGTGCACGTATTCATGAGTTGATATTGTCATGTTTGACTTAGAGGGTGTATATAGTTTTCTCCTCCAATAAAATAATATGATATACCTTTTATGGATTTTGTTTATTAAATAAATTTATTTTTTGTAGACAACAGTGAACTTTACCAGTATTAGATTCCTACCTGTAATGACTGAGATAAACGAACAAAGTCTCTCTGCACTGTTTCACTTTGGTTGAGTTGTTCTGTCATTGATTGCAGTTGGTTCTTTAACTGTTTATTTTCATCTTCTACTTTAGTCTGTAATAGAAGTTTGTTGCCATTTACTTAAAATAACATTATTTTGAAATAAAACCTTCAGAGCAAGTTAAATAGTTAGCATATGCAGGCATAGTTGATCATTACACAAAGTTACAATGTGGCCAATAATTGTAGTCAATACGACAATGAGTCAGATGCTAATCAAAATACTGAAAACGATGATGATGATGATGATGATCAGAACTATGACAATGACAACAAGGTGCAGGATGGCAATGACCATGCCGACAATAATGACGATGATAACAACTAATGCACATTCATACCTTGTCTTCATTAGCCTCATCCAACTGTCCTCTGAGTGCGATGATGACTTGTTTAGACTTATCTTCTGTGTTCTTTAATGACTGACCAGACTTTCTAAGCTGAGACTGTGCCTATTGATAAGCCAAAACAGTTTACTTCACAATCAGTAAGGTAGCAACCAAGTGAGCAGTAACACTGTTCTCTAGTGTAGTAAATCACAATGATTTTAATTTCTAGACACACAATTATGATTTTTACAAAAATGAGCTAAAAATTGCTCTACAAGACTTTTCAGTAAGTTGCGAACTTTTTGTTAATAGCAATAAATTGATTATTGCAGTATTAAAATAACAGAAGTAAACTATATATTAATAAGAACAAGAATGAACACCAGGAAAAAATATTGTTCATTCTTCTTTCTTGTGAGGACAGCATAAAAAAGAATGCATTTGTTTTGCTAATAAACTTGCCCTCATGTTTAGTGAAAACCAGTCAAAACTACAACATTTCAGTAGATGCTACGTTTGTTTAACAACATTACCTCTTCCTTTGCACTTTTTTCTCTGCCTAACTCTGTTCTAAATTTGTCTAAAAAATAAAACAAAGTAAATAATAAAAAAGTTTCAAATATTTATTTATGTCTAGCATTAAAGTGCCTATGAAGTAAAAAAAGTTTTGGCCCATTCGCTTGTTTATTGTTTGCGGGTTTAAGCCATCAAAAACGCATTCTTTGATTTTTGGAGCTTTAAAGTTTGGATTACGCAAGCTGACGTGGTTCCGTTTTGCGCTGGGCTAAACGCTCAGATTTCACATGAAGTGACGCAGTTGGTGGTTCTGAACACGATAGCGCCATGGCGGATAAGAGAGCGAAGAATGGAAGATTGAATTATTGTGCGGCTGGTGGCCGCAATAAAGTCAACTGCTCCAACAGAACTGACACAAGGGATTTCGATGTATAACTTCCCCAAAGACGAAAGTGCGAGGTAAAAATGGACTTGATTCGTGCGCATTCACAGACAAGATTTCCTGCCAAACAAGTCGTCATTTTTGTGTTCAGTATATTTCGACGATAACCGCCTCGAGCACAAGCCATGTTTCCGAAAATTCGTCCAAACGTCCAAAAATTCGGATGTACCGAAGACATCGGCAATAACTGAACAGTCTGAATGAAAGCGGCGAAGAGTAAGTGAAGTTTATTGATTGACATCGTGTGCTATTGAATACATGCCCGTGTGAAACATGCACACATCTAATTGTTTAGTTGCGAAGGTTGATTTTTTTCAGAAACAATCGAGATTAATTTTGTCATCAAAAAAGATATGGCACGTGTTTGTTCAAAATGGAAACATATTCTGAAATAGTGGCATATACAATACATAAAATAGTCATGACTTGCGCGTGGTAGATATAAATCTACAATTGAATCATGTGGTGCCAACTAGAACACAGTAGGAGGTCAAAGTCAAAACACCAAGCTCAGAAGCCTAATGCTCGATAAAATTAATGCAAGAAAAAGCCCTCTACGACACAGAATGGCTCTCTAAAAAAACCTTACCTTGTCCTTTGAGAGCAAAGTTTTGAACATATCTTGCAAATATAAATGAGTCAAAACAAATCACACAAATGAAAAATATTGCAGATTACAGAGGTGTCAAACTACAAATGGGAAACCGTTCAGACCTATGACCTCTACACATCCGCGTGGCAGCTGCAATGTTATGGCCTTATTTGAAGAAAAAAAAAAGCCTCCAAATAATACAGTATATAGTGTCCTTTAGAAACCAATGAGAAGCAGAATAGGTCGAAAGACAGAATTATTAAACTATACAGAATGACACATGAACAATTGTCACGAGCGATTGGCTCGTCTGCATAACTAGGCTGTTGGACATGTCCAACTATCTTCATTTCCTGCGAAGAATTGCTGCTTGAGGAGTGATCATCGTTCGAAATGGATGCCGAGGAAGGTATTTTATCGCTACTGTCAGACATAGTTGAAATTTAGCCCAGGAAATACAAGCTATAGTCCTCTGACTAGGAGAAGTTCACTCAAAAGCAACAGGAAACTATGTGTAAACAGCACACTGGAACCACCAACTACGTCATCACTGCTTAATTCGTTCCCAGTCTCTGTAACCCCCTATTTACGTACTTCAAGCAGCAAAAAACCAGATTTTCTTTCCTTTCCACCAAATTTCTTTTGTCATTTTGGAATAAGGGTACAATATACTAAAAACTGTGAAAATGTTTTTTTATTTCATAGGCACTTTAAGTAATTCTTCGAAATGTAGAAACATACTTTCTTATTTTGATAATTGCATTTGCTTGTTTGTTTTTTGTAAAAAAAGTAGTGGTAACTTATACACCAGCTGATGTGATTTGTGAGGCAAAATAATATGTAAATACAGTTTAACAGTCATAAATGATGAATTGGACTTGACAACATGGATTGTGACCTGTAGCTGGTTTGACTATTTATTTTTTTCTCTTAATCATATTATAGCTCATGCACAAGGAAACGACCTACAAAGGCAAATGCGCTAAGATTTAAGCAAATATTATTCACTGCCACAAACTAAAAATTAATATTTAGCTATTAGTGTATGTATCAGTATAACCTGTGAATAAAGCTGTCTTTCTTTGCTCCTGGCCGGTTTGGCGTTTTGTCTCAAGAAATGCCAATGAAATCAGCCGGGAGCAAAGAAAGATGGCTGTATTCGTAGGCTAGCATCAGAGATTCTAACCAGGCCCTTCTACCCAAAAACTGAGGAAACACATATACATGTATGCAATAAATGAATTTTCCTTAAGCTCAGAGAACTGTCTTCATACCCAGTTCAGCCCTCATGTTATCCACATCCCCCTGAAGCATTGCCTCAAGACTGTCCTTTGCAACTTGTTCTGCCATAATGCGATCTTTAAGGAAAGATACCTGTCAGGAAAACATGCATTCAGTTATAAAAGGTAGCAAGGGTCTGAGAGTGGCAACACAACATATTTTTTGTGGCAAGATGCAATAAAAAGGTTCCCAAAGAAAGATCGTAAAATGTTCGCTTCACATAGCTTCAAAGTGAAAACACAAAAGACAAAACAGTGTATAAAGACATTTTAAGATGTTTACTCACAACAGTCTCACTAAAAGACTCCTATACACTAGACATTTAAAAATTATCATTGTGCTAGTTGAAAAGGTTTTCGTTCTACGATAATTGATACTGAGAATTTAATGCCTAGTAATCTTCCTGTATCTAGCAGCTCCAGCAGAAGTCATTTTTTGTCCACAAATGTGCATTGGATTACGGGGAACCTGGGTACAATATCACTTCCTGTTTCAGGTCCGTAGCCAGGTTTTTTGGGCATTCGATATTTGTTCAACCATACTTTTTTGAACACTTGATATATTTTGTATAATTAGAGGGAGCTTCAACTCAAACAGCCCCGTCCGACTAGTGATTTAGCAAATACTTAGCTGAGGTCACAGCTCTTAAACGTTTCTTTCCACTGAGCGCTTTCACCCAGCCTGTGATTTTTTCTGACACTTGGCAGACCACAAGCTGTAATTTGCCATATGTTTTGCTACTATTTTTGCCAGTACAGTTTTTTGTTTTACTTCTATTGCAAAGTATGCTTTAAGCTCTCTAAATTGATTTGATTTGATTGAGCAAATGTCTTGCCTCTTGAATTCAAACGATATGTTTTGCTAAATTTAAACTCAAGAAGAGTCTTAATTTACTGTGCCTTTCAATACCACACAAACTCTCCCCATGTTGACGCATACATTTTTTTTTTGCTGTCTGATCTAGCGGACCTCTCAGGAAACACAGGAAGTTCACTTCAACAGGGTCGAAAGGTCACATCCGTCAGTTTTGATTGGTAGCTTTCGATCCATTCTGTTTGTTTCTATTTTTCAAGTTTCATTGGTTGTCACCATTATGACTAACGACAGCGAAAAACACAATATTATTGTTTTGTTAAGGTTTTGTTAGTTTTGATATTGAAAAGTGCAATGAAGTTTTAAATCTTTAAATGTGAATATGATATAGAGAACAAAATCGCCCTCAAAAACTAAAACAAGGGACATCTATATTACAGTGTGGACACTCAAACCGTGAACACCTGACATTTATTTTAATTTACATTTCTTATGATTATCCAAGGAGAGCTACTTGATATAACCAAAGGATTAGTGTTTTCTGGAGCTAAGAAAGCTAATTCCTCTGTTTACAGGAATGGCTAACTTCGGATAATGG
>OX393569.1:22840830-22960489 GCA_947652115.1 Blastomussa wellsi
TAACATTAAAATTTAATGTGACTTAATTCTTATATAAAAGGTGACTGATACTCTTTCTTGGACTAAAATTTCAAAGACTTTCCAGGACACATTAATTTTTCCATTTATGCAGTGCAAAATCAAACCAATATATTTAACAATTATTCCACGAGCGCATGTTGGATATGAGATGGTAGATAGCCAACGAGGTGCATAGCGCCGAGTAGGTTATAACCATCTCATATCCAACAAGTGCGAGTGGAAGAATTGTTTTATTAAAAATGCCCCAAAAACATTGTACAAATACTGCAAAAATGCATTCTTTTACAAATACACGTACCTTTTTGGTAGGTCAATGGTATATGAGCTCATATAATAGTTTCTTGAATATGTGCCAAACGAACAATTTAAGACCACATAATATCCTCAATGTTAAGAATGATAATAAATCTTACCATTAAAGTAATAACTGTCCTGCAATTTAGATGGATGCCTCAGATTATAAAGGATTGAAAAGCAAAATGATCTGCAAGTCAACAAATTTGAGGTTTTGTGGGCTACAAAACCTCGGGCGAGGTGCAGAAGGCATTCCGGTCGACGGAGAGTCTTTAATTTTTTGTTTTCAAATTCAAGGACTTACAAGGACTTTCAAGGTGCATGCAAACCCTGCTTGTAACAATTAAGTCAAATTTCTAATTTTATTGTGATATTAAAGTGTATCTTAAAAAATAGTTGGTTGAACTTAATTTACTTCACAATTTGATTTTTATTTCCTTTTGATTCAGATTATGGTCAATGAAACAATGAAAAGTGTGGTTTTCCGCTGGCTGAGGAACGAAAGAAGCGGAAAACGTTTTTCTCTCACACGGCTGGGAGTCTGGGTTCGAGGGTATGGGGGGTTTCAGGTCACGTGAGATGTTCACGGTTCACTTTGCATTTGTCAGCCGCCATTGCCTGACCTGTGTTTTCAGTCGCTGTTTCGTTAGGGCGTTTTTTCGTCGCTTGTTTCTACTGTTGCTGATGGCGAAGGATTCTCGTGGTTCCCGTTCCAAGTCTCGAGCGGCTAAACGGCTCGAACCATACAACAAGAGCCCGAGGACTCGTTCAACGGAGCGAAGTGGCGAGGATCGAGTCGCCGATCGGAGTGCTCGTGGCGACTCAAGTAGTAGTAGTCGTGTTCGTTCTTCGCCTCCGCGCGCTTCTGCTGATCCACCGGATTGGGCGAAAGAGCTTCTGAAGCAGCAGCAAGCCAACGCCACCGAGTTGAAACGCTTGCAGAGCGAAGTGGCGAGTTCCAGGTCGCAGAGCAGCCAGAAACCCCGCGCAGCAGAGCCTGAATTTCGCTTCGCGGGTAACAAAAAGCAGTACCAGCTGAACAGTGAGGTCGTGGAAAAAATTGATGGAGCTATGGCAGCGGTTGGTGACGAGGAGCGTACCTTAAAGTTGCAGGAAGGTAAGGATTTGCTTTTAGAACGCAATAAGCACATCCTTCTGGCGGAAAAATACGGTTGGGATACGGTGGCTTGTTATACTGCCGAGCCGCTTGCGAGCGACTCAGATGATGAGAAGAAGATACGAAAGGCGGTAAAGGAGAGCAAGCAGTTAAGAGAGGAAAAGAAAAAAGCTGTGACGTCCAAGGTTGTGCGACCGAAAGGGTCGGGAATTCCTCCACGTACGTCGGAGAGAAGGGTTATCCTCGAACGTAACACGAGTTACGCAACGCCATTAGCGGCGGGAAAACAAAGTGCCCCACGTGACAGTCGGTCGATTTGTTTTCGCTGCTACAAGCCGGGGCACTTCGCCAGGGACTGCCGCTCTGCCAATGTACCGAGCGGATCAGGAGTTGTCGTGCAGTCCTCAAACAGTTTCCAACAATCTACACAATGAGGACCTGTCTCCCGAGGGAACCGGCGCCCATTGCAACGAGGGCTTTTTTCTACGTAACAATGATGATTTAGTAAGTGATTTGGTTGATTTTGCTGATGAAAATGACTTAGAGAAGATCTCTACTGCGAGTTCTGTTGTGGTCAAAGGTCGATTGCGTGAAAACATTGCCTTCTGGCGTAGCATCGGCACTTGTAACTGGTTGCTAAAAGTTATTCGTGAAGGTTATTGTTTGCCATTTGTTGAATTACCGGAGTTGAAGTTTTTTCGAAATCACAAGAGCACGTCATGTGATGCTGAGTTTGTGTCCGCTGAGATTTGTAAGCTGTTGAAGTCTGGTGCTTTAGTTGAAGTAAATGCTGTGGACCTGCTTGTGTGCAATCCCTTGGGTGTTGCCAGGAACAGTTCGGGCAAACCTAGGCTTATTGTGGACTTACGTTATGTAAATCAACATCTCAGATCTTGTAAATTCAAGTATGAGGATATTCGTACGGCAGCTGATCTGTTCCAGCAGGGTGACTGGTTTTTTAAGTTTGATTATACAAGTGGCTACCATCATGTGGAGATTTTTCCAGCGCACACGAAGTTCCTTGGATGCTCTTGGGTTGTTGATGGTTCCCCCAAGTTTTTTAAGTTCACTGTTTTGCCTTTTGGTCTTTCAGTTGGTCCTTTTATCTTTACAAAAATTCAAAAGGCCCTTACGAAACATTGGCGAAAGCAGGGAATTCGAATGTTTACGTACCTGGACGATGGTGCTGGGGCAGATTCCAGTTTCTGCGAAGCCCAGCAGGTCTCTGATGTGGTGCGCCAAGATGTGCGGCGTAGCGGATTTGTGGCTAATGACGAGAAGAGCCAGTGGGTGCCAGTGCAGTGTGGGGAGCTGTTGGGATATATCCTGAGCTTACAGGATGGAACATTCCAGGTCCCCCAGAGAAGGGTGGATGCTTTCAACCAGGTGTTAAGGGATGTAGTAGCTCACCAATTTGTGGTGTCTGCACGCACAGTAGCCCGGTTTACGGGACTCCTGGCTTCCATGAGTTTGGCGCTGGGCCCAGTGGTGCGTCTTTGGACCAGAAGCTTATATCGGGACATCCTGCGCGCCTCTTCGTGGGACAGCCCGGTCCGGTTGTCTGCGGAGGCCCAAGGCGAGGTCGTTTTTTGGCAGAGGAGTTTCCACAATGCAGGCTATCCGATTTGGGCTTCAAGCCCTCGACCCGAGGTTCTGACCTACTCGGATGCTAGTGATTCTGGTTGGGGTGGCTTTGCGGTTCAGATTGGTGGACAGGCGGCAGTGGGGAGTTGGTCAGTCTACGAGAGTAAGCAGAGCTCCACCTTCCGGGAATTGCGGGCAACTGGCCTAGTTCTGAAGTCTTTTGCTCCCCAGCTACGTGGCAAGGAGGTTCTTCACCGAACCGACAACAAGAACACTGAGATCATTCTGTCCGTGGGCAGCCGCAAAGCCAACCTGCACAACGAAGCAGTTAATATCTATAGGCTGTGCAGAGAATTTAACATTCGTCTTACTGTGGAATGGATCAGCAGGGATTTCAACAAGGTTGCGGATGAGCTGTCGCGGATTGAGGATTCAAATGACTACATGCTGGATCCTTCCTGTTTTGCTCGCCTGGACAAGTGTTTGGGTCCTCACACAGTCGATCGGTTTGCAAGTGTCAAGACAAAGCAGCTGTCCAGGTTCTGTAGCCGATACCTTAATCCTGGTTGCGAAGCTGTTGACGCCTTTACTGTCTCATGGGCTGGAGATTTCAATTGGCTGTTTCCTCCACCATACCTGGTTCCTCGTGTCTTGCGTCACATGTTAGAAGGTGGTGAGGATGGAACCTTGCTGGTCCCAGAATGGCACTCTGCACCCTGGTGGCCCCTGCTTATTACTAGCCTTGGTGCGTGGAGAGGATTTGTAACAAACTTCGTTAGGGTCCAGCCCTATGAGGGCATCTTCATTCCAGGAGCAGCAGCCAGCTGTGTCTTCACCGCAGGTGTGCCACCTTTTGGACTCCTGGCGCTACAACTGTGCTTCTGTGGTTCCCATGTCCGGACGTGAGGTACGTGCGTTGCCCTGCGTCATGTGTTTCCAGTGTTGTGTGAAGGCGTGGTTATCAATTTGCAAATGCACAGCAACTGAGCCTGTCATGGGCACCCATGTTCTTACCTGCTGTTATGAAGTGTTCCAGCTGTGTTGGCTTCTCAGGCCTGTTATGGGCACCAGAAAGCTGTTATGGCTTAAGAGATCGATTCTCCATCTGCACAGGGTGCAGCAAGCAAGCCTGTCATGGGCACCCATTTATTTTTGCCTACTGTTATGGTTGTACTGGCTGTTGTGGCTTCTCAGGCCTGTTATGGGCGCTTAAAGGCTGTTATGGCTTGCAGTGTTATAGGCCCAGGAGTCAGGGTGTTTACTTGCACATGGTTCTGCTTCCCTTTGAGGAAATGTGTGTTTACTGGATTTTTTCCTGCTCTTATGACGTTTGTCGTTGTGTTGCAGCTGTACCACCTTTGGTAGAAGAGGTCAGCTTCCCAGCCGAGTATCACGAAGATCGATTTGAACATCCAGAATTGCGGCAGCTAGCAAGGGCCTTACCAACAGTATTGGTGCAGGATCGGGCTGCTACGACGGTCAATACTTATCTGCGTGCTTATAAATCCTGGAAGTCATGGGCCAGTCGTCACGATGCCCCCTTTTCTGCCAGCCGATCCTGTGGTGTTTACGCTGTACATTGTTTATCTCATTCAGCAAACCCGGTCGGTGTCTTCGGTCAATTCTGCAGTGTACGGTGTGAGCTGGGTCCACAAAAAGAGTGGTTACCAAGAGCCCAGTGAGTATCTAGTAGTGAAGCAAGTGGTTGATGCTGCCAGGCGAATTCTGGCTAAACCAGCTAAACGTAAGGAGCCCCTGTCTTCTGCTCTGGTGAGGAAAGTGATCAGTCGTCTTGAGAAAGGAAGCCTTGGTGACCTCCAATTAGCCACGTTGTTTTCCCTCGGATTCTTTGGTTTCCTTCGATGGGATGATCTGCACCATTTGAGAGTGGACAGTTTTCAGTTTGCCGATTCCCATGTGGCCATTTTTCTGGAGAGGAGGAAGAATGATCAGTTCCGTGAGGGATCCTGGGTTTTTGTAGCCCGTTGTAGTACGCCTCCCTGCCCGGTTGGGATTGTTGAGAGGTTCTTGAGAGTTGCGAACCATTCTAAGGGCTCTCTGTTGTTTCGACGTGTATCGAGTACCAGGACAGGAGTGCGGCTGCGTAAGGAGGGTATGTCTTACAGTCGGGCAAAGGAGCTTGTTAAGAAGGAGCTTTGCAAGGAAGGCCTGGACCCCACAAAGTTTGGACTTCATAGCCTGCGTTCAGGAGGAGCTTCTGCAGCCGCAGCTCTGGGGGTTCCAGACAGACTCTTTCAGAGACATGGAGGCTGGCGCAGTGAAAAGGCTCGGAACAATTATGTCAAGGAAACTTTAGACTCGCTTTTACTTGTTACAAAATCAATTTGAAATGGATTTTGACATTGTTTCTAGTTTTCAGTTATTGGTTCCAACAGATCAGTTTCTCGTGTTTAAGTTGAGCTTCAAGAATCTGTATTTTGAACATTTCCCTTTTTACTATCCGGATAGTTTTCGCACGTGCCAGTAGATGTTCTGTATGGTTTTGCCTTTGTTATGCGCTCTTTGCGTTGTCCCTTTGCGTGGTTCGGCTTGGCATGGCTCCCAGCTGTGTGTGAGAAGTGTGGTTTTCCGCTGGCTGAGGAACGAAAGAAGCGGAAAACGTTTTTCTCTCACACGGCTGGGAGTCTGGGTTCGAGGGTATGGGGGGTTTCAGGTCACGTGAGATGTTCACGGTTCACTTTGCATTTGTCAGCCGCCATTGCCTGACACCCCCCACCCACCCACCCATGGAGTAATTCTAGAGGCGGTTGCGTTTTTTGTTTTCATTAGAGACCGTTTGATTCATTCGCTTGATTCAGTTCATTTACTGTGGATATTCTGTTGCAAGTCTTTTTGGATTGAGTTTTTCTTCTTGATGTACTAGAATTATTGTTATTGTTATGGTTTTAATAAAGGTCAGGTTGCGTGGTTCGGCTTGGCATGGCTCCCAGCTGTGTGTGAGAAGTAAGAATTTATACTGGTTTAGTTTAAGTTTAAGTTTAATAATGCTTTTTACCACTGTACAAGATAATAAGAAGATTAATTTAAGCCATATCATATACAATGATTGCTACTCACCCTCCTGGCTCAATACAAGGTCAGATGCTGAGTGTGCTCTCCTTAATCCCAAGTCCTTGTCGTCCTCTGCATCAGAACTCACTTCATTTGTACAGGGAACTGTAGGAATATTGTCCCATATTGAAGATTGTAAGGGAACTAAGCTTGGCTGTTGATTGGTTGGTTGTGGGGATGTCTGTGGGCTTTGTAGATCAATAAGCTGGCCAACCTGTGGTTGCTGCTGTTGTTGTTGAACAGTCATTCTCTGATCAGGTGTAAGTATGTTCCATACTCTTGAAAAAGCTTCTTCTTGCACCCTCAAATTTTCCACAAACTGTACATTTGCCATCTCCCATGTTTGCTTTAAATCATTGTGTGACATTTTTTCCTGTTCCAGCAATCTGCAAACTGAAGATTGAAATGATACAAATTACAAACCCTAAAAAGATTTAGAAACTGACTTTCCAGTTTATAATATAATGATCCTTTTTCTTGCCAAAGCTTGAATGCCACAACCCTAGTGCTCTGTGGTCTGACCCTGGCTTTATTTTTCAATAAAAATATAAAGGTAAGTCTGCAGTCGGGCCATAGTGACCCATCAGGCCGGAGCTTATCCCGGTTTCTGTAGCATGAAGCGACAGAGAGTATTTCTACTCCCCCCTGGATGGGATGCTAGTCCAAACAATTTACTTAATGCATTATGATTTAGGTGTAGTGGCCTAATGGTTAGTGCACTGGACTCTGGATCGGACGATCCAAGTTTGAGCCCTGGCCGGGGCCCTGTGTTGTGTTCTTGGGCAAAACACTTAACTCTCACAGTGCCTCCCTCCACCCAGGTGTATAAATGGGTAATGGCAAAATGATGCTTGGGGTAACCCTACGATGGACTAGCATCCCATCCAGGGAGGAGTAGAAATATTCCTCGCTGTTTAATGCTACACAAACCAGGATAAGCTCTGGTAGTATGCGCTGTTTGGAGTCAGGCCTATCTTTTTTCTGTTCATTTTGTTTATTGAGCATTAGAAATTATAATAATTTAACCTTCATTAGTTGAATTCGTAAGACAAGATCATCCTAACAGTGATCAGGATCACCTTTCTCCTCTACTTATCAATACACTGCAAGACATGCCGGTCAGGAAAATAAAGTTACTGATCACCAAGAGTGAAAACTTTGATGTACAATCAGATTCTTGCAACTTTCATTTTAATAAATGTATGAAGGCAAGATAGAGAGAATTTCTATGTTGATATCAGGGTTTAACTTATATGTTACACTTAGCACCAATGACCCCATTCACACCAACAAAACATGTTTAATTAAATCAGTTTTAATAAAATGAAATAATTTCAGCAAAAATACTGAACGACTGGATTTTGCATAGGGTCCAGGGAAGTTCTAACGTACATGCTTTCACTGTTCCAAATTTCAAGTCAATAAACATCAGTTTAAAGCTTCTTTAAAGGGAACAATTTTAAACCGAGTTTAACAAAAGAACTTAAAATTTGTTTAGCTTTGGTGTGAATGAGATATTAGTTGTAACTTACCATTGTGGAGTTCTTTTCGTAATTTCTCTGCATCCTCCTGCAAAACACCTGAAAACACAACAAAAAATTCATGTTGTCAAGGAGAAAGAATAGCCTTTGTGTTGATAGCTACTTACAGCAGCTGTAAATAGCCCTAACATGGTTATTAAATCCAGAAAATATCCAGAATCTCCCTCAGAATGGATTGGTAAGTGAGGATGGAGCAAAGACTTTAAAGAAATGTAAGAGGCTTAACTGGGATTTCTATATGGGTGGAGATAAAAAATTAATGCATGATTGTATCAGAGCATGCAAAAATGATACAGAAAACCTACATGGACACTACTAGGTCTAATTATTATTAATATAATAATGCTTTCATTGGGCATTGTGGCAGATTTTGTGGGCCAAAATGGAGAATTCAGCAGGATAAAATACATTTTAGCCCACCATGTGTACCACTCAGAAACAAGAAATGGAAGATGCCAGCCAATCAGAATTGAAAACCATTCAACTGTTTTGTGTCATTTTCTTGCGGACTAGCAGCACTTCAAGCTCCATTTAACTTAATTAGTTGAGGCTTTTCCACATGTTGTTCTCAAGCTCTATAATAACAAAATGGCTTAAAAGCCTAACAATGATGCAAATTCTCACTTTTCTCAGCTAGATGACACGGAATTTATTTATGGAAACTCGAAGAAGAAACCAAGCAGCAACTGAAGTGAATGTAAGTTTGTTTTTGTTGTTCAAGCAAAACTTATTCAATGCCAAAGTACCAGACGAGTTCAGGTTGCAGCTACCTGGTACAGCTACATCTACACTTATAACTTGCAATATCCTGTAGACCATTTTCACCTGACATCATCGGGTATTAAAATCCAAGACTAAAGAAATAACAATGTTTTTATCCTTATCAGGGAAGAGGTACTAAATTTATATCTGTTTACAATTTTTCAGCTCAATAGCACCCATCGTTTAGGAACTAGCGCATTTTGAATTCAGAAACATTTTCTCTAGCTTGCTGCACCTTTCAGTTATTGCCAGTCCAGTCACGGAAATTCAGTCCTTACAATGAGCGGTGCACACAATAAAATTGCCAAGACTGTCAGGCTTGGCTCTGATGAACATTCCCTGCAAAAAGCCTGTTGACTATGATGCTGTTGTTCAGCTTTTTGCAGAAAGATATCCCCGAAGAAAGCTTCTAGTCAATCCCGTCTTTGACGAAACACAAAATTGAAATTAGATAAAATGCAGTATATTCGCCGGTACCCATTGATACACCTGGGTGTGTGAGTGTTTTGCTCAAGAACACATCGCAGCCTGGGCTCGAACCCGGACCGTCTGATTTGGAGTCCAGCACATTAACCATTAGGCCACTGTGCCTCCCACCACCTCATGTGTGTTAACGCTATAAATCTGAGAAACCTAAAAGAATTTGTGTATGGAAAAAGCTTTTAATTGTCGAGAGTTTGTAAGATACTTAAGCTTAACACAGAACAGAAACATAACTTTGTCCCTTTTGAGATTCTCAATGTCCTCTCGAGGACAACTTGAGTACATTATTGTCAGTTGACTTGTCAGCCATATTCAGATGTCCAGCGGGATGCAAAAGTTAATTACGACTGATTGACTGAAGGAATGACCAAAGGAACGACTGACCAAGCAAGTGATCTGGGCCAGGGGCTAGCTACAATACTCCTGAATATGATCAAATTCAGTTGTAAAAAGTAATTTCACTAAGTTTATCTGGTCGCCCAAAGGCATAGAGCACAGGCCTGTACTGGCGCGTATCCTAAAGGAGTGTTAATACAGGCACTGTCCCTAGGGACTAGACAATTGCAAACATTACAGCAGTGTACAAGAAGGAGTCGAGGCTAGATGAGGAAAACTATTACCCAGTGTCATAAACATCAATTCCATGTAAAATCCTGGAACTCTACCACATCACTTAGGCAAGCACAACATCTTAGCTGACTACCAACACGGCTTTACAGGGCTTCTGATAATTCGTGAAGAAAAAAGTCAAATTTCGCAGGATTTGCAGAGACAAATTCGCGGACAAAATGGCCGATTTTGTGGGAGTTTTGGGGGCAAATTTCGCTGAAAAGCAAACAAGAAACATTCCAGAAAAAAATACTGCAGGATGTCAAATTCAGTGCAAGAAAGAAAACACAAAAGTTCATCCAACACAGTTCTGAGGGAAACTGTTCTTGTTATCCTCCTTTTTCAGCTGTAATTTAAAGCCAAAAACAGCAACGCAATAAATTTCTTTTCTGTCCTCACTGTCTTGTGTTGATTTGAAGTTTCAAGGCAAGATTGTTCGTGATTGAAGGTTCAAGTCCATTTGTGAAGTCAAAACATTCTTGCGTCTCGATCGTGTCCTGCACGTATGAGTAAACATGTGCCTGCATTACTACAGACAGCAGAATGGGAACATCCCATTCTTAATCAGCAGTTGAGGCATCTAGATTTGTCTCTTTCCTTTTAATAACGTTGTTCCTTTTGTCTTCACATTGTGGCCAGTGCCCAGTTTTTCGCAACATTAATCTTAGTTTTTGGTACGTTGTTTACTCGTGCAGTGACAAAATTTCAAGATAAATTACAGGTTTATGGCAAGTAAACAGCCCCAACAGTCAAGATAAGTTTCAAATATGTTGTGCCAACATGTATTTGGTAAGATTTTGTAAATTTTGCGGGATTTCGTGGAAATACCTGAACTTTGTGGCTCCGCGACCCCCTGAAATATCAAAAGCCCTGGCTTTAGACAGAATTGCTCATGTGAGACTCTGAAGCTGATAAATACCCTTGAACATTTAGCCTGGTCAATGAACTATGGGGACCAAACAGACTTATTGATACTGAAATTTTCAAAGGCCTTCGACAGTGTTGCACATAGATGGTTACACCCGAAACTTGACTATTGCGGTGTTCGTAGACAGACGCTGGTCTGGCTGCAGGCGTGATTGAAAGATAGAACACATAAGTGATCTGTGAGGGCCACCACGGCACTGAATCCAAGGTTTTCTCTGGAGCCCCATGAGAACAGTCCATGGGCCTCACTGCTTCTCATTCTATGTAAATGATGCGGGTAACAACATATCACATTTAAAACTATTTGCTGATGACACACACTGTATGCAGTAACACATAAAATAATAATCAGGTAGATGCAATTAGCCTACAGAGTGATTTGGACAAACTTGTAACTTGGTCTTTAACTTGGAAAATGAACTTCCATCTCTCTTAGTATTACGAATTGTGAGTAAATAGATCCAGGAACAGCGTCATTAACCAACACACCATGCTGAACCAAGTCCTGGAAGTAGTGGGCCACCAGCTCCTCAACTCTATTGTTATATTAATGTCTGTATTTGGTGGAAATAAACATGTGCAAAGTTCAATGCAATAGCACTTGCCTTTCTGAGTGTTAAGAACAGCCACATACATTTCCAGATCTGTTCGTGATGATCGTTCAGCTTCAAGGTATTGGTTCAACTCCTTTACCTGTTGCGGCACAGTTAAGCCAAGGAGATAATTTTACATTTAAAATGATACATTAAAGTAGAGAAGAACCACCCCATCTCCATCCATTTATCCAGGTTCAGGAGTTAAATAAAACATGTTTTATTTATATATTAAATGCCAGTAATTCATTTTATGTACAGTACTTATAAATTTATAAACATGCAGCCTGCAAATATGAACCAACCTGCAGAATGGTGTCTTACCTTTTCTTGCATCTCGTCAAACTTTTCTCTTGATAAAGATTCTCCTTCTTCTGATTTTTTGTCATGTTTTTTGCTTTCTCCCTCCTTAGAAATGTTGATTACAAATAATAAAAGAAAAAATTGATTCCAGATTTTAAATATAGGCAGTAAATATCTTGGCATACAGTTTTGAATAAAATTAAATGATCTAGTAGAAAAAAATTATACACCTTAATCTTGGCTTCTGCAATTTGAAGCTTTTCTTGTACATCTTTCAACTTTGCCTTCACAAAAGATATTTCCTGAATAGGAAAAATTAATAGACCAGGAAAATAATGTCAGTAACAACTTTGTTGAGACAACATTCAGAGATTTTTGTACAAGAAACACATATACATGCACACATTACGTACCTCTTCCAGTGGCATGACAATTGAACGCCAGGCTTCTGCATCCGCTTGGGCCTTTCAGCAAATGCAAGAACAATAAACCAAAAATAAGCAGTACTCTATTACAGAAGTGGCTCCCTGTTTTGTTTCGTTAAACAAAACCAGTTTATTATCAATAATGGTCCACATTTCCTTCTAGTAGGGTCTGTGGTTCTGGGATCTATAACAGCCAAACTGCACACATGAGAAGGAACACGGCAGAAAATACTGAACGTTAACCATAAAAGCTTTCCATCAACTGGAATTCCCTTACCTAAATTGTCCAATGTTGGAAAAGGAAATGCCAGTTGATGTTAAGAAATATTAACATTTTGGAGCGTTTACGTAGTTTGATGAAGTACGATTCAGAGGATCAGTCTAGGCCGATTTTTGTCGATCTTCTGCCAGGACCTAGTTTGGAACACCTTCAGTGGAAGAGACACAAACGATGTTTGGCAACCAGAGAAATCTTGGATAAAATCATAACTACTGTAAATAAAGATCTCTAGACATAGCAGACGGCAAAACCTTAAAATTGGTTCTCTGTCGGCACAAACCATCATTCCTGTCAACTCAATAGGTCGGATGGATATGTATGCAAAGGTGTTATTTGAAATAGCGTGACATAAGCTAAGTTAAGCAGGCCTAAAAGTTGAGCTCCATACTTTTTTCTGGTTTTTAATAATTTGTGAAAATGCTCTCAATGAAATTATACCGTTGCAAGCCAGTTATTACCTTTTCCATGCTTTTTTCAAGTGCTTTAGCATCACCTGGGATAGCTTCCCCATCAACAGAAGGGCTTTGGCTTGATGCAGTGTTCCGTCTCATAGCACCAACAACAGCATCAGACAGTCCCAACAGCATTCTAGGCCTGCTGTTGCTGCTGCTTTCCTCATCATTTGAAAGAAGGGATTTCAGGTTTTTAACTTCATTTTCCAATCTTTGATTTCTGGCATGAAGGTTGTGCCTTTCTATTTCAAAATGTTCTTCAGCACTTTCCTTTGCCTCTCTCACAGCTTCTGCAAGAGCAGTTTTTAAGCCAAAAAATATGTTGAATGATTCAATCATATGTGACACAGATATACCCTGGCAGTCAACTATATTGTATACTTTACCAGACATAATGGCCTGTAAAGATGCAATCTCCTCTTGGTATTTAGCACACAGTGTCTCCAGTTCCTCTTTCTGAGAGCTCTCTGCCAAAACTGCAGCAGCCCTATATCCATCACCCTCAGCAAGTACTTTCTGTAGCTCATTTTTCAATTTTCTTGCTTCCTCTTGTGCTGTCTTAACTTTTACCTTTTCTTTTGCAAGTTCCTCTGAGGTTGAATGGATAGTGAATATAAGTCAATTAGATGATGACATGACCAAGTCACTAAGCAAGTATACTACTAAACAAATACACATCTTCTGACTTGGGAGACTGTGACGTTTGTGCCCAAAAAATTTACAGAGTGCCCAAATGTGTGAGCATTAACCAGCACTGGAATATAAACTCCCAACTCGCATGCTTATTGAAACTGTTACAATTCAAAAATAGTTTGCCAACTAAAACAAGCAAGCACATTGTACCAGTAGGTTGTTACCATGGCACACAAGGAGAACGCAACAAAAAATCCGATTTAAAAGCAATCTATCATTCCATTTGAACACCAACTTGATTTAAAACACAGCTTGACTGTAGAGCCGTGCAATAAAATTCAGTATAGGTAAGCATGCTCCATAATCAAATCGAACACAATGATATTGTGAACAAATTGCTTTGCCATATGGTAAAGTGTTTTGGATGTTTTTGAAGCTAGATTTGCTCTTGGCTGTTGCCCAAATCCTGAGCATTTTGCTCGAAATTGTCGCCCATTTTCTAAACTGGTCCCGGGTTGTACACCTATGAATATAGGACCATAAGCTGAGCTTCTTTAGCAATAAGAATGTCTGATTCTTATCATCACCTCTAGAAATTGATATACACTGAACAAATATAGATCTTGGAAAAGCGTTTCCTCCATTTCATTTCCAGGCATCAATTTTCAGATTCAGATTGAAGCAAGAGTTGGCATGAATGCTGTCCCTTTGTGCACTGATCTGACTCAATACCATAAAATTCCAAAAATAAGCCCCAGGGCTTATATTTTTCAAAGGACGTTTTTGAGGGGCTTATTTTTGGAAGGGGCTTATATTCAGAGGGGCTTATATTCGGAGGGGCTTATTATAGGAGGGAAATTTGTGTTTCAAAATTTGCTGGGCTTATAATTGGAAGGAAATTTGTGTCAAAATTTTTGAAAGTGTAACTTGTAATATTAGAGGTTTTGGCTAGAAATTCGTAACAAGTTAATCAGTAGGAAATAGAATTCACCGGAAGAGAATCAGCGCTTAAACAAAACAATAGAAAAAGTAAAGAAATATTGCCTTTTGTTACACAGTACCAACCATCTGTGTCAAACATTAAAGGAGCCTTGCTTAACAAATGGCGCATTATACAAAATCAACCAATGCTTCGACAAATTTTGAAAGAACCACTGATAATATCTTATAAGAGAGGAAAATCCTTAACAGATACACTCATTAGAGCAAAACTTTAAAAGGTCAAAATATGCTTTCACAGTGGTTTAGATGTGCGACCTGTCAACCCTTGCTGTTTCCTACCCTACCCATTCTGGGATTGTGTGGGGGTAGAACAAATATTTATAAGCATTAACTGAGGGAGGTAAGTGCATTAAATTTCAATAATTTGGGGGAGTTATTTCAGAGGGGAAAGGTATATTTACTAGTGCATGACTGATTTTGTAAAACATTGTCGTGTCATTTACTATGTGACTCTCCCTTAACAAGGTCCAGTTCAATTTCTTTAGCACAGAACTCGTGCTGCTAGACCGTCAGTAGTATTGAAGACAAAACGTATGGTATGTCGTTGAATGGACTAGATGGAATTTATATCTTTTAGAGTGTGTGGCAACCAAGCCAAGGTAGTATATTCAGCTGTTGGGCGTACAAGACTTGTACAGGGGCTGAGGTGGTTAATACAGTGCACTTAAGCAAAAAGACTAAACAAAGTTCTGTCATAACCAATGCACATAAATACTCTACATATGCAAGGTTATAATAGCCTATATTTAAGAAAAAAACACAGTTTAATATGGTTTAATATACCATTTAAAAATATATGACGAAACAAAATATTTGAATATTCCCAGCAAACGACAATTCACAGCACAGATGAATTTAATAAGCCAGAACATCACTCACAAGCTTGTTGTTTAATTTACTAAGCGATATTTTATTGGTCAATCTACCCAATTAAGGAAAACATTCTAAAAAAAGATGAAGACTTCTAACCTTCTCTAGCCATGTAAAGCTCTTTAAATTTTGCTCTCCTCTGGCCGAATTCGATTTCGCTTTGTTCTTTATTTTTTAAAAGCTGGTTCTCTCGTCGTTTCAAACCTTGAATTGCAGCTCTGAGGACATTTATGTCTGACAAAACAATGCAACACAATTATCAGCATCTGTTTCCACCAAGAATATCAAGAAATGCAACTAAACCTTGAAACCTTGTTACCGTCAGGAAGATTCTCTGCATTGTTTTCGAGGTCGTCCATATTTCTTCAGTCTTGTCGATATAAAAATTTATAAATAACAGGACGCCATCTTGTTTCTTTTGGAGGGCCTCGCTTCCATACTGTTGCAGAAAATTCATCGGGGAAGGCCTGGAGTGGGATTTGGGTTAGGGTTAGGGTTAGGGCAAGAAGTGAAGGTCGTTTGCGTTGTCATACTGGTAAATGGTCTTGATACATGCTGCTGTGGGTTAACTGTCGCTTGTTTGTGGGCATTAAAACTACAGGGTCACCAAACTACAGTCGTCCGAATTACGTGATGAACAAAAAACAATCGGTGGCGTGACAGAAAACAGCTTCCTCCAAACAAAATCAAAGACCAGAACGTAGGTGCAATATTTTGTTTTTGGACTCACGCAAACCATCCGTGAGTCAGCGTTTATGCTGTTTTGGAAATCAAAGCAAAATTATTTGATCATTGCAGGTAAAACTCGTTACTAAATAACTTAAATCAATTTACTAATTGATTGATTATCTGTAGTTGGTAATGTCTAAGCTTTTTTTTTGGTGTCTTCATGACTCTCAGAAAGTGCAGTAATCAGTTTTGATAGTTTATTAAAGAATTTAAAATTTATTATTTTTTAATTGCCCTATGGGTCTGGAGATATCTTTATAGCGGAGCCCCAGAGCCATAGAAATTGTAAGAGAACCATGCAAAACGGTTAGCGGCATGGTTCGAAATCGCCTCCTACATGGTGGCTATTCTCCAGAAATAGGTTGACCTGGTTAACATTAAGGTTAACAGAAGCCACAGACAGACCATAATACGTGAGAAAAATAAATAAATTAATAAAGGGAGCTATAATTCTGCCTGGAAATCGAGGCTTTTCAGGAAGCGTTGAGGTTAGCGGATTCACAAATTATCGAGGTTTCGTTTGAGTCAATTTTTGTTTTCGAGAAGGCGAGGAAGAAGAAAGTTAGAAGCAATTTTGTTCAGCGTGTTTAAATCGTGTTGAAAAAAAGTTGCCTCAGAAGACAAAATAAAGATGACTCCAATTTTACTTTGTTGTTTTGGTAACAGGAAGCATATTTTTGACACAATTTTTAAT
This sequence comes from Blastomussa wellsi, assembly GCA_947652115.1. Taxonomy (NCBI): domain Eukaryota; kingdom Metazoa; phylum Cnidaria; class Anthozoa; order Scleractinia; family Plerogyridae; genus Blastomussa; species Blastomussa wellsi. Next base: position 22,857,222 of record OX393569.1, read on the forward strand.
CTTCCATTTGTGAATACACAGCTATTTTCCTTCACAGCTGACTTGCAAGACACTGGATTGGTAAGACAGCAGCTCAATATGTGTATCTTGTTCCTGTACTTCTGTGACAATCCAAGCACTGATGGATACCGTCTTGTCATGGCTTCCAACAGAGATGAATTTTATTTCAGACCAACCTCCCCTGCAAAGTTTTGGGAGGACCATCCCAGCATAATTGCAGGTACAACCTGTCTTATGCATAATATACATGCATAATAGTATCACTGATATATGTATATTCTTAAATTATGCAGCTTGAAGCCATGCTATATTTTTTAGGTTGGTTATTTTGGTTAACTTTATAACCATTATTCCAGACTTTTTGTCTGAAATAGAATAACCAGGCTCCAACTGTGGCTTCATGGATCAATTTTGTATTGCAATATTGACTGGGCGTGTGGAGGTCTCAGGCTCAAATCCTGATTTTTGTCAGGCTTTTCGTCAAGTAATGAAATGAATGAAGGCATCCTTGGAGTGTGAATTTCAAAGCAATTTAAGCAATTGAATTTTTTAGCCTGAAAAAAATTTCAATCAGCTTCACGTATAGCTTTCTTCACATTTGAAAAATACATGTATAACCAACCAGCATCAAGAGTAGAACAACCTAACCAATCAGAGCACGGGAATTCAAATGGTTTCCAACGGGGTTGTGAAAACAACAAGTGGCAAGTTTGCATGCTCTGGAAGACAGTTTATGTTTTGGCTACAAATTTTGTACCTTTGAGAACTTTATGGAAAGGAAAGCCATTAGAAACACGCCAAGCAGTTATAATATGGAAATGCTAAAATCATTCTTCAGGCAGAGCGAAGGCAAACTAAATGTCGATAAGGGAAAGCCAAGAAATGATTGAAAGACTTTCATTGTAGCTTTGATACAATGCAGCCATGGACTTTCCAAGAAAATTCAAGCACTCTTGGGAACACCAGGGTAAAGAAAATATTTCACTTTTGAATATGGATTTATGTTGTAATTATTGTTTAATGAACCGACTCCTTGTGTTATCACAATTTTTGTTCAAAAATTTGCCAGTTGATTTGCAGTAGTTGATTCACTTATGGCGACGTTTCTCGATGCGATAGCAAAAGGTTTTCTTTTAAAAAGTATTAGCACAGTGTGTTTTGTACCGCTATTTAAATAAAGTTCTTATTTACGATCTTGTCGCCACCATAATTTTTCTTTTCTGTTTAAAAGAGATCTCGCTTGGAAACCCATCAGAATGCATTTGCAGCTTTGTTTTCCTTGCACTGCGTTTAACTCTTTAATTATAGACCAGAAAAATCACTTTGACAAACTTAAACAAATTACAGCATAGAAAGTGCTTTGTATGGATTATTATTCACTTGTCGCAAAACTTTGGAAAACTCGTGAATAAAAATCCATACATCACACTTTCTATGAAGTAATCTACATTTACTAAATTTTGATCAGCATGACAAGATGCAGCTTTACTATAACTTCAGGCAAAGTTTAAAAACATTCTGTACATGGGGTCCAGAGTCACCTTAAATTTACGAAAACGAGATTCTTTTAAACTTTGCCTTAAGTTTCATCTTGCCTTGCTGATCAAAATTTAATGATAAAAAATATTAGTGGTTAAAGCTAAAATTAAGGGTGTATTTACAGGGTTATACTATAATTGCTATGGGTGGGCCGGAGGCACAGTGGGTTAGGGTTAAATTTATGAAACAGGACTCTTTTAAACTTTTCTGGCACCCATGATACTACTTCGTGCTGGTTTCCAGATTGGACGATCCGGGTTTGAGCCCCTTGCCAGGGCACTGCGTTGTGTTCTTAGCCATTAGACACTTTACTCTCGCTGTGCCTCTCTTTACCCAGGTGTATAAATGGGTACCGGCAAATTTACTGCTGGGGGGTAGCCCTCCCCAAAGACCTAAAAGAAAATTAAGGTTACTTTCCACCTTCGCGGGTGTCCTTCGGGAAAAAATTTGTACACGTGCTAGACATTAGTTTAATAAATACCGGTAGATTTGGATTTAGATTATAGTTTAAGCAGTTTTTCCTTTTAGTAAGTGTCAGGAGCCGATTCGATGTGAAACAACCAGGGTTTCTTCTATTGAATTTATCGGGTATCAGATGCTGCAGCACTAGAAGTCTGATTGGTTGTCTAGAGATCTGCATCTAAAGTTGGAGTAGTTAAAAATAAGAGAGAGGTGTTGCATAAATGGACGCCACAGGAAAAATGTTTTAAGAGAATTTCCAGACACCGTTTTGTTGGTTGTTATCACGAAAATTGGTCAAATCTACATACCCTATAAATTCGATAGAAGAAACCTTGGTTATTTCACGTCTTGACACGGCTCCTGACAGTTAGTAAAAGAAAAAATCACTTAAATTTTATTTGTATGATAAACTCCATTTATTAAGCTTTCTTCTGATGTATAGTTTGTTAGGATTTTATTGAAACTAGCGTGCGTACAAAGAGGCTTCTTTTAATTATTTTTAATTTTTTAATAATGAAATGATACATGTGGAGAGAAAAACTTGGAAAAAAATTCTGGGTTCGCATTTTTATAGGATTTGAACGCACGGCTTTCTACAGGTTTCGAATTTAGTCAGATATTGCTTTACATTGTTTTAATGTAAAATATTGTGACTGAAAAGCCATGTAAAGTCAGCTGGTGTGATCCTCAGATTAGGTTCTTAATGCAGTGCATAAATGCAATGGGGAGCAAACTGAAAAAGAAACGATTTGTTTAAACAGAACAATCCATTACAAGTATTACACTGTAATGTTACTGGAATGAAATAATGTTGGCCTTTGTTTGCTTTTGTTTTTTTTCCTTGGATGGGGTGTTTTTTTTGGGGGGGGTTTGAATAGGGTGTCAAATTTTTCTTTATCCTTAAATAGGTTCAGGATTTAAGAACCTTTGTGGCACACACCTATCCTAAATTTAAGGTTACCATATAGTATGTATCCCCCCCACCTGGATATGATTCACCATGATTTGCACTTCCTTTTACAGGAATGGATCTGGAGCCAGGAAAGGAGGGTGGGACATGGCTTGGAATGTCTACTGATGGAAAATTTGCAGCCATAACTAACTACAGACAGGCCCCTAAGTTCACTAATCCTAATGCATTGGGAAGAGGACATCTTGTGCCCGATTTTCTAAAAGGACATGGTAACATTGATAGTTACCTGAAGACTGTGAGCAGCCACTCTGACAAGTATAATGGTTTCAATCTCTTGGTCGGGAAATTATTAGAAACTGGTGAGACCAAGGTGGGATGGTATTGTAACATCGAAGAGAAGCAAGTCACAATATTGAAGCCTGGAATACATGTCTTATCAAATAAAGTACTGAACTGTTCATGGCCAAAGATGGCTTATGGAAGAGAACGATTTGCTGGAATATTACAGGAAACGTCCACCAAACAGCAGCTTATTGATAAGCTCATGAGCCTTTTGAATGTCAGACAAAGGTTATCATTATTATATCCTTTAACCATTACTATTATCATTGTTCTAGTTGTTTGTTTTCCACTAGCACCTTTCTGTTCTGTTTGTAATAAAGTCATAGCAGCTATAATTGTGAGGGACAATAAATAATGTCTTCGATTGGACATAGATGGGTTGCTAATTTCCAGCTGGTTGCTCTTACGAGTTCATTAGGGACTTGGTACTTACAAGAGAGTTGATGTGTAACCATATTAGAGAGGGATGCGTCTTAAAGGCCTAATCAATGGAGCAAAATTGTGCAAAAACCTGGTCTTTGTGAGGTTTCCAAAATATATATTTGGAATCCTTCCTTGGCAACACATTGGTAGTTTATTAGGACCTGCTTAATAACCTGTATTTTTTTTCAATTTGTTTATAGAAGTTTCAGTTGTGGTGATGAAAAAAGTTTCTTTGGTCCCCAAGATGAAGGTGGTAATGTGAATGTGATCAGTGCATGCCAGGCAATTTTTGTCAACTGTAAAGAATTCAGATATGGAACAAGGTAGGTATCATGAAAAATCAAAATAAAAGAATGGATTATTTCTCTGCAAGATTAAAGTAGCCTGTGTTGCAGACAGCCTAAAGATTAATGTTGTGGCATGCCTGGCTGCAACACAGGCTACATTAAAGGAGGCATGCTACTAAAGGTAATTGTTATCAGAAAGAAACAAAGTTGGACATTTTCAAGAACTGGAGCAAAAGTATGGAACCTTATTCCTTCTGACTGGAGAGATGCCTCTAAATCCGTTTTTTTTTAAAAATTGCAGATTTCTATTCGACCCTGTTTTGGATAAGGAAGATTATGTTAAAGTTGACACTTTAGTTCAATGACAACACCCTGGCTGTTCAATATAGATGTAACATATTTTATAAACTTACACTTCAGCAAATAATTACACCGTGTAGGGTACTAGAAAGTTTATATTTTTTCCACATCACTTCTTGCCTTGATTAGCTCTTGATTATTGATGTATTTATTCATTATATTATATTGCTGGGCAGGACAAACACAGTGGTGCTAGTTGATGGCAGTGGCCATGCTACTTATGTGGAAAGGACCATGTCGGAGGATGCTACTGACCCTGATGAAGCGGAGTGGACACTAAATACGCATGAGTTTGACATCACTCAGCAGACTGAAGAAAGGACCATGTCAGAGGCTGCTACTGACCCTGATGAAGCAGAGTGGACACTAAATAGGCATGAGTTTGACATCACTCAGCAGACTGAAGTCTGTTCAGCTCATGAATCACCTGAGAACCTTGCAAATGGAACAACTCTGAAGAAAGAGAACAAATGCGATGCAACTAAGAGGACTGATGAACAGCTGGGAAGTAAAATTCAGTTCAAGAGAAAATTGACAAATGGAACCACTTTACCAGTGGAACCAGCAAATAAAGTCATTGTTAAAGAATAAATGTTCATAATTTGAAAAACATTGTACGAAATGTTTCACTTTCACCAGAAAATGATAAAGTAGTAGCTTTGTTGAAGCTACAACACATATATTTAAGGGCAATTATTAAATAATAATTATTGTATTTGCACAATTTCAAAATTTTTACAAGTAAAGTTTACAAGTAAAGTAAATATGTGGTTTCTCAATCACTGTCAGTGGTACATTTAGCTCCAGACCTGCCTCGGGAGTTTGGCCCATTTCCGTCTTGGGAGAATGAGGGACCCAGGTCTCTTAACCTTGTAATTCTACTGGTCTTCTACTGTAGCGGTTGCTATTGTTTTAGGGGCTAGCGGCATTGTTCCTGTTGTTTGTTCTACTGGTCCTCTTGTGTAACAGTTGCCATTGTTTTAGGGTCTAGGGACATTGTTCCTGTTGTTTGTTCTGTTTCCATGAAATAAAATAAAATAAATACAAAACTGGGGATAAATGGAAACCAATTTCCATTGTTATCCATCCGCATTTTTCCATCCACCGCCATCCGGCCTTCATTTTACAGAGACCCATTTATGTCAGACCATGCAAGAGCTGCTACATGACCTATCATACTGGCCAGGGGTAGCCACATTGGAATGGGTATTTCTCCAGCCCTCTCTCCAGTGGCCTTCGGGCTTGCTGTTTGGGACATTTGTGCTTTTCCCTGTCACATTGTGGAACTTGCTTATGCATGGAAGTGAGGCCCTGCCTCTGCCTGCATACCATCATATCTTGTGACATCAAGTACAAAAGAAACAGCCTATCATCATGATAATAAACCTTTATTTCTATTTAGCAGGATAAAAATCAAACTCATTTAGTTTTCAATAGCATCGTTTTTTACATTTTTAATCAACCAAAATAAATTATGTGTAAAAATAGACATTTGAGGGCTGAAGTAAACTTGAAAGCAGTTTAGTTGAAAACAAATAAATATTAAAGTTTGAGTAAATATTGCTGGCTACATGATGGGATAGTCCTGGACATTTTGTAACCTACTGATACATGAAAAGTGTATTAAAATAAAATATATAATCTGGATTCCCAGAAAATGTACATCGTTCTTTCATTGCAAGACACTTGGGGTCTAACACATGAACTGCACACTGCTGACCCCACCAGACCACACAACAGTCGTGTATCCCTATAGTTTACAATGCATTGAGTATTCATCACAATCTGTTGTATGGCAATGCACACACATGTGGCTTTGACTGTCAAAACTCCATGTACAAAAATAAACAGAAAAAAGCCCAAATAAGTTCAGATTTGATAGTGCAGTCTGATGGTCCAGGTGAGAGAAGTCCTGAAATGAAACGTGGCCAGTAGTACAGAGTGAAGCTCATCACCAGTCACTTGGCTCTTTAATATGCTTTCCATCAATACCACTGACAACAGTCCTTTTCAAGTCTGCTCTCACCTGGATGATCACACCACAACTGTAAGTATATATCTACTAGTGTTCTATCACAAATGCTGTTCTCTTATTGGCTACGCTACCCACTATCTATTCTGTGATAGATAGTGAGTAGCATAGCAGTGCGGTTGTCAACAAAATGGTGGCCGCTTCTTCACGTTTTCAAAATGTCCGTGAAGAAGATTTAAACAGTTTACTGGTCAAGGCTGTTCCAGAAAAGATAAAAGTCTCCACAACTAGTAGATTTATGCTAAAACAATTAGATTATTCGCTCTCAATTTCTATGCGCGATAGTTGACTTGTGCTGTGCCCTCGTCAACTATCACACAATAGAAATCTCAAGCTCATAATCTAATCGTTTTTGGTCTCGAACTATTTACCAGTAGTGAATTTCAGATTGATTGTTTTGCTGTCTGCAAGTGTAAGCTGGTAATGTATTTCTGCAATGAACCTCTTAATATTTTTTTGGACATTTCCAATCTGAACATTAGTATTTTAATCAACGGCTGCCAATACTTCTTAATGCACATTATCACACTTCAGGCCATTTTGTTGCACTACAATGTACACAACTTCCTAGATGAAGGGCTGTAACTTTGTTTGCATTTTGAGAATGATAAAGCCTTTTGCTGGTTACTAAGTGGGAATACATCACAGGGCAAAATGTTGAAGTATATTTTGTCTCTAAAACTGTGACCTCTTTCCCAAATCTCTGGAAGAAGATGTACTGGTAATCTTGATATACTGTAATTGACCACAAAATGTTTCCTCAACACAAGCACATCTCTGTCTAGTTGACGTTAATTATTTTAAAGATTCTATATATCATGTGTATATATGAATTGGGACTACTAAGTTACTTTCTTTCTCTACATATTTTCCAAGAAATGCCATGGCCTTCCTAAACTATTTCATATATGTATTCTACATAATTCATTGTTCATACTCCCTAGTTTCCCTTTGGTCCTGCAGAGCAAATACACTTATCTCCACGGATGAAATAACCTAAATACTAATTTGATATTTCATACTACTATTCCCAACATACTTAAAATTAATTTTGCAGAGTTCAGGAGAACAAATGCTAAATTTTATTTTTCTCTTTCGCAGATGCTATTTTTAAAAACAAAACTAGAAATGGTTTCAGTATGTTTTACTATAATACTATTATCCACTTCTGTCTATAATTATAATAATTTATCCCCATCTGACTAATGACATTTCAATATTTACAGTTGAAATGTGTGATGCTCTGGTCTGTCCTTTGTGGACTTTAACAAAAGCCATTTAGGACAGACAAACTAAGTATGTGTCAGTTCACAAAAATTAATATGTCTGTTGCAAATGTTGAATTGACCAGCAAACAAGGGTTAATTATTGGTAATTTTTCTTTCCTCTGTATCTGGTGTGATATTTGGCTGCGAGTGGGATCGTATGCGCTCTATTTTCACTTGGCTTCCAAATGTGTGATATTTCAGCATGCTCTTTACAAGAATCTAGGGAGAAACAGCAAATAACTACATTGGAGAAAAGCAACAATTTTGCAAAAAAAAAAAAGAAGAAATACACGAAACAGCCTATTTAACATAAAAATTAAAGTGAATACAATAATTTAACAAACATAAGTTATCGGTACAAACATTCCAGCAGCACATCATGCAGCACTCTCTAGTTGCTGCTTCCTAAATTAAATTATAATGCAACTAACAAACAACACAATATTTCTTTTTTTAATTAAGTCTCAATCTCCTGGCTCCGCAGGTAGCAGTGCTATTCGAGGTGGGCCAGGATAATCAGAGAAAAAACGTCAACAACAACAACATTCAACAAAGTTGTTGTTCAATAAACCCTTATTGGCTTACAATGAGCAAAGTGGAAGTAATAAAATCATACAGTTTTGTATCCATACCAGTGTCTTGATTTTTGGAACAGATTTAACACTGTTCTGAATGTCATCCTCAGTGACTTCAATATCGGTGCAGTTTTCTGCAGTGGATGGCAAAGGTTGTTTGCCACCATGCGTAACCCATGGATGCTCCTGATGACAAAAAACAAATACTAAATTATACCTGTCTTAATAAATCAAGCATAACAGGAGATGTCATGGATTCACAGAAAACACAATGTTTAATTAAGTGTCTAGAAAGTACAAAGTAGCGTAGGTCAAAAACTAATGTTAAAGAGAGAAATATGATGATGGGATAGTTGCAGGCACACACACACATCAGAGTGAAACTTTCTTATCAGCTAAGATGTCTGCAATAGAGTTATAATGATGGGATAGTTGCAGGCACACACACACATCAGGGTGAAATGCCCTTAAATGCCAAGATGCCTGCAATGCAGTTATACTGACTGGACAGTTGCAAGTAAACACACATCAGGGTGAAAATTAACGTCCTTATCAGCCAAGATGCCTGCAATACAGTTATACTGACTGGATAGTTGCAGGCACACACACACATCAGGGTGAAATGTACTTAAATGCCAAGATGCCTGCAGTGCAGTTATACTGAGTAATCATTTCTGTCATAGTAATTTAAAAAACAATACCACTGTATTAGACCACAGGTAGCCCATGCTCGATATATGAGCGTAACAATGCAAAGGTCAACATAAGAGCTGCTCATATATCGAGCTTGGGCTACCTGTGATTAGACTGCGACCACAAGTGGAATCTTCTATCCAAAGAGGGAAAACACGACCCAATATCTTCACAATGACTGAACTTGCTTTTAGCAAACTGCAATTCTATGCTATCATATCATCATCATCATATATCCTTTTCGTGCCTCGTGGCACATAGGGCCTTCACAGAGCTTCTCCACTCCTCTCTAATTCTATGCTATACCCAGTATATTTTGTTTCTTGTTTAAAAACTTCACAATTAGGACATACCTTGATTTGTTGGATGTTAATTCTTTCATCTTGATCTTTAGTCAACATTCGCAAAATTAGATCTTCTAACTGAGGGTTTAATGGTGGCCTGCAAAAGTACATATTGGCAATAGCTTCAAGGGACACTGACACCATTTTTAGCTTGCTTTAGCATCGATCTTTGGAAGCTGAGCAATAATGGTTTCATTTTGTACAGCAGTACTCTACAAATGATTAGAACCCACTAGGAAGTGAGGATGGCTAACGATGGCGAGGATGGAAATGGATTGAAAATGCGTCAGGATTTCGGTTTTTCAAAGGTTCAAGTTTGGCTCGAAAATCGTTGGAATTTTGCAAAAATGTTGCTGCAGGGTGGACTTTCTTCAAGAAATTTATTTTAATCATTTAGTTAGAGCTAATTGAGTTCTTATTACATAAATTTATGGACCATTTCGTGAATTTATAACAGTTTTAGGCAAATATATTGTGACAGTGTTCCTTTATATTAAGCAAGAGCTTAATCTCTCTACTCATCTTCCACCTTATTGCCATTATTAAAGTTCTCAAAGTCATTAATAATTCATCCAGTTAAAAGAAAGAAAATCATAACCGTGAAGGAGGTTTGGATACCCGGTCTTAATTAGCATAGATTTTGACGATTTTTCTTCTCCATTTACACCTACACAGGAAAACTAACAATAAAGAGAGAAAACAGTCTCAACATTACAGCAGGGAAGTCTGCTTCATACTCCATATTCTTCATATCTTCTACAGTACAGCAAGTATTATATCAAACACTTGAGACAGTGTTTCCCCTGAGCTTGGTATTTTCAACTCTCTTCTCGGTGTTTGGATATCCCGATGAAACACTGTCTCTCGAGTTTGATATATTACTTGCTGCACTGCAGAAGATAATGAAGAATATGGAGTATGAAGCAGACTTCCCTGTTGTAATTTTGAAACTGTTTAATCTCTTTATTGTTAATTTTCCTGTTACCATGTTTTGGAGATATTTTATTCACACTGGAACATAAATTTCACGAAACAAATGTTTTGGATCTGTTGCTGGAGGCATACAGTATATCTAAAGGGCAAAACAAAACAGGGAGCTCTTAGCCTGCTAAACTCTACTTAGTTAAATATAAATGTCCTGATCAATTGTCACGATTGATTAATGCATAACCTTGAATGGATCGGGAAAGGGATTAGGAAGCCCTCTAACGTCCTCATTATTCTGCTATCATTCTTCCCTTTCTTATTTAGCAGTCAGAATGTTTTTGGTCTGGTTCCCTAACATTACCGGTATCTATACCCACCCTGTGCGGATCATTGGATTTTCCAAGGGGTATGATTAAAATGAAATTTGTCAAGCAAAGTATGAACTTAAACTGGAATTTTCCCGGGGGAAGAGGGGTTCAAATAAAAAAATCTCCTCAGTGCAGGGGAGTATGGATGTTTTCTAAAAGAACACAATACAATCTGACAACATCTGGTACTTACTCTTCTGGAAAGGTGAGTCTGCAAAACAGCAATATATAAAAAAGAGAAAAGTACAAAAATGTCAGGCACACTGATCATAGAACTGATGCCCATATAATATAAACACAATGTATTAATCAAAGTAAATAAAAATAACTATTACTCTTCAGTTCTGATCTTCTCATAAAGGCCCATCCTGTTTATGTCATTAAATGGAACCTGTAAGAACAAGGAACAAATCACTCACTGGTCTCTTTTCTTGTCGCATGTGCTATGTATAATAGCAGTTTGTTTGCATTCTTTGTAGAAATTGCTTCAACATGTGGTCATTGCTAACTCGTAAGATCACTGTGCATTGTGGAGGTCATTGAGTGAAGTAGTATGGACATGAAGACCATGTGTGAGCTGTCTAGTGTGATAGTGCAGTTGCACCCTTGGTATTAATCAATGTCGATACCAGTTACCTTGCCAAACATAAAACAGTAGAGAGTAATTCCTAAAGCCCATATGTCAGCAGCCTTCCCACTGTACTTGTCACGTGAATCTAACAGAAAGTTATAAGTGAACCAGACAATGAAAATATTAAGTGAACTTATTGACTGTTTGAGGGGACATAAAAACTACCCAACCATGTTACCCATATGTGTATCAGTATGGTCAAAGTTCAGATTCATAAAAATTAACAATATCCTACAAGACTGTGCACAGAATATCGCCTTATGCCACATGTCAAATTGGCTAAAATCAGATGACATTCTGCAAGAATAATTGTTTTATAATTCAACAAATTGTCAACAAAACATATTTTACAGCTACAAAAAAAAGTGGTTATGCACCACTCTGCAAGCCTTCGATGAATCTCGGCAACCTACATATATCACAGAGGATATCTTTATAGCATAGCTCTGGTGGCCCGAAGGGCTGCCAAGTGGAGTCCAATCTTCAAGGTCAAAAAGGATAGCTGAATGGCTCGCGGGTGCATATATAAATATTGGAGCTCCACTTTTAGGCTTGGCTAAATCTATATATTATACACTTGACAGATAACTTTCCAACCATATATATGGACATGGCAGAAATTTGTTGAATGATAAGAGAAGATGTTCATAATTGCCATTTCTTCCCCTCATAGCCGGTAAGATAAACTCATGCCTGAACATGGACAGAATAAAACTACCACACTAGTATCTTTTTTACTATTCTGCATAGCATGAATAAAAGTAATAAGTTTTCAGCCTTACTTTGTAGTGATTCTGGAGCCATAAATGCTGGTGATCCTGCTGTTTTATTTAACAAGGCATCGTCTCCTTCAAAGACATCAGCCACACCAAAATCTGCAATCTGTTAAAAGAACCTAAATTAGCAACTTAACATCACACAGGGTTTTCATGAACTAATAAATTTACAGGGTATAGACAAAACAAAAAAGTATTGTAAGTTTTAATAATTAGGACTAGCTACCCAGACAATTAGCTAATTATTATTTTTCTGTTTTCTAAAAGAGGAAATAATTAGGAAGCTGAGATTACTCTGTATTGGATACAATCTTAAAACAAAATAATTATTAAAGAACTGTAAGTTATACCTTTATATGACCATCTTCTCCGAGGAGAAGATTTGATGGTTTTATGTCTCTATGAACAATCTTCTGATAGTGTACTATAGACAAAAGAAAAGAAAACTAAATTAAATGAAGAATGAGGAACTGAGATATCAATGGGTCTTTGAATAAAAGAAACATTGATCTGACTTACAATATTCGATTCCTAACACCACATCAATAAAGTATTTTCTGGCATCTTGCTCTGACAGGGGTGGCCCAGGCACTTCCATGACCTCTCTGTTTTAAAAAAAATACACTCAGGTAATGCAAGTTTACCAACAGAATATATATGAGAAATAAAATACACAACAACAACAACAATAATAATAATCATAAAACATAATAATAATAAAATAATAATAATAACAAAAAAAATAAAATAAATCAGTGCCCTTAGGAAGTGCAAGGATCCTTCCTCGGCATCTAAGGTGACTTCTTGACACCTGGATGAGGAGGATGTTGCCATCACCAGCATTTGTTGCTGATAACAATAAAAATAATAATAATGTAAGCATAATAATAATAATAATAATAATAATAATAATAATAATAATTTGTAATACCTACCCTCTATCCATGAGCTCAAACACTACAGTAAAAATTACAAAAATGCATTCAGTATTGGGAACATCTATTTGGAAGGGAAACAGTTATTCAATTAATTAAAACTAAAAATATTCTTATTAAATTAAGCGTCACTGTATAACAGTCATGTAATTATTTCAATCAACATACCAAGATAGAGGTTATCCTCTGAAGGGTCATCTAAAACCTAACGTGCAACATTATGGGTCAGATAAACCAATCTTATTTCAAGGTGAAGTATTAATTATTATTATTATTATTATTATGCTGATCAGACAGCTATAACTTGGCTGTTTGCACAAACACAGCAAACAAAATGTTGAACATTAACTAACATTCGTCACTTTGATTGAAAAAACCAAGTTCTTTCTAATGTATGCAATCTGCTTCCATTGTGGTTGTGGTATTCAACGAAAATGGTCTTCAGACACATTTCAAAGAAAATGCAGCAATGAGAATACAGTTGCTGACATTGAGACAGCAGCTAAAGAAGTTAGAGATGCCTGTTTAATTTTCATAAAAAATAAGATTGGAATACATGTAATTCACTACTGGGAATGAAAGAGTTCAAGTGGTTCCAAAATGAACAGCATTACTGTACCTCATAAAGGTTGACCACATTAGGATGATCAACTTTTTTAAGAATAGCAATCTCTCTCTGCAGGTTTTCCAATCCTGTGTTCTTCCCTTTATCACTTGGTCGTCCTATGAAGGAGAAAGAATAATAAACCATAAAGCTTATTGCATCTATACCAGGGCTTTCAGTAAGGCCTAGCATGGTGGCTAACTACAGTTTTAAGGGGTAAAAGAGTCAAACTTTAAGCTCTTTTGTAAAATGTTTAGAAATATTTCATTTTTCTCATGTTAGTGTTTGGTATACAGGAGGTGTGGTGGCCTAATGGTCAGTGTGCTGGACTCCAGATCGGGAGATCCGGGTTCGAGCCTTGGCCAGGGCACTGTGTTGTGTTCTTGGGCAAAACACTACTCCCAGTGCCTCTCTTCACCCAGGTGTATAAATGGGTAACGGCAAATTTAATGCTGGGGGTAACCCTGCAATGGACTAGCATCCCATCCAGGGGGGAGTAGAAATACTCTCTGTCGCTTTATGCTAGAAAAACCGGGATAAGCTCCAGCCTGATGGTCCACTTGGCTTGTATGCAGACTTTACCTTAGTGTGTGGTGTAGCCTGCAACAATCATAAGCGACATTTTAACAATACAAATGCTAAAAAGACAGTCAAAATGACTGACCGAGCACTTAAGGTGGACTGTGCACTAGAAGTTACAATCTACCAAATTACAATTAAGCATGGAATAGTTAAATGTAATATGTTGCCTATTCAAAAACTAGCTCAAAAATTTGTCTTAAAGACATTTTTAGAATTTTGGCTGCAGTTGACATTCAACTATAATCCACTGGCTCCTGTGCCAGCCATAACCCCCTTGACTGACGTTGACCTTTGTTCCACTTCAACTTCAACCAAAGAAGGCATCTCCAGTACCCAATTTCTGCAGCGGGGAAAACATCTTTCTAATGCTACCCAAATTACAGTGATCGGGTTACCCTACTCTACCCTTGGCTACTCTGTATTAATTATTTCCCATATCAATGATGCTTAAAAGATAAAAAGATAAGAAAAGATAAGAAAAAGAGAAAAAAGGAAAAGCCAAAAAAAAAAAGAAAAACAGAAAGCCAAAAGAGGCGAGTCACTTTCCCATCCAAAAACAAAGTTTTGGTTTAAAACCTCCAAGAGAGAAGTGTCATAAAATGTGGTGCTAGTGGCAGTGGCATGTTTGTATCCTGCAAATGAGTTGTTTGGAGCTGATTGAGCCCTTAACTAACCAGAAAATATAAAAAATGTATTCCAAAAATGTCCAAGTGTCAATGGGATAAAATAAAATAAATTCATTAGTGAAAGTTTTATCACAGGCTGTAAAGTAGGTTTTCCAGAAACTTTGGATCTAAATTGCAAACCATGTGCTAATGTAATATTTTTGCAGTCTTGAAAACACTTAGTTACAATAAAACTTACGATACTAGACTTACTTAAGCCAGCTTTTCTCATAACTCTTTTCTTTGATATTATCTTCATTGCCTGCCAACAGATATATCATAAATGAAAATGTAAGATAAAATGATATTTTATATTCAGTTTTACTGTAGCCCTTTTCTCAGACATTATAAACAAATTGACCATTACTCAAGAGGAATTAAAAAGGTAGCTCACTGCTATTATTGCAGTAGTCCTGCCCAATTTCATTAAAATACTAAAACACTCACATAGTTGTTTTGATCAAAATCTGAGTAGCATAGCCTGACAACTCCATACGAGCCCTAAAAATAAATCCAATAAGCATAAGAATGAGTCCTGTTACAAGGAGCAGTCAAGGTCTTCTGGATTTCAAAAAAAGTAATAATAATAGGGAAGCTCCGGGGGCTGTAAAGTTCATTTTTCATAATTTAGTCAAAATGGCTAGCGGAATGACTCGTGGGTGCATATATGACTGATGTACAACATATGACATACAACAAACGTTGTTGCTCATGGTGGCCATACTCCAAAACAGATCAATCTTAGCTCGATATTGGCTCTGTTAAAACAAAGTATTCAGTGACCATGAATATCATGGCCGGCTCAGGTGTAGAGCTCATGGGGGTCTAAATTGAGCAGATAATAAAAAGATGTTTTTGTCTTTGCTGAAAAAAAAACATTACTCTGGAGAGTCCTGGGTGCGAACTCGCAACTGCCTCAAGGGAGCTTGCTATCACAAGGCAAGTGCCTTGAACCCAACTGAAGTACTGTTAAGTTTCAATTTATTTATCTTTTTCATTTTATTATATTTTTCTTTTTCTTATTTTGCTTTTTTTTACAAAAGAATTTTCACAAATCATCACGAACTAGCAACAAATGTGGAGCTCTGTTTTTAGACTTGACTACCGGTAAATCTATATATCATCTTCTGAGGACTGAAGATATATAAGTACAGGTATGCTTAATCAATAAAGTTATAATAAAGAATTTTAGAAATGTGCTATCAATTTTCAAAATTAACTTTTAAAGTAACATTGAAATTGTAATAAAAACGTTTGCTGTTACCTTTCCAATTTCATCCATTAGTCTATACTGGTTGAGCTGTAAAAAGTTCTAACCAAGCAAAAAATGATTTATTATAACCAACCCTCTGTACAACAGGACAAAAGTAAATGAATTTGACTAGCAATGTACTGTTTGATTCTAAGGTATGTAGAGCAAATGCCCATGCAAAATATATGCAACAGATCAACAAGTTAAAAAAACATATTGCCTCAGGAGTGTACCATTTTCAATACTAGGCAGCAAAAGATTTACCGGTACATTGATCTTGAAAAAAAATAAGTGCCTACATGTATAACTAAACACATTACTTTACATCTACATCTACACGATTTATTTCCAAAATCCTATAAGGACATCTAGCAAATTCCAGTGCAAAGTGCAAGAGTAAAAATGAATAAATAAATATGTGCTAATAAGGTAATAAATGATTGCCAGTGGTATAACTTTGTGATAGAACACATCAGTCTGATGGTTAATGATAGTGACTGGATCAATGTTTAACACACTTCAAACATACATCTGTTTCGCAAATGGACACACTCCGTGATTCTTTCGTTGGAGGTCTCTTTAGGCGAGGTGATGATGAGCGTGATCCTGCACTGCTGGGTTTGGATGAAATGTGCGGTATTTCAGATGGATCAAATACGCTACTGGTATTGAGCAGGTCTGGGGTAGCAGAACTCCGCCGTAAAGAAGCAAAACTTGCTTCTAATCCACTGCCCAAGGCAGGCTGAGAATTTTCCACATTTGATCTACTTCCAGTAACAGCACTAACTTGTGTTTTAGGAGTAGCATTTCCTAGACCAGAATCCTTTTTTACCAACACTGTTTCCCTGGTATTTTGTTTTCCGTGATCCTGGATTGTTGAAGAAGACACTTTGTTGTGTTTTGAAAAACTTGTTCTTGTACCATTGTTGGTTCCACCAGATGGTTGATTAACAGACCTGAAATAAGTGAGATATTAACATTAAATATTGTCAAATTGCACATTACATAATTATGTGTATAACTAATTCCCCTACTTGTCCCAAATGCCGTACAAAATCTGAACTGTTAGACATCTTGTCTATTCTTTCAACACACCGTAAGTAACAAGCCTGAAAACAATGTGTAACTCAGAGACTAACAGGATAGTGCAGAATGCATTCAAACACCAAACTTTGATACTATAGCCTTTTCTTTCCAATGGTAATACCATACTTTTGTTGTTTGTAAGATAATTTATTTTTTTTTCTTGCAAATACTGTAACATATATAGTACTGTAGTTCTTTTTTTTATGCAAACACAGCAACATATATAGATAGTAGTTGCTTTGCTTTCAATAATAATAAAAACAAATTACAACTGTACATAAATATAAATATTTTAAAACCAGTTTACTTTTTGGTAAATGACAGACCTTCAGACTTATGAGGTTGTCTTCTTTTTCTGCATGACTGATTTGCAGAGTGAAGTTTCATGGTTAGCTATTTATAAAACACACACAAAATAACGAACTGATCAAAGCAACAAAAATCTCTTTTGAATGGATTTTAAAAGCATAGTAAAGATGGAATATTTTGTTCCTGGTTGTTACAAAATTTGTGCCAAATATCCCGGAAGATTTTGCAGATTTTATTTAAAAGGGACGGTCGAATATTACCAGAGCTGGCACATCTACGATGAAAGCAATTACCATTACCGTTTTGATCAACAGAGGTCTCTTTGGAAACCCTTTTCAAGGTGCTCAACAGAGAAAAATAAATGGTAAACACATCCTTTAAACCTTACTTCTCAAACTTATTACAGTGCAACTAATGTAAGCAGAGGGGGTACGTTTCTGAAGAAACTGTGGTGCTTCGTCGGTGGGAAGTATAACAATATAATTGATAAAACCAAATTATAATGTAAGCAGAACCACCAAGCCAAAGTTAACCAATCACAGGGCAGAATGAGAAAAATACATTCTAACATTTTCAGTGTTGAGTAAAGAACACTGAAATCTCAACTTTTTCGTTCAGGATGTGCGAAACTTCACAGCATTGGATTTCAAGTTGAACCCTTTTGATTCTGAGTAGTTTCACTCAGAAATGATTAAACTGGGATTTGAAAGTATGCAAGGTCATTGAAAAAACTGAAGAAGAAACTCCACCACTGCTGCGTGAACCGATATGTTTTCACAAACTTGAAAAAAATCAGCTTCTGGAATACTTCACTCGCAATGAATTCAAGTTACAGCGTCAACCCTTGCTGGAGATTTCAAAGTATGATTTGGAAAATAAAATAATACACAAGATGCCAGTTGGCAAGACCGATTCCAAACAGCATAAATGCGATGACCTGTACATTGTTTACAGCAAAGCAACTGTCAACGGTTTTACGCACTGTGTTTAACTTCGAGCATACAAATGGTTTGGCAGCCATGCAAGCTACCTTCTCATCTGGTAGCCATGCCAAGCCAAAAAACACAGCCTGACCTTTATTGGACCACAAAATGTAACATGTACAATATAAATTGACAAACAACAACCAGACAGAAAATAATCTGGTGAAAAAAGAAGAAATTCTGTGACCAACTAACAACAGTAAGTCAAAAACAAATCACAAAACACTGTCAAAAAACATGTCAGTCCAACAAGGGCAACAGAATAAAAAAAGCATCATACAATAAAAAAATTACCGAAAACTTGCGTGGAAGGGGGGGTAGATAGTTTATTTGTTTTCCAACACAATACAGCCATGTAAAAAAAATTACAAGGAACAAAACAAGTGGGAAAAAAGGCTAACTAATTAAAAAAATAGTTGTTCCCTTTTTTAAATATGATCAGTCAGTGACCTATCCCCCTGCACACTGGTACGTAGACTCCCAGATGTGTATGAGAAAACATTTTCTGCTTATTTTGTGCCTCAATTGACCAAATCCCTGAGGCCAAAGAACTAATTTCATTATCAAGAGATCACTGAGCAGTCTTGTATTCAGCCACAGCAAAAAGCTTGTGATGATTGTTGTGCAATGAGTTCAAGCAGGTTCAAAAAAGAATACTACCACAAGGAAAGAATAGGGTTATCTGAAACAAATGACGCCATTCTCAGATGCATACAAAAGTAACATAGAAATACTCTGCATATTCTGCAGTATTGCATTACCTTCACAAGGACAATAAATTAACATTAATTAATATTTATTAATGGTTATTTTACCTGTAAAATAAAGTTAACTAATGGGAGCTCATCACAACCTTGCTCCTTTGTGCATATCAGCGTCTTCATCGCCACTAAAACATCTATTACACTCATCTCGCACAAAAGGGACCTTGTGTGACATTACTTATTATATAGCTGCCTTGTTCTGCATAACATAACGTAAACTGACCTTTGTGTCTTTGAACAGTACTTTATTACAACTGGGCATTGTTAGTAAATGTAATCGATACCAAGGTATGCTTATATCCATTAGGTCTGAATTGCCTGCCTCATTGTTTGCCTTGCGAGTACACGTTGCACAATAAGTTTTATCTAGTTTACTTCACCTTAGTGCTGTATTTTGTCCCACCACTCCCTTTCCCCCTATTTCAATAAAGCTGGACTACTGGCTTGGGTGCACACCTGCCACTCCCCTTGCATGTTGCAGGCTGGGTGGGGCTCTCGCCCCACCTTAGCTTTCACTTACACCCGGGTGGGGACGCACCTCACTCATTGGCTCATCCATACTTTGCAGGGTGTGTCGTTGCCACCCTTGGTGCGTTACTTATTATTGCTAGGGTCTGTTGCTGCCACCCTTGTTGCGTTACTTGTTATTGCCAGGGTGTGTCGTTGCCACCCTTGGTGCATTACTTATTATTGCTAGGGTCTGTTGCTGCCACCCTTGCTGCGTTACTTGTTGTTGCCAGGGTGTGTCGCTACCACCCTTGTTGCGTTACTCATTATCACTAGGGTGTGTCGCTGCCACCCTTATTGCCTCCATTTGCAGGGTGTGTTGCTGCCACCCTCCATTTATGCTAGGGAGCACCCAATGTCTTTAGTCCCATTTACTGCCAAAAAATTGTGTTGTGTGTATTTATTACTATTATGTTTAGCGACAAGTTGTTAATCAGCGATTAAGCTTACACATTAGCGCTTTAGCAGTCTGGGGGTTAGCAGCCGACCCCACTAAGCCATCACAAAAGTGTCTTCTGCACTAAAAATGGCATAAGGATTACAAAATATATTTCGCTAAAAACTAGCCTTGTCAATTGCACGCCATTCTTGATTATATAAACCTGTTCATATATTAAATTAAAGCAGGCATGAATTGTTATTATCTCAAGTAAACAGTCAGGAAATATCCTTCACAAACTACTATGTGACCTACTTTGAATTTGAACAATTTCTGTCCAACACTCACAGGCTAAGGACACCAGACCATTGTTTAATGAATTTACTTGTATGTGATATTTTGCATAATCATAGCAACATGGAATTCTGCACAAAAAAACCAAATTCCATGGTAATATATCCTGTTCTTATCAATCTGTTTATCTCAAAAACCTTGTATACAAAATGTACGGAAAATCCAAACTTAACTGGATACAAACCTGAGGTGTTTCTTTAACCAATTCATGTAGCTGTCAAAATAATATAACTGCTCAATTGAAACCAGGTAGGTAAAGGCAGATTTTACAAAAAAATTGCATGATATATTATTTCTGTAGCCATTAAAACAACAGTGAGGAAGCAGCTGGGTTTAACTCCAGTACCAAGACACAAGCAAGACGATTAACAGCTCAGTTAGCTTTTGCTTCATGGTGTTTAAAACATGTTTACAAACTGATTGGAAGAGGGTGATTAGCATGACAAATATACTACAATAAGCTCCTCTAATGTTGCTGTCCAGCATACCCATTAAGACACCATTTATCAGAATGATGGGTAATTAAGGTCATTGTTTGTCTATTGGCATTCCTTAATCTCAGTTTAACCAGTATTAGACACAATCACAATGAATCAATAAAAAAATATTTTTTCTAGCAAAACAACTTGGTCAAACTATTGAGAGGAAAAATACCATTCGAGTCAATTGTGTTTCACGATATACAAGAAATCTTGTAAAATTCATTACTAATTCAAAATGAGTAGATCCAATGAAAAGGTACTATTTAGGTGACATGAATGCTCTGTAAACCCCAATACAAATCAAGAGTAGAATTAACTTTTGATACAAACTCCTGCTCAGCTAATTAGTATTCACTTTTGATACAGATCTCTACTGATTAAAATGCAAAGCACAATGGAACTGAATAACGTACATGGTCTCAGGATCACGTCATTGATTTTGACAATGCTTCCATAATTGCCAAAGGTAATTATCGTGTTATGATCAAGTTTTTGGAATCTTAACATACCATGTCAACCCTGATGCGGATTATAACTTGTGTGCATACCTAGGACAATTCAACATTCTTTCAACAGTAATTTTTCGGTTTATTTTCATAGTTTTATTCCAAAATGTTTTTTAGCTTTTATTTCATTATATATTTTATACTTTTCGCAGCTCAATATTTCACTTTTTAGACTGCAGCATTGGAAGTCAAAAGCTTGTTTTAAGCCAGAGAACATTTTACCTTCTTCTCATGATTCATCCTGGCTGCACTTCATCACTTTTTTCTTAGAAATTAATATCATGTCAGCCAAAGACATATTCAATATTTCTCATTGATTAGCTGCATGCACCAGGAAACAAAGATGGAAATTAAGAACATTAAGAAACTACAAAATAAAACAAATCAGTGACACTGTACTACATGAATTCTCCATGTTAAAAGTACCTGTCATGTAATGTTTCATCTGAACTACATGTAACACCGACATGTGGCGATTTAAAAAGTTCCATTCATAACCACAAGAGTGCCATTTGTGACTCCACCTTCATCATCTGCATGATCCTTGAAATATTTTGCCAACAGCTGGCAAAACATAAGTTAACTCTTTTATGAATTTTTGCAAACTGGTAATTTGAAAAATATCTGTCAGTCATAATTAAAATTTGATGACAAATTTATCTTTACTATTACTGCAATTTCATTTACTTTAAATCAACTCTCTTTAAATCAACATTTAGTTCATTAATATTTGTTGGTTGTTTACAAGGCAGAATGCTGTACCTTAACATTCTACAAATTCGTGGAAATAATACATTATTGGCACTGAGAGAGTTAATTAAATAGAGAGTTGATTATTAATAAATGCTTTGAACCAATATTTAAATTAACCACATTTTACATGTTAACCATGCCTTATACTGTATTTTATTTACACTGAAATTTAGCACATGTAATGTAGGCATTGTTATTAGTTGAATTGTATCACATACGATAAATCTGTAGAGAAGGATGAAAGAAGTTTGTAATAGAAAACAACAATAGAAACCAATTCTATTGCACCACTTTTGCCATTTAAAAATTTCAGAACATGCTATACAGCTCAGCACCATCTGTGCTTCCTTGTGTATTAATAACAAAACAATAATTAAAAATTAATAACATAAACTTCTACAATCAAATAAAATTTTTGAATAACAATGTAGCCAGCCACATGGAAATTTTCAGGAACAGCATTTTAACACTAGAAAAAATAATCAAGTACCAGGATGTTCAAAGATCCAATCATTTTATAGAATTCAGGACAAAAATGTTTATAAATGGATTATAATATAGTTATTTATACTAGCACCAAAGAGCCCAAAAGTGTGACTTGGTATTCTTTTGTGTACTTTAATCCAATAAGAAGTCCAGTAGACACAGTCCTTGGCTTCTAATTGGATAATCACCACATGAAAGAATGTGAATTAATTATAACAAAAATGTCACACTTTTGGGCTCTTTGGAGTAAGACTGATCCCCTGACACTGAGGTGGAAAGCTCGCACAAGCAAACAACCTCTGTTGCCTGCAGTCTGAAGATAACTATGTTGAAGTCCCCCATCTTACTAACAATACTTTTATCTTCCTATCACAGCTTTCTTAAAGAAGAAGTCAATTTCCCATTTACTTTAGTAAGAGTTTAATGTCAAAAAACACCAATGGGATAATAAAATGCTGAAATTATACAAGGATTGTTTCAAATGACAAAGATATAGACCGATTACAAACGACAAACTTGAAAAAACTTGCCAGTTTTTTCAAGATGAGTTTCCGTGATGTAGCTCCTTTAACAAAGCAAAATTGTTTTTAAAAATATCTTCCACAATTCATTGTTAGTTTAATTTCTTCTGTTATCTACATTGCGAGATACCTTGTGAGTGAATTATTGTTATTTGTTTTGCATTTTTCCTTTTCTGGTTAGAGCTCTGTCATTGTAGTTGCTTTGAAGTCCATTTCTTTTTATAGCTATCAACTGTACAATATTATTGTTTATCTTGCCCCCCCCTCGAATAGCACATATGCTAATTGTGTGGGCAAGAAAGTGTCAATTTTGTAACCAAGTCAATTGTAGTAAAGTTTGTTGTTGTTGTTTTTCTTTGCAGTCGCTTAAGAAGAGACTTTACTTTAATTAACAAGGGTTGAATATATTAGCTTTGACTGTATTCAGTGGTGAATAGATCCAGAAAATAACCATTATCCACCCCAATGGAAGGACATGAATTAGAAATTCTGTGAGGGTGAGTACTGTGTATGTACTGTGTATGTGATTTCAAACAAAACATGTTCTCTGAAGGCACACAATCAACAGAAGAATTATTAATTTTTGAGCTACAGACAAGTTGACTGTTCACCTTACAGAAATAATATATTACATAACAGACTATAAACAAATATAAAAAAATAACATTTTATGGAAATTTAATACTCACACATTGTTACCAGATAGTTTTCCTTGGTTTGTTGGAATAACGTTACATGGCTGACAAGTGCAAGCTGGCAAAAGGGAATTTTTTGTTAGAATCTTATATTGTTCACTAGATAATAAATAAATAAAACACAATGGCTGCAATGAACATAATGGCTTTTACTTGAAAATGTAGATTACCTGCTCCCATAGTACAATACGGGAAGCGATAACTTCAAACTATCTGTGTCCACACCAGATTAGGCCTTAACTAAGAAATGTAGATTACGTGCTCCCATAGCACAATACGGGAAGCGATAACTTCAAACTATCTGTGTCCACACCAGATTAGGCCTTAACTAAGAAATGTAGATTACCTGCTCCCATAGTACAATACGGGAAGCGATAACTTCAAACTATCTGTGTCGACACCAGATTAGGCCTTACCTAAGAAATGTAGATTACCTGCTCCCATAGCACAATACGGGAAGCGATAACTTCAAACTATCTGTGTCCACACCAGATTAGGCCTTAACTAAGAAATGTAGATTACCTGCTCCCATAGTGCAATACGGGAAGTGATAACTTCAAACTATCTGTGTCCACACCAGATTAGGCCTTAACTAAGAAATGTAGATTACCTGCTCCCATAGCACAATACGGGAAGCGATAACTTCAAACTATCTGTGTCCACACCAGATTAGGCCTTAACTAAGAAATGTAGATTACCTGCTCCCATAGTACAATACGGGAAGCGATAACTTCAAACTATCTGTGTCGACACCAGATTAGGCCTTACCTAAGAAATGTAGATTACCTGCTCCCACAGTACAATACGGGAAGCGATAACTTCAAACTATCTGTGTCCACACCAGATTAGGCCTTAACTAAGAAATGTAGATTACCTGCTCCCATAGTACAATACGGGAAGCGATAACTTCAAACTATCTGTGTCCACACCACATTAGGCCTTACCTAAGAAAGAGATCAAGAGCAGGAATTGAAATAATTGAAAAACATGTATTAATTTTATAATGGCAATTTGACCAAGTTAACCACAAAAGGTGGCTGAGTAGCATTTCATTATAAAATATTTGCTACATTCAGGATACTGTGCAATGATGAGCTAATACAGTACCACTCAAAAGTAAGTTGACAGTCTCCACTCGATCCTCGATTCTCTTAGTTTTCGAGAATCGAGGAGTGAGAATCGAGGATTGAGTTTCGAGGATCAAGAAATGAGGCTTTCTCGAATATGCAAAGTCAAAAGGGCTTTTGAGAAAACGATTAATTTCTTGAGGAAAGAATAATAGCGGCTCACACATAAAGTACAAGTGTTTCGCGTCAGCCATTATCGCGTCTAAACATTCGACAGAATGATATCTTCACGCACTGAACATGTGCTAAAAACTTGATGAAGAACTGCAGTCCTCAACGGAAAATTGACGTTATTTAACTTTCACGCTTCTACCAAAACATGGATCGGTGGAACGCCGGAATGCCGGAATACTTAAAACCAGAACGCTGGAATACTAAAACTAGGAAGACATGAAAAATCCTGAATACCGGATTTCTAAAACCCTGAGTGCCAAAAATAGTAATTTGGAATAGTAATAAAGCTGGAACACACAATAAACTCGAAAATGCAACCATAATAAAACTGCAATGTGTAAAGAACACTAAGGACCTACCTTCATGCTAATCTAATCGTGAAGAGGATAGACAATCATGAGTTTTTACCCTTAGGTTAGCTCTATATCATAGGCCGTTTCACGGATGTCAAATTATTTCAAGCTCCACAAAACGATTCAGTCACACCGATTTTATTAAATGTGCGAAGTTTGACAAGTTTCGGAAATATGAGAGCCCGAAAACGCCAAAATCTACAAAGCAATGTATGAAAGGGGGCAATGTAACAAAAAATCGTAGCTGTACTAAATTAAAGTAGGATAAATCAACCTGTTTTATGGAGATAATGTTTCTCGCCTTTTCTTCTTTCTATAATTGCTACTGTCAAACAAATGAAACAGGAGCAATAAAAATAAAGAAAAACAATAAACCTGGGCGATCGCTTCGATTTTAAGCTTGCACTTGTAGCTGAATACTCCATGCAATGAAAGATTTTGTAAAATACGCAAAAGCCAAGTCGAAAAAATATTTTTAAAGTGATTTTAAATGCGTAAATTTAGGTTGAGATCCTGACAAAGGAGGGGTCTCTTAATGTCACTGATATGTTTTTGGAAAGCAAAGAAGAAAAAAGCAAAGGTGAATTACTTTCTGTCACCCATTCAAGTACCCACCACGATTGACAGGGCTTAACTACTTCGATCGGAATAGAACTTAATATGCTTCCTTTGATATTGGTTCCAGGCAAGAAGTAAGAGTCAGGTAAATCAGGAAATAACAGGGTTTGTCAACTCTAAGAAGGGCTGTTTCGGAAGAAAAACAAAATTCTTCCGGGAATCTGAAGATTTTGCCGGGAATCGGCAGTTGCTTTGTTCTATACATCTGGACTCCTTCGTCTATCCTTCAGAAAGTACCAGGCCTTTTAGTCACTGCTGCTGCAGGCACAAAGTCTGTCTGGAACCATCAGGAAGGCCGTTGTACTTTATAGTTTTAGTTAGGCAGTATTTGGGAATTAATTTGGGTGCACCTGCCACTTAGCTTCGCACGTAGCAGGCCGGGTGGGACCTTTACCCCATCTCAGGCTTAATATATATCCGGGTGTGGCATGCACCACACTTGTTGGCTCATCCCTTATTTCCAGGTGCGGCACATGCCACACTTGTTGGCTCATCCATCACTTGCGGGGTGTGTTGCTGCCACCCCTGTTACAGGGTGCGTTGCTGCCACCCTTACATTTTGCCAGGGTGCACCCAACAACCTTAGTCCCATTTACTGCCACATGATTGTCAATTTATTGCATACCTATCTAAGCGTCAAAGTTGTCAATGTTAATTTCACTTGTAAAATAGAGTATATTCACTTGATAGCGCTAAAATTGATGAAACGGAAGTATTGTAATCTCTTTTTTACCAAATGACGTGAATAAAACAAAATGTTAGAATGGTAGGCAAGGTCATTTCATCCCCAGCAATATTACATATTAAATTATAGAAATAGGAGATTTTACCTGATAAGAAAGCAATCCGAGACATACTGTCACGCCAACTTGAGCGAAGCGACATAGCACACAAGCAGCCTGAATATCAATTTTTGCTCTCGATTTATCAGAACTTAAAATCTGGAATACATTTTGGTGGACAAGCAGTCAAACTTATTTTAGTTGTTTATAAAAATGTTTGTGACGGCAAGACTTGGTTAAATTTCTTTGTCGCAATCAAATGCAATGTTTACATTTGGAATCGTGAGCGAGACTCCTGCTGCACAAGTTGGAATTTGCTGTTCAACATACATGAGTGCAGTCTATTTGAGCAATTTATGTCTTGAGAGATCAGTCAAGCGACTAGCTCATTAACTTTCTCGACTCGAAACTTGATCCTCGATTCTCGAAATTTTCAAGAATCGAGAATTGTAGCTTGAGGGACTGTCAACTCACTTTTGAGCGGTACTGTACCCAGATGGTATTTTAGTTTATTATTGTGCATATAAAAGGAGTTTCCACATCAGTGTGACACGTTCCTGGA
Source organism: Blastomussa wellsi (assembly GCA_947652115.1). Lineage (NCBI taxonomy): Eukaryota > Metazoa > Cnidaria > Anthozoa > Scleractinia > Plerogyridae > Blastomussa > Blastomussa wellsi. The sequence goes on from OX393569.1 coordinate 22,884,641, forward strand.
GACATTAACTTTCTGTAGTTAGTGGTGTAATAAAGAGTATTGACAGGGTTGGACATTAGCACTCGCCCGCTCGCCCATGCCAGTGTCTAAAGTGTCAGGCGAGTGCAAATCACAGATCACTCGCCTGTTTGGCGAGTGCGATCTTCATCGCCAAGAAAATATTTAAATTGCAAAATAAACAATGTTTTTACATGTACATTCCATTTTGCAGAGAAAATCCCTTAAAGACTCTCTGTCGACCGGAATGCTTTGCGAGCGTTTGTTTTTGTTTTGATTCTGCCACTGAAGAAAATCGTTTAAAAATCGAACATATTTGGGGCATTTGGCAGCCTAAAGTAAAATGAAGGTATAAAATGTTTGCTTTTGGTACAAATTTTGCTAAGATCTACGGGTTAGCTGTAATTTAAAATTACACCTCGCGTCAGGGTCACGGCTCCTGCTGTGTGCTGTAGCGTCAAGCAACACTTTGAAGACAACTCCGTAATATAAATTTGCTTTTTATTTGCGTTCACAATCACATTTACAGAATAAAAAGTACTTACCATGCTTAAAATACTGTCCAAACGAAGATGAAGAATACGAGCAATGAACACATTTTGCTTTTCCGTAGGCGATTACAGATTTACATACTGCGGTCTGGAATATTCCCACAGAGATTTGTCGATAGGCGGTCACGTATCGATACTCGAACCTTTTCAGTTTGCTCTTTCTAAATAAAAGGTATCCTTTATCAGAAATCAAACACAGAAGGCAAAGCACCTATCATCGAAATAAATCTCAAGTTATCTCAACAAATGAAGAATACAATGTACAAGCAATGCAAGTCCATGAAATAGCCTGTTCTCAGCTGTTCTGTTGACGAGCAATGAGTCTGAAATCAATGTAACTACTTCAGCAAGCAGGGACATTCTTTCTCCTTTTCTTGCATCCAAGTGCATCTTCTTTGTTTCTCCACAGATCCTAGACATTTTCTCAAATACTTCTCCTCTCGCCCTTCCGTGGGGTTCATCACAGTTGCCATGGCCAAAATCACATTGCGTCCCAGTAGTTGTTTAGCTTCTCGAATATGCGCCAAACGAAGAATTTACAACCAAATAATCTCCTCAATGTTGAGAACAATATTAAATCTTGCCATTAAAGCAATAACTGTCGAGCAATTCAGATGGATGCCTTGGATTATAAAGGATTGAAAAGCGAAATGATCTGCAAGTCAACAAATTGGAGGTTTCGTGGGCTACGAAACCTCGGGCGAGGCATGCAAAGCATTCCGGTCGACAGAGAGTCTTTAACATAAACACACCATTTCTATTTTACAAAGTTTAATATTCAGAACTGTTCAATAAATTGGCGCTGAAAAGCAACATTGGGCTTCGTAAAGTCCTTCGTAAAAGACAATTATGGCTTTGATAATTGCATAACGCATGTACTTGTACAAAGTGATACCGCTGGTCACTATCAAACCGTCTGTGAACAAGTAAACATGGCACCCAAGACCACTCCTGAGAGGAACAGACACGTTTGCTTGCAAACCGTAGGGATCTCACGAAGATTCATCAATAAAAAACTACTTGAAAGATAAAGTGATATCTTGGGGTTTGCGGTCTTTAACTAGAATTTTTTATTAAAGTAATAGCCCTCGATCTGCCACGTGCTCAATGACATTGCAAGTGAATTGTTTTCCCGTACTTTACCAGCACTCAGATCAATGTGTGTTCTCCTGATACTGTTAGTTTAAAAAATTAATGAACTGGTCGCGGCCAAAACGTTGAAATATATTCCTGGAGTGTCTAAAGTTGTTGACAAGAAAACGAATGAAAAAAAAAAAAACGAAAGCCGCCCGTGATACGAGAAGACAAAGACAAGGAAGTTTTTGGGTGAGTGAAAACTAATCCGGGTGAGTTCATTTTGAGGGTTACTCACCAAAATGGCGAGTGCTCTCAAATTTAAGTGTCCAACCCTGATTGACTCAACAAAGGTTACCAAGAAGTATTGAGACATATCTTCCTCCAATTTTCATTATTTTTATTAACAAGTTGTCCTGTGTAATTATAGAGAATGGTGCCCGGTCACTACCTGATTAGATTTCTACTCTACTCCTACTTGTGTTATGGCTGACAAGAAGACCAACCGCTAAAAGCTAGGACATGAGCCAGTGGGAGTGATTTACTAGCAGTCCAGTACTTTCCATTATTGGACCAGTGGCTAAAGTTACTAAAGCCCTTATTAAACCATTATGTGGTATAATAATAAATCTTTTATTAACCAAGTTTGGTAGAAACTCTACAGCTGTTCATGGCTCACTGTGAGTGGTCACTGACAACAAGATATCAGACCTAAACAGTCATGTTGTCTTGGTATGGTCCTTGTGTTTGGTTAATAAGAGTTAAAACTTAATTGTGAACATAATCGCCTTGATTTATTAATCCGAAGTACTGTACTGTAGCCTAAGTTTGCAATTAAACTAATTTAACTACCCCATGACACTTACTCTGTAGTTCTGTTTATAATCAGATGGCGTCATGGTGGGTAAAACTCAAACTGTCTGGATTTCCATAAAATATTCTTATAATAATGTTTGGTACCTCTGGCATGTAAATGCCCCTGAAAAAATAAGAGAAATTAAGCAATATTATGTAAAAATAAATACAAAGAAAAATTAAAAATCCAGATTCACTTCCAAAACGAACTGAAAATTGACCAATAGCACTGGTCTTGCTTTAATCTTTCCCAACACTACCCTACACATATAGAAATCATTGCAATTTCTCCAAATTTCCGTGGTTACGTACATGTAGTGCAGTGTTCTACCGTTCTTGAAAAGTTATCGAAGTCCGTGCTTTTGTATTTGTATTTGACTTGCAACAGAAATCAAACGAAGTATTAACTGGGTAGTACGACACAGCTGCGTAAAAAGAGCAGTTGGCATCTCCTGTGTCACTTCAAGTTGTTTGCATAAAACAGCGTCAAATAACAAAAGTGTAAGTAAAAAAGAACACTAAAGTTCACATTCGAACGGAAAACGCGCTTTCCACATTCCATAAATCCACATGACAAAGGATGCGCCATGACTGATCAAGCCAGCCCGTGTAAAGCCAAAACCAGCGCTATATTCGGTCGGTTCAATTGTAACCAACATAAATCCTACCGGAAAACATATTCGGGCTCAGAAGACGAAAAACGTTTATATTCCTTCAAGTAAGAGAAAGATATTAAGCTTAACTGATGAAGGGAAATCGAGCTTACCGTCACAGTGGATCGGGTTGTTTTGGCTGTAGCTTGGCTACCACAACGACGGATGCCCTTCCTTGCTCTCTTTTACATTGTATTTAAGTAGGCGCTTTGAAAATAAATAAACCAAAACAGCAGTAAAGACAACAATTTTCATTGAAATTATAACAATGCTGGACCAAGGCAACTAGCACAAGCACAAAGTCAATAACAAAGTGAGCCCGCGTTGTAACACTATCCATACAGGAAACACGTGACTGCCGCGCTCTGGCGACAGGGGTGGTGGTGGGGGGGATCCTGAGCTAGATCCCAGACAAAGGGAAGTTCCTACCCTTGGCGGGGGAGGCCAATAAGGATAGGATAACTTTAATTAAACACGGTAAACTCATCAGTCAAGTTTTGACCCTTGACATGGTTATATCTTTGTCAAAACAGACCTCTGTTGTACAATAAATTATATGCACACAGTGTGAGAAGATGGGAATGGGTGGCTATGCGGAGGCAATGTCCAGTGACTGTGTCGGCCAAAAAAAAAAGAGCAAACCTAAATCCCCATACCATGTACCAGTATCAACCGGCCTTGCGACAGGTTCCTGTCTCGGCCGGAAGGGCGCTATACCCTGGGAACGAGGTTGTGTTCTGCGTACAAATTTTGGAATTTTGGACGCAAAGCGCTGATTGGTTAAAATTTGCAATCCGTGGGGCTCTTAGCTCCACAGAAAACCACAGGTGGCCCAAGCTCATGTTGTGATCAGGATCATATTGCATAATAGCTGTCATGGCAAAAAATCGGCAAAATAAGCGTTCAGACAAGAAGAAAAACACAGTGAAAGTAAGGTAAGGCAATTTTATTTAAGATTTGGCAGTATTTCGGTTTGTTAAAAGGTGTTGTAAAATATTCCCATACAAACTCTTAATTTTGTGATACTGATCATAACGTGAGCTTGGGCTGCCTGTGGTTTGATAGTCATCCTGACAACAATCACAACACGGCAAAATTATCCTGGGGACTCGTTTGGGTGTTACCGTGGATTCAAGGGCGAAATTTCAGCCGGTATCAAACAAGCATAATGGATGGTCTGACACGAGCATAATTTTCGGCATTATAAAATTTACGAGCATAATATATTTAAGGGCCTGATTACATTACATAGCCGGGCTTGTTTCTCGGCACGATCTCGGCGATTACATGACAACCGGGCCAGCCCGGTTAGCCGACAAAGAAACCCAGTCCGGCGGACCGGGCCAAGCCCGGCTCATGTATCAGACGCAGCCACCAAGGCCAAGATTTCAGTATTTTGACTTTCGACGCGCGCTGATTGGTTAGATTTTGACAGTTGACAACCTAACCAATTCGTGGGCGACTGCATGCTTCTCACATGACCCCACCACACATGTATCGTCAAAAGTTGAAGTTCCGAATTATACAATAAATATTTCAGGGCAGTTTTTAGCTGGAAGAAATATGCGCCCTCGGCCTTCAGAATCCGTAAGTAACAGTTTCTCTAAACCGTATATTTCTACTGCCACTGTTAAAACGATGACTTTCAATGCTAGCGATTTGTCACTATTCGATAATTTTTTGTTAATGGCTCGTACGTACGCAATGTCGTACAAAACATTTTTGTCGCGTGGTAATTAACTTCGCCCCAAGTAAAAGTTAGAGTTCTATTTTATCAGGCTACAGTTTTAACTAGTGTTGATTGAAGACGTTCGGTGGACGTACTGGGCTAATTGACAAAGTGCGCAATAGCATGACATCATAGTCAAACAAAATTTTTCCTCCCTGTCAATAAACTATTTTAATAGCTCTACAGCTCTACCCTGCGAGCATTTATCAGATGAACTGTTTCTGTTTGTTTTTATAAGCTTATAAATAAGTATTACAACAGGAATATGGTTTTTCGTTTTTCGCCTGATTAACAGGCGAAATACCCGATTGTGACTTCATGCTACAGAAACCAGGATGAACTCCGGCCTTATGGACCACTAGGCTTGTATACAGACTTCCACGATTGCTTCAAATGATCCTCCTATATTGACTTTGAAAAGATAGCATTGTTTGTATGTCGAGACCGATGAGAGGGACACTAAGCTAAACTAACATGAGCTATGTTAAATAACCTCTTGTAGTAGTTTCATGTAATATATCAAGCATGAGAGACAGTGTTTCATTGGGGTATCCAAACACCCCGGGGGGGGTACTCCCGGAAATTTTGGATAGGGGTGTGCCGCCCAGGGTCCTGAACCCTTACCCTATTTAAGGGTGGGGGAAGCGAAAACTGATACCCTATTTAAGGACCGAACCCGAAAAATGATACCCTATTTAAGGAAAAAACAAAATTATTAATAGCATAAAAGGAAGGTTGCAAAATGGTTACAGTACTGTCAAGTTAACACAAAAATAGAAAAAACATTCGTTTAGGCGGGCGTTTGCAAACTCTAGTATTAGATAATACAATTTAGATACCCTATCTAAGGACTAGGCCAGGAACGCATTGCCAAAAGGAGCAAAAATGATACCCTATTTAAGGATCGAGAACCTCGAAAACCATACCCTATTGGGCGGCACATACCTATATAGCCCATATATGGGAGTACCCCCCCGGGCCAAACACCAAGAAGAGAGTTGAAAATATGACGCACAGCGGACTGTATTTTTAACGTTTTTCGAGGTGTTTGGATAGCCAATGAAACACTGTCTCGAGTGTTTGATATATCTTCTCAAATTATCTAAACAAAAACTAAGGAGTAAACGTCAAATAAAATTGTCAAAATCTATGCTAATTAAGATCGGGTATCCAAACTACGGTCATGGTTATGATTTTCTTTGTTTTAACTAAATGAATTATTAATGAATTTTTTGCCAGCTACAAAAGTTGTGGATAACCCTGTATGGAAGAGTGTTGTCTTTTGATAGTCATTCACAGTCCGATTGTTGTATTATAGGTTCTCTTGTTGGATCCATCGCAGATCCATAGACCTGAAGAAGCTTTCAATGAATACAACGAGTTCGTCATATCCAGAACAAATAAATCAGACAGAGATTTTCGAAATTATGAAGTCAACCTTCAAGCTGACAAAGTCCGCTTGACGTACACCCTGATGCATGAAAATCAAACCTTGGATTTTGTCAAACAAAAAGTAAGTGGAGTGTGATTGTGTTTGCTTTAACCCTTTAACTCCTGTGTTACCAGTAACTGCCATGACCAACATTGACCTTTGTTCCACTTCTGACATCCTCGGCTTTAACCAAAATAGGAGTCCCTTTTACTTAAGTTCTGGAGGAGGGAAAGAGCTTTCCAATGATTCAGAATCATAGTGATTAGGCTAATTGAGATTGAAATATGCGCAAATTAAAATGCTTAGAAATTTCAGTCAAAAACTTAGAGGAAACATTTCCCTCACCTACCCTTGGCTACTATATATATATATATATATATGTGTACGGGAATACTAGTATTTCCCATCTTGTTGTTGCTTTCTTGGCAGTTCTTGAACCAAAAGCAAGCCCAGTAAAGGGTCAACCAATGCATCAAAAAGATAAGGAAAAAAAAAGTAAAAAATTAAGGAAATGAAAAGCCTAAAGAGGTGGCCATGGGTCACTTTCTCATCTCATCTCACAATCTCAATTTCTGTACATGCCAGTGGAAAATGTGGCATTATTGCCTTTAGTTTTTGGTACTGTCCTGCTCAGAAATTAGCAAATGTTTAGCTGAGGTCACAGGTCTTCATCTTGTAATTTTTTTTGTCTGACACTTGGCAAACCATCAGCTGTAATTTGCCATTTGTTTTGCTACTGTCTTTGCTAGTACTGGTTTGATTCTATTTGTTTGAGGAAACGCCGTGTCTCTTGAATTCAAACTATAATTTATGTTAAATTTAATTTCGAACAGCAGAATCTTGCAGTCATCAGTTTTCCGCTTTAGGAAATAGTAGACGGATGCATGCAGGCTATGCTGGGAAAGGAACATTCAGCGCGAAAAAAATCGTTCCACAAATTTTATTCCTGAGGAATCACCTTAAAAGTAGAGGGGGTAAGTTTCTAAAGAAACTATGGTGCTGCGTCGGTGGGAAGTATAACAATATAATTTGGTTTTATCAACTGGGTTGATAATGTCAATTGGCCACCGTAAAGACATTCAAGTGCTGACGTTTCGAGCGTTAGCCCTTCGTCGGAGCGAATCCGACGAAGGGCTAACGCTCGAAACGTCAGCACTTGAATCTCTTTACGGTGGCCAATTGACATTATCAACCCAGTTGATAAAACCAAATTATATTGTTACACCTTAAAAGTAGGTTAGGAAAAGACAAGAAAAATATGAACTTCAAGGTAACTTAATTTCTTTGCATTCTAGAAAGAGAAGTGGGGCTATCTGGACAAGCACAAAATGCCGGTCATGGAAGCTGTACATCTCTTGGATGCTTTAGTAGACGAAAGCGACCCAGATACAGACCTACCAAATTCAATGCATGCCTTTCAAACAGCAGAGCGTATCCGGGAGGTCCATCCAGACAAAGATTGGTTCCAATTGACAGGTCTTCTTCATGACCTGGGAAAAGTCATGGCGTTGTGGGGAGAGCCTCAATACTGTGTCGTAGGAGACACCTTTCCTCTTGGCTGCAAGTTTTCAGATCAAATAGTCTTCCATGAGACATTTAAAAACAATGCAGATACAAAAGTTCAAGAGTATAGGTATGTTCAAGCTTTAAGCTCTTATGTAATATTCTAAATACTAGGGACAATGCCAGTACACTGCATCTGGTTTGCATTTTGTTCAGTATTGATTGTTTATCCTCAACCAAATGTAAAAGTACTTTAGGGATAATTTTTGTTATCCAATAAAACAGGATCCCAGCATATAATGGAAAAAAGCTAAGGTGACCCCTCTGCACAAGTCAGGTACAAGGATGACCCAAGGAATTACCACCCCATATCTGCATGGTCACTGGTATCTAAAGAATGGTTAATCCACAAGCAACTTAATTGCAAGTTATTTTGACAAACATAATTTGTTCTGTAAATCACAATTATCCTACTTTAACTGAGACGGGCTGTAACCTAGTTCGCTGTCACGATTCTTGTGAATGTGGGCAGGGGCTTTGTCACTGGTTCTGTGTTTATCGACGTGGCAAAGGCTTTCAACATAGTTGATCATGTCGTTTTGCTTTGCAAATTAGAGTATTATGGTGTATGCAATGAAAGCCTTCCATGGTTTAAAGTGCCTATGAAGTAAAACTTTTTTTGGCACCATTTTGTAGTATGTTGTACCCTTATACCAAAATGACAAAAGAAATTTGGTGGAAAGGAAAGAAAATCCCTTTTTTTGCTGCTTGAAGTACATAAATAGGGGATTCCAGAGACTGGGAACAAATTGAGCGGCAACGACGTAGTTGGTGGTTCCAGTGTGCTGTGCACACATGGTTTCCTGTTGCTTTTGAGTAAACTTCTCCTAGTCAGAAGACAAAAGCTTGTATTTTCCTGGCCTAAATTTCAACTATGTATGACAGTAGCGATGAAATGCCTTCACTGGTCTGAACAGTTTCCCATTAGCAGTTCAACACCTCTGTAATCTGCAATATGTTTCGTCCTGCAGTTTTTTTGGCTAGCTTGTTTATATTTGCAAGGTATGTTTAAGCTCTCATAACTTCGCTCTTGAAGGAGAAGGTAAGACGTTTTTCACGAAGATGTAGATAACTTGCCTTTACTATTTGTGGTGTCGAGCCCGGCTATTAAATTGATAGTGTCGCAAGATGTGGTTTCACAGATATTTGTCTTTGTCCGGAGTGTCTGGAAACTGTGGTAGCTCTACTTCAAGAAAGCTATAATTTTTTTTTAAGTTTTTTTTCTGTGTCACAGAGGGTGTGTTTCTTTTATCAAGCATTTAGTCTTCTGAGCTTGGTGTTTAGGTTTTGACCTCCTAATTTGTTCATTATGTGTTAAAGTTGGCACCATGTGATTCAATTATTGCTTACTGTTTACTTTTTTGTTATGCCGCTATTTTTTCAAATTTAGGAAGGAAATAATTTTTTCCGGGGCGAAATGCCTCTCACGCTTATAAAATCTTTGTAACATCGAGCCGTGTTGGCCCTTAAGCCTTACTTTCATGCAACTTCCAGTAATAGCCTGAATCGGTGTATTTAGCATATTTTTGTGAGATGCACAGGAATTTTGTTTTTCAAACTTCCCGGTGTATTTGAAATGCAACTTTATATTTATATACATTTTGCAGACAATATTTATATATGTCAAAAAGGAAATTAATTTGGACAAGCCTGTGATTTATTCACATGCAGTGTTAGCGGCAGCACTTTCCTTCTCGTTGAGAACTACTAGTTTATTTTTGCAATTGAATTTTATAAAATTCAGGAGTATAATAATTGTAGCTAGCCCCAGATCACTTGGTCAGTCATTTGGTCGTTCAGTCGTAATCTTTTGAATCCTGTTGGGCATCTGCATACGGGCTGACAAGTCAGATTGACAATGTTCTACCCCACATGGTAGGTACTTGGTGTAGTTTTTAATCATTCTTCAGCCAGTAAAGTCCGCGTGCTAATCAGTAAAGTGGAACAGCAGAATTTTGTCCGGAATTTCTTTACAGAAAATGTTCGCCGCCATCCCTTGTGAATTTTCACACTTTTTCTATGTTTTGTACTCTGATAAAACATGGGTTTTTGACCAATCAGAGCACGCGCAGAGTCCTATCTATATTATAATTCTGTATATGCATCTACAAGGACAGGTTTCATGTTGGCCGTTACCGGGCAGTGTTGCAACTGTTCAGTTTTTAAGTAAGCTTCAGAGACGTGTAGTAAATATTTTAATATGCTGTTTAGCAGCCGAAAAAGAAATGGTTTTCAAAGAGACAATTTATTGAGTAGTTCCAGAGAAATAGCTTTCATTTCAAAGTAAATACAGTTTCACGGCCCTTTTTGTAATTAATTGATGCAAAAATATCCACCTGGATTTTCAGCGTCAACTTGCGTAACAACCAGAGAGAAAATATTATAGCTCTACTGAACTTTGAAAAACCTTTCCAAAAAGATGTTTTGTGATTTGATCTGTGTAAAATTTTTTGAGAAGCTACTTTTGTGTTGTTTAACTAGCTCGAGACAGGTTTGTGCTGATTGGGCACAATTTGACAGCTCATGCAACCGGGATTTCAAGGGGCGGCATTTTGGTAAGTCTGAAGGTCGGATACTTACCGTAACAGCTGTTATTATATGGCTGTGTCTCGCATAGACCGGTTGCAGTTTGGGTTCAGAAAGTTACAAACAAAACAGTAAAAGATGATGACGTCAGAAGCGAACAAAGGGCAATCAATGTTCGTCAGGCCGGTTGTTGCAGGCGCAGGAGCCAATGCGTTAATTATACTTATGACATGTAATATGTAAATATTAACAAGCTGTGCTATCAAGCTAATTTTGTTTTGTCGTATCTTTTGTCATCCTTCTTCCTTTTCAACAAGTCTGGATGTATTTCTATTTGTTATTACATGTTATTTTGTATTGGTATGAGTAAACATATTAATCAGTTTTTGTTTTACTTTACAGCTCAAAATATGGTATCTATGAACCAAATTGTGGCTTGGATAATGTCACAATGTCTTGGGGACATGATGGTATGTGTTGTTGTTTTTTAATCTGTTTGTAGACAATGGAATGGTTCATTACGCAGTTCCATTGTTGAAGCATATGCAAAGAAAAGCCATTGAGTAGTACTGTGGTGTTGTTTGTTTTTAATTAAAAGAAACGGTGACATCAGCAATCACATCGCTGAACACTGTCAACTTGTGAGCCACAATATTGACTGGGACTCTGCTTACTGTTTAGCCTACCCTGCTAACCATTTTCACTTACTGACTTAGGAAAGGTGGTTCAATAACTTGAACCGACTCCTCTCAACAGATCAACAACTATCGGCACCATACAAATAACTAATTCATGACATGGAGATAGCAATTAAACCAAAGAGAACAACCTAACTTTACCAATGGATCAAAACCGACCAATCACAACAGATGACATAAGCTACTTGAGTCTTACAGCCAATAACATCACGGCTAAACTGACCAATCAGATCACATACAAAATTTACCACATTTGACTGACGAACAACTCTTCACATGACTCTGATGATGACTTCTGCCCAGGCCCTTGCCACGCAAGATGGTATGGGCCAGATATGGCCCAACTATGCAGGGCTTCTGATAATTCGCATGAAAAAAAAAATTAGCTGAGAAAATGGCGGATTTTGTAGAAATTTCACTGGTTACTAAGTTTCACAAGCCATTTAAATTTAAATGTCAAGTCATATCTGGCATGACGCCTTATCTATGCAAAGTTGTATGCTAATGAGGAAAAATGTAAACAATAAGTCAGCAAAGGTTCTCCTAAATGTCCTAGCAACAAGATAATGATCATGCATCAACCGGTTGTCGGAATGTCAGTCACTGTCACCAACAACAGTCCTTCTCAGGACTACCCTTACCGTACGATCAAACTACACAATTGACTGTTACCTTCAGGTTCAAACCATTTACTGTATGGTATAATTTCATATGTTTTGCGTCGCAAAGCAATATTTACATTGAAAATGTTTACCTCATAGAATACATGTACCAAGTTCTCACTGGAAATAAATGCAACCTACCTAAAGAGGTGAAATACTGTCACTAAACTAGAGAGAGAGTCTTGAACATCAAAATTCCCATCATGATCATCATTATCATCATCATCATTATTATAATCATAGGTTTGTAACTTTATTTACCCTCAGGTTGGCCAATCCAATCCATGAATCTCATTGAAAATAACTAGTACAGAATATGTCTTGTTTCAACCTGATTATGCAAATAAATTTTCAACCATTTGAAGTTGGTTTGTAAACTTTCTGTGTTCTGAGAATTGAAGGTCTCCCAAATTATGCAAAAGTGCTGTTTGTTGCTTATAAAGTGTCCTAAAACTAGGGTTCTTACCTCCTGTATAGATAATCAAAATTAAATCATTTTTAGGCACTCTACATGATAAGATATCACTCATTCTTCCCCTGGCATTGCAGTGGAGATTATAATTACCTGTGCAGTGAGGAAGATATGGAAATGTTAACATGGGTCAAAGAATTCAAGTAAGTGATACAATGTAGGATAAAAATGAGCACCACACAAAAAAGCCCAAGCATGTTCTTAACATTCACCCAGATACCACAATATGTCAGCACTGGTGACATCTGTCTTCCCACTAAATATAATTACCCTACACACATTCAGCAGGAGGTGCAGTGGCCTAATGGTCAGTGCACTGGATCTGGATCAGGTGGTGCGAGTTCAAGCCCTGTGAGTCAGGGCACTGTGTTGTGTTCTTGGGCAAGACACTTTCACTGTGCCTGATCTCTTCACCCAGGTGTATAAATGGGACTTGTTAAAGCGTACCTGCGATGGACTAGCATCTCATCCAGGAAGAGGATAGGAATACCTTCAGTCACTTCATGCTACAGATACCGGGATAAGTTCTGGCCTGATGAGCCACTAGGGTTGTATGTAGACTTTACCCTTTCACATGTTTGGTGGCACTACATTGGACATGCATTGACTTTTAGATGGCTAAGGACTCTTGGGGTCATACAAAGAAGTTTTTCCTTAATCTGTCCGCGTAACATGTACAAGAAAATCGTGGCGCATCTTGGTGAGTCGCAGCACTTGTTTACAAAATTCCAAGGCCTTGTTTTTCATTCTGAACCCAGAAAATTCCCTCTTTGTGGCGAAATATGAAAAGTAAAAACACTGATCAATTTATAAGCGTCTCTAAAGACAAAAATCATGGAGCAAAGGGTGCTAAAACCTTGCTTGCAAAGGAGTCATTCTTAATTCGAGACACACTGTTTTTATGTGTTTGGCTTCCAATCACAGACTTGAAAAGGGCCTTAATGCGGCTTCCCAAGACTTCTCAATACACTCGATACACGCACTTGGTGTCATCTGATATGTATCTTGCAGAGATTTTACTTCTTCATTGTTTATTTAGCCGCTTTGTTTTCAATGCTGTCCATTTATTTATAAACGCGGCGCTCCCTTGTGAAACTGTTGTGATTGACACATTTTTCACATTTAATTATTCTTGGTGAAAGATAAAAATTTTCACCTGCCGGTTTGACCGTCCCTGTTATAAATGTGGTGCGCACGCGTGATATGCAATCCGCTGGCCAGTCACTGTCAAGATTAGTGTTGTGGGCATCTCTTTGGCCCGCAATTAGACGATGTATACAAGAGGCAATTTCATTGGTTATCGAAAGTACCCCAATTCTGATTGGTGTGAAATGTATACATCACTCGTCCATCCATCCTTTGATCCACTCACTGACTAGCCACATACGTCCACATGCCACAAAACAGTACATTTTCCCATTTTTCTAAAAATGTGTCTTACAGGTTTTTATTTTATTTTGCATGAATGTTTAAAAAGCCAATAACTAATTTCTGAAATTTTGAGGTGGGGTCGTACGGGTAGATTTTGAGAAAAACGTCATTTAAAGTATTAGTACCCACTTCCCTTTTTGCAACCTTCTTGGCACTCAGTTGCTCATTTTGGCTGTCGTATATGATTGTACGCTATAATAAATAATATTAAGAGAAAGATAAAACATTTCTGAGTATTTAAAAAAAGACTCAAAAGTTGGGTTTACCTCGGTGTAAGAACCTGCGACTGTTTTCTTTGTTTTTGAGCTATTGTTTTTCTGTTCCATATTGTTTTGAGTTCTTTGTTATCTTGTACGTCCTTTGTTTTACGTCACTCGTGAGTTTCACAGGTTTTTACACCGAGGATGAGCCCAAAAGTTTGGCTAATTTACTCCCTCAAAACTGTAGTAAGGTACCTTCACAGGTTTTTTGGGTGTGGATGTGTGCTCTATAATCTCTTGCCTCATGAAACTGCAAAGATTTCCTCAATTATTCTAACTTACTTTACTGTGATATATTTATAGCAAATTTGACCTTTACTCCAAGTCTGATGCTGTGCCAGATGTCGAGGCTGTATCACCATACTATGACGAACTGATAGCTAAGTATTGTCCTGGAGAGCTCTGTTGGTAAAAAGGCTACTGCAAAGAACATCAATGCTTCGTGCCTCTAATGTCTTGCATACAAAGGAAATACATTCACTTAATGTATACATGTAAAATAGAGATACATAGATACAGATACACTAAGATTTCAACTGACTAAGTTGTTAAGTCTGATTTCTTTTTCTTTTTTTTTTTTCATTTTTTCGAGGGTTATTACCTTAATCCATAAACAATGAAAAATATTGAAATTAAACTAGTTTAAAATCAATTGACATGAAATTTATTTTGAGCTGCGACATTGATATCAATTTGTATGTTGATAATTAAAGAATATGTAGATAAGGGAGGTGTTTATCGCTTCTACTTTTCAATTAACATTGGTTTGGCTGGACCCAGCAGAATTTCCCTAGTACATGTATCAATATAATATAATGTAAGATATTTTTCGCCACGAACCAACAAATGCATGGAGTGAATTAAAAACTTAATTGATCGTCTTTTATCCCAGCTAGATCCTTCAAACTTGGTGAATGCAATTTCCTGCCTAGTATTTTAACGATGCGATTCATAAATTGCGCAAACGTAAATTTTTAAGAAACGTAAATTTAAAAAAGGTTATTTCTCATCAGATTCCCATACAAACACTGTAATTTCTGACCGCTTTGCCTACCCGTCAAGTTGGCGCCGGTGCTGATTTCCTTTTCGTAAACAAGCGATGCCATAATTGGTAACCTAGCTTTTCGGAATGGACGATGCTATATTTGCTCTGGACTTGCCCCAAGTCGCTCGTGTTTTCTTTGTATCGAAAGACATGGTAGGGTTATTTGAAGACCCCGGCCATTTCAGACCCCGCGCGTCCTCCGCGTAGCGAATCAAAAGACCCCGCGCGTCCTCCGCGTAGCGAATCAAACGAGCGACTTGGAGCAAGTCTATATCTGCTACAGCTTAGGTCTGGACTACCTGGACTATAATTTGGTGATAGATAATTTGGTAAAAGACTAATAAACACTCTCAAATTGCTTAATTGCTCACTTTCTAACTGTTTTACTTGCGGTTAGCTTTTAGTTGTTGGCTGGGGCAATAGTAAAGTAAAATAGATTAGGAAAGTAATTTTTCATAATTAAAAATTTTTGCAAGAATTTGGCGGATCAGCCTGGTACTGTAGTGGTGAGATAAGAATGTAGGCATGTCAGAGGTTCGAATCTGGTCATTGACGTACAATTTTTCTTTCTTTCTTGTGGGAAAAAAATCGATGATAACCAAAAATATTATAAGTGTCGATAAAATGGCATCGCTTGTTTACGAAAGGGAAACGTGGGGCGCCGGTAGAAAACTGTGATAATGCCTGTTACAAGTTAAGGTATCCAGGTGGTATGTGATACTCGCAGGCCTGGTAGTCGTCTTTAATGAATTGATTGTGTCCTTTTCAAGGGTGTTTTGTTGCTATAGGGGTGCCATTTAGCAATAATAATTGTATTGCTCTATACCTGCCAACATTTTCTTATCCAAAGATATGAGACGTTGTATTGTACCCCCGAGGAGCCTGGATTCCCAAGATGTTACGATGATTTTCGTACATTTCAGAATATAAAAGTTTTCGTTTCTCGCATTGTTTGGAGTTTACATGTTTGTTAAAATATGTCCTTTAGAGCGATCACAGTTCACATTTTCCATACAGGCGTGAGAATTTGGTTCGTAGGCGCGAGATCGAAGTTTTCAGCCCGTAGACGCGATCAAGACTCGCGTCTAAAGGCGTGATAGTTGGCAGGTATACTGTCGGCTGATAGCTGACGAGGGGCAAATCTCTTAGCCAACTGAGCCTAGAACCTAGTGACTGTTCTAGTAAATAAAGAATATTGATAAAGCAGTTTTTACCAGTTAGTGCATCACCATGTAGTGTGTGCTGCAGAAGCCTGCTATGATCAGTAGAAGCGCAGCTGTGTTTTATTGGAAATCCGCAGATCTGACTGGTTCTCCCACTGTTCTCTGTTCGCCACTGAATAGAAAACGATCGTGCGCTTCGCTCTTTAAAAGGCTCGATTTTAGTGATTTGATGGGCTAAAAGTACATATAATGGTAGTTTTTGGATCGCAAACCTTTTGAGGCTACTCGCCCTTGATTTCTATAAGTGATAGTGAACTCGGCTGTGCCTCGTTTACTCTAAGATGTCATTTCCTGCCTTTTAGGATCAGAGTAATGCTGCCACAGAAAAACGGAAAAGAATCGTGCTAAAAGGAGGCTAAACAGCGAAAACATTGTCTTTCTTTGGCTAGGGAGAGTTCAGTTTCCAAAATCGGGAGAATTTTAAGCGAGAACGGGAGGCCGGAAATATTCGCCGAAAACGGGCGGTATCTGGCCAAAACGGGAGGGTTGGAATCTCTGGGCGTGAAGCCCAGAGGTTGCTGAAACCAATAGCAATCAAGTCTAGTTTTAGAAATTCTGTTATCTGACTTTTGATGAGTTTTTGTGTAATATTATTTGGCTTCATTACTGACCATAATACCAGGGGTGCATGTATCCCATCAGTTTCCAGTAGGTGGTCAAAGGCCACAGTAATTTGTAGACTACATACACAGTGATTGCTTGTACACTCGAAAGAATAGGCTTTAGATAATTTTGTTTCAATAAAGCATTTTGGAGCAAGTATTTGTGTTTACATGTTTCATCCTGCTGCACTTGCTTTTGAACTCTTTTCCCGCCATAGCGATCCGGCGTGCAATTTCCGGTAACCAAGGGCCCTGGGAACTAATAAGTCGATTTTGGGAATTTTGGGGGTAGCCTTAGGGGTAGCCGGGCAGCCTTGGGTTTCGCCTTGGCTAGCCTTAACCTTCCGTGAGTGCTCACAGAATTCGCAGATTTTCCATTTCCCTCTTTAAAGGGTCTGTTTACAGCTTCAGGCTAATTTCTTCGGGTCATCAAAAGCGTTGCGTGAAATCCCGCCTTTGAACGTTTTCCCTCTTCCCTGGCCCGCTCCCCTCTCCTCAAAGGAAAACGAGTGGCACCTCCAGTCGGTCCCGTCTTCCATTTCGTTTTTCGTAATTTGTGCCTTGTCATCTGCAGAACCTTGCTGAATATTTTAATTTCCAGTATCAGAGCCTGGAGCAGTACGTCATTGTTACACAATACAGCTCTCTAATGTGATCTGAATCTGCTGACGCAGAAAATTTTCTAAGTCGCGTGGTATTTGCTCGAGAATACAGCTGAATACAGTGAAAGCTCGTACTCTTGGTAAGTGAATTCTGTGTTTTCGAGTTAAACTATTTGCTGTCTCCATGTAGCATCATGCAGCTATTGTTTTTACCTCGCACCAGCTGCCACGCATGGAGAAATGACTATCATGCGCCGTTTGATCCGGGCTTAGCAAGCGCGCAGTTGAGAATTTCCCTATGTCTGAGACATTTTATAATTTTAAACCCATATAAAGCTTTAACAGGATCAGAACAGTACGCGGGAATCCTCTCCGACACTTACACTGTTACAGTAACATTATTTCATATTCATACTCAAGCTTTATCTGGCTTTATGCAGTGTATAAACTAGCTGTCAACAATTTCGGAATTTCATTTTGGTTTCTGTGATGAATTAACCTCCAGTTGCATGACAGTTAGCAATAGTCAGCTGATAACATAATAATGTGCCAGGCTATTTATGTTTACTCTATTTGTTTCCAACCCCCTTTTATTTTTAACAACCAAGGTGCATGAAATAGAGGGAGTTTCAATTGAGTGTTGTAAAACCAAAAACCAATTGAAAGTTATCATTCTGGCTGAAATATCACAAAGGACAAAGAAAATCCAGTGATCCAATCAAAACACATAACTGACACAGCGTGGGAAAACTTGCATGTCATTATATTGAGTCATTATTAGTTTTTATTTATTTCTGATTGGTTGAAAAAGTGGCATGAGATTTTTAAACCAATAACTGAGCATGGTAATGCAAACCAAAAGGAATTAGCTAATTACTTTTGACACTCAATTGAGAACCCTTCTGGCTGATATAGTTGCATATACACTGTACTGTCCTGCAGAGGCTATACTTCAAAATTTCCTAAAAGACGCAACAGATCTTGTGTACTTCTGGCACCTTTTGACCAACTGTCAGTTGAAACTATCACCGAGTGTTGGTTAGGATATTGTCTGATACTCCATCAACCAGGTTGACTGATACTTGGCCGACATGTGAAATGGTATTATTGCCCCAAGGAGGCGTTCGTTGAAGGTTGCGCGTATATATATACTTACAGTGTATATATACAGTACGTATACCAGAAAAAAATGTTGATTTGTCTGAGCAGGGCTTAACAGACTAATCCGGTAATTTTATATTATTAAGAAGACTTTAATACATTTTTATTTCTTAAGTTTTAGTTAGCTTAAATACACGACCCCATAAGCGGCAACGCTTTAATCACCACCATGGTGAAATAAAAGTTATTGTGTGGTTCCGGAGGGAATTGGAAATTCCAGAGGGGGGTCAAAGGCCCAGGAAATTCCTTAGGGGATAGGGGGTTGTCGGTGAAATTACATTTCCAGATGGTCAAGATCGATACAGTGCAACCTCAATTCAATATCGTTTCTTGCCTACTGTGCAGAGATTTCAAATGGTCAAAATAGTGACCTTTTTGGTTTTTGATACACAATCGTAATACATTTAAAACAGGTTTCCTTTGTCCTGAAAGCGAATTGGAAGCAAAAAAGTTCACATAAATCCTCCATTTTGTTTGTAGATGACCATAGATGCAACACTTGTTACCAGTCTACCGACTGTCACATGTTTTTGACCGCAATGCACTGGTGACTAGCCTTGTTTGTTTCTCACCTTCGAACAAAAGAAAGTCATTCTTATAAGCGAAAAGTTTCATCTTTGATAGTGATGAAAGTGATGTTATGATTTCAGGAATCCATGAATATCTCGTTCTTGTTATTTCTAGCTATTCGTCTGTAATTTGCCTCTTAAATTCAGCTTTCTTAGTGATCATGTTTGTGATTTTGTGATCATGTTTGCGGTAACTGTTATCAATCAACGTTCATGGACGAAAGCTTACAAGCAGTTTTCTACCAAACGGAATGAAAAGGGATGGATGATTATGCATCAAGGTAATTAAACAAGTGGTTACCAAATATTTTGTCTGATTTAGTTGAGGAAATCTCTGTATTGTCTTTAACAATTTATTTCGTTTTCAAACCTGTTCCGATCGATCGTTTATCCACAACAGTCATGTTTACAAGAGAAAGTGGCTTAAAATTGAGAACATTTGCACAATTTCTGTTCAAGAGGTTATTTTCCAGAGGGTGTAGGGGGTATGCAAAATGCGTTTGGAAATTCCGGAGGGGTGGGGTTTACTTTTTTTTGCAAAAATGGAAATTCCAGAGAGGTGGGGGGGTCTTACTTGAAATTCCCTCCGTGGTGGGGGTATGGATATTTTCTGGAACCACACATTGTATTGTATTGTATTGTATTATATCCCTGAATGCCTGAATGGAGTAATCAGGTAATGATGATGTTTCATCACTAAACAACCGGAGGTATGAAATTGGTAATGTGACGTCGTAACATGAAATGCCCAATGGGAGTACTGGTATTGTTGCATCACAATAACCGGGGGGAAACCAGGCTAGTGTGGTAGTTTTCAGACACACATTGAGCAACTTCAAGTAGTTTGTTTGCTTACGTGTGTTCAGAGAGCTGGTTTGGGCGGTTATGTTTGCTGTACTTGCATTCAGTGACATCAGCTATACATTGATAGACTAGCTGAACTCTTAACATTTCACAAGGTCTTGAAGGTAAAAGGTACAGGATTTATTGGACCGAGAATGAGTACAAACATATATTCAAATTTGTCTCCAAACTACAATAAGTGACAAAAGTAGTTGACACATTGACTAAACATGGCATTTTTTCAGGCATAATGATGACTATATAAAATTCACTACTCTCTACAAAATACCCCCTTCCCCCCATCCAATGTTGTATGATTGCACTTCCAGAAACAGACTACAACATTGATAGGTGGCAGGGGGGTCGTGAATGAGGAGGGTGGGGTGAAATGAACCTGTATTATAACAAATGGGGCTTAAATGGACGATGTGTCAACACTTTTGACACTTATTGTAGTTGACCAGAAATAGCTTGGATCAGGCATTCTAGCACCAGCCAATATTTGCTACACATGCAACAATTGAGATAGATAAAATTAGAAAACACGAAGATAAAACACACTAAAAAGAGAATGGGGCAACGCAAAAGGAAATTTACTGAAAACATGCACAAAAGAAAAAATAAAATTGACCCCCCTCCCTCGGGAGGGAAGGGTGGGAAAAAACTATCAACAAGAGGCCACAAATGACCTTGGGAACCTTGGGAACCTTGGGAGATAAGTTTACCCAGGAAAAACCTGACACTGCCCAAAGACATGACCTCAAACAAAAGGAAGTGTGCTCCTAATTACGCGTTCCTGTCATTAAATTTACGTGATCAAGGAATTTTTTACATAATTTTGCTCTGGCTTGAAAGCGTTTTTTAAATAGCGTGCCCTACTCCAATCTTCAAGAAACTAGAAATCATTCATGTGAAATTTGTCAGAATTAACAATTATTGCTCGAGTTTGAGCAAAATACTGTGATTTGTCCGTGACGAGCAGATCAATTATTTTACCATGCATGTAACTTCACATTTGGTAATATGAGCTAGTCTTTGCCCAATTCTCCTTCTTTCAGACAATGCTGAAGGGGAATAATCTCATTTCCTTGGTTGTATTTCTTCCGTTTTATTTTTAGTTTACTAGGGAAGTTCTCTCTCTGGAAAATTACCTGCTATTTTTCCCAGAACTATTCCCTTATTTGTAGGTCATATGGTAGGGTATGGGCCAATGAAAATCAGGGGAAAAAATGATAATTTAGAGTGTTTGAGCGTGCAAGTGATTTCGCAAAATGTCCCCAACACATAACTGATTTTCAATAAGTTTAGTAAAAATAGAAAGGCCACAACAGCAAGTGAAATCCTTAACTGTGGTAAAGAATATGCTGAAAAAAAAAAAGAATTAACAGTGGGGGCAGCTGTGGTGTCAACTCTTTCTAGTTATATAATCCAATGCCCATGCATACAGCTGATAGTGCCAACCAATCTTTTGAAACTTACCCCCTCTATTTACATGTAACTTACCTGCTTTCGTGTGGGAAACATGCATGTGAGCCTAAATACCATAGTCTCCTTTGCAGCCGTTATTAGGGTCGTCATGCAGGGCTTCTCCCCACTAATGGCTGCTTCAACCTGAACCACATTCCTTTCCGTGGATTAACCAAACGCAACTTGGCTCACATATTCCTGAGCCAGTTGTGCAAGACTAATTGTCCAATTACAACTCTTGCTTTATTGGCGACTCATTCATGATGAGCCGTTCTTTCCCACAAACTAATTAGATTGTATGACAGTTGCTAAGTTCAATTTCCTGTTTTACTTGGCCTTTGGTCTGGTGCATAAGAATATGGTTGTTAACGCTTGTCTTCTGGTGAATTGTATTTCTCTAAAAACTGCTCAACGTACACAGTTTTAGAAAAGGTTGTAGCAGTCTCTGTCCTGGGTTTTTCTCTTGTATTGAATACCTCTTCATTTTCTTACTTTTTAATTAGTTGTTTCAGAAAATCTGATGCTCAATGAAATCCTGGTAGCATTTGTTTCAAGCTCTACATAGTCTACAGATGATAGCGAAGATCAAATTATTTCAGAAATGTCGAGTGAACCTTTCCCAAATTGAAAATTTTGTTTCTCTTTAGAAGGCGGCGAACAATTGAAGTACCTGGAGCTGCTGTTGATTATTTTTCTTGGAGTTTATATATCCACAGGAGATCTCGCGAAGGAGTCGTTATGCACCTATCAATGTTAAGCCGAAGGGGAGGGACCCCGGGCACATGTGGGCATTTGACTTTTCAGAAGAATTTCTCAACTCAAACTTTTCTATAATTACAATGCACAGGAGGTGCAAGTTCATATCTTTGAAAGGCTTGTTATTACTGTACCTCCAAAACAGCCAAGATTGCCATATATAGACGAGCACTTTACGATATGTCAAGGTCCCATTCCTCTTCACCAAAAATTTAAACGTCCCCACCTGGGGCCCAGAATTTAGTCAAACTCCCAAAGGTACAGAAGGCAATTGAAGTGAAACCCCCCAGTTCCCCCCCCCCCCCCTCATGGGCTTAACTGGCATGGGAAACTGGCGTCATTGACATACTACTGATACGTGATTGGTTTTAGCAATGATAATAAGAAACGCATGATTGGAGTATTTTGAAATTATCGCGCGACGTCTAAAGAAAGGGAAAGGAATGTGGTTCGGGTTTAAGCAGCCATTAGAGACTATAAATACCAAGGCTTGATTCAGCCAACTAACAAAGTCAGTCACAGAACAGTCACAGTCACAGCTTTCTAAAGGGTTATCCTGTATAAAAACTTGTATTATCAACAACTTACATTTAACACGCTGTTAACTGTCTTTATTAGAAATATTGTGTTTATTTATTTGTGTGACTTTTTAGATGCGAAATCCATTTGCAAAATAAAAGAAAAATGGAGCAGAGAAAGGTTGGAGAAAAACATCCAAATACTACTGTACAAGATTCTATTGATCATGCATCTAATTCTGTTGGCAATTCTGGTGGAGAGGAAGGTGAAGCTAATGGAGGATATTATAGTCTCCCAACACAACGTTTTACAACTGTGGTCCAAGTCTTGTTAGTCATTGACTTGGTGTCTTCTGTTGCACTCTGGCTTTGTGGTGGAAACAATGAGTATTTAGAGAACAATGTTAAACATTTTAAAATAAGAGACTCTGTGTTCGACTTAGCAGCAGTGGCATTTGTGAAAGGTAGCATCCTCTTTTTTGTTTATCCCTGGCTTGAACATTTGACTATGAAGCAAATTGATCAGCCATATGATAAAGGACTTGCATCCCGGAAATGTTATTGTCATTTTCTAACAATATTTTTGAGTGTTGGGTCTCTGGTGTACAGCATAACAAAAGGTGTTTTTGTCTACAAAGTAAGATCAGAGAAGGAGCACAAACTACACTTGACATACTATGCTCTGGTGATAAGTGCTATTATATTTTCACTGTTGGAATCTGTGTTATCATTGAGTAGCTTTGTTGCCATGAGAAGATTGAAAGTGCTGCGAATTCTTCACACTCCCAATGATGCTGACTCCAGCAAGAAGAAACCAAAGGTGAATTTGAGGAGGTTGATGACGTTGGCCAAACCAGTAAGTTCCTGTTTCTTTCATATCCTTCATAATTTAATAAAGCACTTAACAACTGGCCCCAAGGGAAACAGCGTGTTTTGTTTTCCTAGGACCCTCAATGAGGGGAACATTGAGGGTCGAGGGGAAACAAAATGTGCTCTTTCCAAATAAGAGTTTAAACCTCTCACCTGAAAATAAATGCATATGTTGAATTCGCCACTAGATTTTCCTTCAGCTGAAAATGACATCAAGTTATTGACTGTGTGCACAATGCTTCAAGGTTTTGACTTGTCATTAAAGTGCCTATGAAGTGAATTTTTTTGGTGCTTTGTTTTAAAATGTACTTTGTGAAATATGCTATTCCAGAGTTTGAGAACTCTGGGATTAAAAGTAACAACTTTACAAACCTTCAAAGTTGAGCATTTTGCCCCCCAAAAATGGTCGGGAATGGGTCCGAAAATACCACGCCATGACATCACTTTGGTGCCAAACTTTTGTTTGCACGATCAAAGTTTCTTGTCAGCGATGAGTGATTACGTGAGAAACATGTCAAGCGATTCGGAAATGGGCGATTTGTCAGAAAGATCCAGCAACCCCGAGGAAATAGAAACTGAAAATGATTGTGAGAACAGTTTTTGGCACCCAAATGATATCAGAGGTTGTTGTCACATGGTATTTTGACTGTGCGATTCAAATATCATTTTTGAAGGCAAAATGGCTCAACTTTGAAGGCTTGTAAAATCGTTACTTTTAACGCCAGACATTTTAAACTTTGGAGTCTCGTATTTTACAAGGTAAATTTGAAAACTAAATACAAAACCCGGGTCATGAGACAGGCTACAGCAAGCCGGAGGACAGGCATCCAGTGGACCTTTATGAAGCAGCTGGAGGACCTGGACTTTGCAGACGACATCAGTCTTCTCTCCCACAAGCAGCAAGACGCACAAGAGAAGCTATGTTGCGTGGCAGCAGGGAAGACTAAGGTCATGAGGGTGAACAACAAGCAGCAAGACCCAGTGCAACTCCATCAAGAAGACATCAAAGAAGTGGACAAGTTTGTTTACCTGGGCAGTATAGTCAGCAAAGATGGGGGAACAGATGACAACATCAAGTGCTGAATAAACAAGGCGAGACACGCCTTTAACATCTTACGACCAATCTGGAGATCAAAAGCCCTCTCACTCCGAAAACAAGATCCAGATCTTCAACACTAATGTGAAGTCAGTCCTACTTTATTGCTCGGAAATGTGGTGTGTAACCAAGACCAACACCCACAAGCTTCAGACATTCATCAACAGATGTCTCAGAAACATCCTTAACATCAGGTGGCCAGAAGTTGTCTCTAATGAACAACTTTGGTACAGGGCAAGCCAAGCCCCAATTGAGATTGACATCAAGAAAAGATGATGGGGATGGATTGGCCACACTCTACGCAAGCCTACATCCAACGTCACCAGACAGGCTCTTGATTGGAACCCACAAGGAAAACGGAAAGTGGGCCGACCCAGACAGACTTGGCACAGGAGTGTTGACGCTGAGGTGAAGGCCGCCGGAATGACTTGGGCCGAGCTGAAGAGGACCAGCCAAAACCGTGTTCGCTGGAGGAGTGCTGTTGTGGCCCTTTGTTCCCCAAGGAATTAAGAGGCATACCCATAACCATAACCAAATACAAAACCAATTCACTTCATAGGCACTTTAAGATACACCCTCCTTCGAGTCAAATAATTACTTACATGTACATACATACATGCATACATACATACATACCGGTACTTTATTTGGTGTCACAGGTTAAAAGTGTTACAGCCATAGGCTGATGTGGACCTGTGTTACTTAAATATTACAAACAGGGTTCAGTTCGTTTCCGGAGTCCCACATTGTTTCTGGAGTCCAGTTTTCATTGTTTGTTAAACAATTAGCCCGTGGTTTTCACTAAATACGCATGTTTGTTAAGTCAAGATTGGTTATTACTTAAAAAACAACAACAACAATACCGGTAACTTTATTTATGTGTCAAAATACTTTAGCATACCTGCTAATTGGAGAGACACAATAACCAGTAAATACTATTTTACACTTGATAAGCAAGAAAAGTGTCACTTTTTTCTACCAAACAAGTAATTTTTGTTTAACACACAAGAACGATAGGCATTTTGCCGGAGGTTTTGAATATTAAACGAAACAGCTGCAATATTTTGCGAACACAAATCAAATATCTTCGGCCGCCATTACGGACAAAATATCCATAGCAAGAACAACTCCAAAATGTAATTATTCTTAATAAGATATTCAACTTTAAAGGAAGTCATCCAGTTTCATTACGTGCTACCACATTAGGTGCTCTTCTACTGAGGGCAAGAAAGTATTTGTAGAATTGTGTATGCTGTCTTACTTCTGGGTTTTTTTTGCCCATTTTTACGACTGAATTTGATCAAATTCAGGAGTATCATGGCTAGCCCCAGATCACTCGCTTGGTCGGTCGATCAGTCGTAAACTTTTGCAACATCAAGTGGTGAGAAACCTGGGCAGGCATTGGAGATGATAAGAACATTCTGATACGCGTAATGCAATTCTGTCAAATGAAAATATTCTTCGATTCATGGCACTATGAATTGCGTGACAGCGTGAAATACCGACTTCACGGCTTGAAATAACTTGACAGCGTGGATTTTTCACGACAAAAAAAACTTTATTTTTTTCACGGCGTTTCATTTTCACTCTAACATGATTTATTTCCACGCCATGTTTACACTTCTTTATAGGAATTTCATGCAATTTCCGGTCATTTTATCCATTTCACGGTCGTGATGGTGAATCAACCCCACCGTGAAGTTTTCGTAAGCCCCCTTTTTGTGTGGAGCCCGGGCGTGAAGGGTCACAATTATTTTGAAATCCTTTAATTCCTCTCTTCAATTATTCCACTTTCCAGTGTATATATGACAATCGCAAAGAATTTATTAGCACGGGGCCAGAAAGAAAATCAAAGGCTCCTACGAGCAACCTCATGGTATTACGTAATTTCTAGCATTTGTATGCCTTCACTGTTGAATAAATCACTTGTGTCTACAAGATATTTTGCTACATCGAAGAATTTCTTAGGTCCAACATTTTGAAACTGATAATGATGCCCATAACTGAGACGCCTTTTAAGTTTTACTGGAATGGTCTGTGATTCATTGATAGGCCTCGAGAGGCAATGAACAGTCGCATTTACATCACTTGGTACATTGGCAATGTTTCATGAATAGACAATTGACCACCTCTGGGTAGTTCACAGATTTGCATAAAAGATATACGCAGTGATATTAGCCGCTCTTCTAACGAAGTCAATACATCAGGCTTGTCAGGAAAACCATTTTGTTGGCTTTAGAACAGCTGGGTAACTTGACTTTATAGACCTCTTTAGCTTTGTTTGTTTGTTGTCCCATTTCAGACCACGTGACGTTACCCTTGAGAATTATTGCTTTCAAATTCAAAAAAATCCACGTGAAAATGAGTGAATAATTTGCAGATAAACAAAGGACAAATTCTCTAGAGAGCATCACATGATCTGAAATGGGCAATTTACATACAATGCTAAAGAGGTCTATTCAGATTTTAATCACAAGTTATGCAAATCCATTCAGTGTTATCAACACTTTTAAAACCAGTAAGACAGGATTAAAAAAAATCTGGCAAACATGTCTTACCGGTATACAGTAAAAACCGGCAAGTAAGAACCTAGATTTTAAGAACCTGCTAGGCTAAAATTTGCCGGTTAGAACCCCTCTGAACAAGAACCTGTTTAACAAGAACCTGTTCAGGTCAGGTCTCATTCGCAGGGACATTTCTTTGATTGCTAAACTGACCAAAATTTCCACATTCATTTGAGCCAGATACATCAAACCTTCAGTCCAAAGACCAGCTTTTCATTTTACTTTAGCGATGGTGGTATCCATAGTTCGATGATCGCTTAATTTTCTCCCTGCTAAAAAATGTCTATAAATTAATAGAATTGCAAATAAGTAGAAAGTAAACAACTTGTGTGCATGATGAGTACAAGTAGCCATGTGAGCCTTCTCTGTCACTCCTACCACACTTTAGCATTTTTGTTTAATACTGGTATTCCTCTAGCCTGCAGATCACTTGTATTTTAGAGTGAAGTTCCCTGCATTAGCCCTGCATTCATTTTCAGAAGGCTCCCGCCCCAGGGCCATCGGGGAATACGAATAATGTCTGTTAGGTTGTTGTATATTAAATCCAAGTTTTCTTTTTATTTATTAATCGGCCGGCAAGCGTGAGATTTCTACTGTCTGATAGTTGACAGGAGGCAGAGTCTCGAGCCAACTATGAACGTCAATAGAAACCAAGATAGAACCTTTGCCTCTCAAACAATTATTTGAGTGGTCAAAAAAACTGTCAAGTTATAAGTTACTCTATTTTTGAAGATTTATTCATGTGTTTAGTTTTAAAACTTAAAGAAGTTTGTATCATCTTAATAAGCTGGACACCTTTTGCTTAAATGTGATCCACTGGTTAAATTTTAGGAGCTGTTGATACTATCTGTGGCATCTCTTGCTCTTCTGGCATCCAGTGGAGCTCAAATTGCTGCTCCTTACTTCTTTGGGAAAGTGATTCAAGCTTCAATGCAAAAAGGCATGAGTAAGTGATTAAAACATTTAAAAGTTTTGTTATTTGTATGGAGATCTGAACATGGTGATTTAAAGGAAGATGATCTGTAAATGGTACTGTCTTTAGGGAACCTGAAAATATTCCTGGTTAAGTAAGAAAAGATGTAGAATGGGGCTCTTCAAATTGTTGTTGTCATATCCAATTTCAACAGAAATATCTGTGGTGAGAGGCCCTTTGCTCACTTCTTTCGCAAACAAGCGGATTTCAAATTAAAAATGCATTTGCCCATTTAATCTGATATGAAAAGAAACGTAATATATTGTCCACCTTTTGTTTGCCTGTTGAGGGGCTAATACCTGAACAGTTGTGGAGAACATTAACCAGACATTAGGACTTTGTTCTGTTTTGTCATCTTTAAGCCGTTATCTGATTTTCGTGTTGATTAAATGTTGTTGATTAAGTTATTAATAGGGCGATGCATAGGGTTCATTGTTTACATAGAACATTCTAGAACATTCCAGAAGGACTCAAAATAACTTTGTAATCGAACCTTTTCCGGTACGCCTGAGTTTTATTGACAGATGAGTTGTTGTGCAATCTAGGTTTTAGTTGATCGAAAGAGTAATACAGATCGTGTTCAAATCATACTTGTGAGTCTTCAGTGTCACTGGGAATTAGGGACAGGGCAACTAAGAAAATTCCCCACACAGTTAGCTTTTCAAATCTGCAGTCAGATTGTGATTGCAAGTATGAAATATTCCTTGATTTGCTCACCGGTTTCTTTAGAAAGTAATTTGTGTTTGTAGAGAAGCTCAAACAGCACTATTTGTGGCTGTTTAACACTCTACCTGATGTTAATGCAAACGTTGTTGCTCCTGACACGGTTATGTTTACAGAGCATCTCAATGAGACAATCATGATTCTTGCCCTTGTCTACCTTGGAGGTGCATTAGCAGCACTGTTAAGGGCGTGGCTGTTCACTCTTTCTGGGCAGCGACTGGTCGCTAGGATTAGAAAACAGGTACGTAGGTTGATTTGCTGCACAGTACAAATTTCAATTACTATCGGTGCACGTCAACCACTTAACATGACCAGGATCCTTATGTTGTTCTTTTGGCTGAGATACTTTACTCTTACTTAGTGTTCTCAGTGTTCTTAGTGAGGATGATAGCCAGCTGTTGGCCATGTACATTTGCCAACTTGTTAGGCCTGAATACTGAAAGACAAAAACTCTGCAATATGCCAGCCTGGAACCAGTGAGGCAGACGTGCAATGCATGCGAACCATGCGAGGCAGACGTTAAAGGCCGTGTATGGCCTGCGAGCCATCCAACTTGACAAGTTCCACTGAAACAAAACTATACCCAGCGTGAATATGACACACTAAGAAGCACAAAAGGTATAAAATAACATCACTCGTGGCTAGCTTTTATTCAGAATTAGTAAATAAAATGCAAGACAGGCTTACCCAGCCTTTGTTTGTGTGGTCACAGCCTGGCAATATTACCAAAAAGTATTCAATATTTTGCTTTGTAATATTGACTTTTTCACCTTTGAATCTGTAACAAGTTTATGTGATTTTTTGGCGATTTTTATGGCCTGTGGGAGTAGCTTTATAAGTTTAATTTTTACTCTTGTATACCGCCTCTAAAATGTTAAGGTTTCATCAGAGCTCTTGGTCATCGATAGAACAGTCTTTGGACTAATTATAAAATCTAGCCTAATTGAATATTAGAGTCCGATTAGTTCGCTGATTGTTCTTTTTTTGGCGAGAAAAAAAATTTCTTTCCATGGCCATAACTCTTTACATCATCTTTTTTAGGGAAGAATAAAGCCTTATGCAGTTAAGTTTCGAAGATGACTTAATGAGGCACTTCACCATTGGAATAAAACATGAAAGAAACTGGTAGAATAATTTTATGTTCAGTGAGCCATTGACATTGGCACGACTTTTGTCTGCCTGTGTCGGCTTTGTATGAAATTAATTTTCTGTAATCAGAAGGCTTGGAATTGAAGTTTTTAAAGTATCACAAAAAATTTCTAAATACCTTTGCTACATAATAAAGTTAAATTTGACCAAATTTTAGCCTGTTCCAGGCATTTGATTAGTGGGCTAACCAAATTTGTGCAGGCATAACATTGTTCACCAAGCATTCTCATCATCAAATATTACAGCTGTCAGGATAGTGGGAGGCGTGGTGGCCTAATGGTTAGTGCTCTCGTCTCCAGATCATGCGGTCCGGGTTCGAGTCCTGGCTGGGGCACTGCATTGTGTTCTTGGGCAAGTCACTTTACTTGCTTTCCGAAATGTACAGCACCTTGCATGTTTTCGACTGCCTCTTGTGTTTTGTTTTCCTCGCATGGCTTGCTGCCTCGCTGGCTCTGCAATGGTTTAAATTTGTTTTTTGTACACAAGGAATTTTATAAACCAGTTTAATTTCTTTTTTTTCTGACAGTTCCTAGAAATTTGCCCATTTCATTTGTTTTGTATAATATTTTTGATAATGCACATGATGCACAACTGAGCTGAAGTATACCTGGCACGATTTAGGCAGTTCACAGAGTGTTACTGTCAGTCTACTTGTAGAGCCCTACAAGTCCTACAAGATGGATGATAGCGAAAAATGAGTATAAGTTTAGTTGCTTAAAGCAGCACAAATGTAACTTTTGCTAAAGCATTGCTGGCAGTAGTTCAATTCAAGCAGTATAAGCATTACAAACCCTACAGGCCCTACAGACCCTACAGGCCCTACAGACCCTACAGGCCCTACAGGCCCTACAGGCCCTACAGGCCCTATAGGCCCTACAGGTCCTACAGGCCCTACAGGCCCTACAAGCCCTAGAGGCCCTACAGGCCCTACAAACCCTACAGGCCCTACAAGCCCTACAGGCCCTACAGGCCTTACAGGCCCTACACACCCTACAGGCCCTACAGGCCCTACAAACCCTACAGGCCCTACAAACCCTACAGGCCCTACAGGCCCTACAAGCCCTACAGGCCCTACAGGCCCTACAGGCCCTACAAGCCCTACAGGTCCTACAGGCCCTACAAGCCCTACAAGCCCTACAGGCCCTACAGGCCCTACAAGCCCTACAGGCCCTACAGGCCCTACAGGCCCAACAAGCCCTACAGGCCCTACAAGCCCTACAGGCCCTACAAGCCCTACAGGCCCTGCAGGCCCTACAAGCCCTACAGGCCCTACAGGCCCTACAAGCCTTAAGTCCTGATGTTTTACCTGTGTATAAATGAAGTTAAATAAATAAATAATAAATTATCCCTACAAGCCCTACAGGTCCTACAAGTCCTACAATCCCTACTGGCCTTATCAACAGCACTTGCATCGTCAGTCATAGTCATATAACAGAAAGCAAGCTGTTTGTCAATCGTTACATGTAAGCTGTTTTCTCTTTTCCAGCTGTTTAATGCTATCATGTGCCAAGAAGTAGCATTTTTTGACAATAACAGGTAAATGTACAGTGACACGATTTTGCTGTAATTACAAATACTGTAAATATTCTGCATCATTATCACATTATGCTGAAGAGTAAAGCGATAATGTGGTGAGCAAATAAAAGGAAAAAACTCGCCAAAAATGTGATGCGTATCAGATTACCATGTGCGAGACTTGAGCCAGATGTTGTTCGTTTTGTTCACTTTGAAAACCTAATGAAATGAACTTGAAATAAACTTTGTTTGATTTAAACTTTCATGCAAACTGAAGCGAACAAACTGGACAAAAAGAGATGAAGTGTTTTCAAATTTTAAGCCGTGAAATCGCGCCATGAAATGATTAATTTTGTTACAGTCCATATCAAT
Source organism: Blastomussa wellsi (assembly GCA_947652115.1). NCBI lineage: Eukaryota > Metazoa > Cnidaria > Anthozoa > Scleractinia > Plerogyridae > Blastomussa > Blastomussa wellsi. Next base: position 22,916,592 of record OX393569.1, read on the forward strand.
TTAGGTTGCAATTCTCATGACATGTGCAGCTACAATTTTTAGTGAAAGATTTACTCTTTTCCATTACCTTTCTGATCTTTTTTTAATTCCAATATTTTCATTAGTTTTTCTCTATATCAATTGTGAGAATACTGTCACCGTTCATTTTTGCATTCGGTTATAAAACTTCAGCTTGTGTTTCCCGACATACCGCCATATAACAATAAAAACTCAACACAAAACATGAGTAAACTTGGAAAAAAGCGAAAGTTTTAATTGTACCTGTTACTTTTTTCTGAGCTTTTTCTGAGCTGAGCTTTTTTCTGAACTAATTTGCATGGTGGAAAAGATGAACAACTTTTTAACTTAAGTCTTGCGGTTTGCAAACCCGAAGTGGATCATTTTCCCCATGAATTTATTTTCTTTTCAGTTTAACAAAACAGCAAACGAGGTGCATTCTGATAGTAAACAACAACACAGAAACGTTATTTCCTCCATACGGTTGAATGTGACCGGCAATGCGAAAGTTTGACTGGTCAAAACCCCAATCAGGCCGGACATTGTCCGTTGACCAGCCGTTTTCAGCCCTGCCTAATCTCAAAGATAGCATTAAAAGGAAATGTGTAGCAACTGCACCTGAAAATTCCTTTTTCAAGCGTGTGATATAGTATCCTGAACTCAGAAATTATTTATATTTCAGTTGTTAGTACATAGGTTACTCATGTATTGAGGTCAGAGGCAGCAAGTTGAACGTTGTCCTTTAATTTGTTCTCTTCTTAGAACTGGAGAGCTTATCAACAGACTGTCATCAGACACGCAAGTTATTCAAAATGCACTAACAGTAAGTCTCTTTTTTAAGCAACTGACCCTTAACTGTTCTATTATTGATTGAGCTAAAAATCTCCAGTTAGGTACAGTTTGACTTTATGTACTCCCACCAAATTGTGAGAACTACTGCATTTTTAGTGCTAGCTGGTGTACTTGTTATCAGATGCAACCACTACTGGACACCACAGAAACCTGGCAGAAAATGAATTTGCTGTGTTAATTGTAGCGAGGAGCCCAAAAGTCTGACCACTTTAAATTAATTCACATTCTTTCATGGATTATCCAATCAGAAGCCAAGGATAGCTTTTGTAAAAACATCACAAACTGCAAGCGATCACACACAGAAGATGCAAGGCAAAGTTGATCTTTTTATGGCTGCTTGTTTTGCAGCTTCATACACTTCACTTTTGTAGTTTCTGGTTTCTAAATCCTATGCTGTAGTAAATTCACTACTGTGAAATATTCCCAAGAAATTTCCAGTAAATCGGCAACCACTCAACAAACCTTGAATATCATGAAGGCATGTGATTTTATGCTCTGGCTTTCAAGTGTATTTGGTCTGCAAGGATGCCAGTCGACATATTAACCAATAACAACAAGGATGATATTTGTCAGAGGATGCTGGTAATTCTTAGAAAATGGCTTTAGCATTTTGGCTTTGAAACTGTACAATGAAATAATTTCTCCAAAATACAATTCTGTGAGTGTTCGTTTACCTAAGAAAGTATAAATTCAATATAATTAATGAACTTGGACTCCATTTAGTATTTTACCTGCCCGATTTTCATGCACTCCAGAAAACTAGACAAATCTGCATTATCACATGGTTGAAAATATTTTTTATTGCTTCAATGCGCTAAAAATGAAAGTCAGTAGCAGTCGCTATTGGCATCTTCACAGACCACTGTATGTGAACTCTTGGAGATTGTGCATTCCATACAAACTACATTGAACTGTGTAGCTCTTAGACCATAATTAAAGAGAGTGAATATGATGTGTATTGAACAGAAATTGCCTTTTTGAAGTCACAATTTAATTATAATTTATAATTGTTTAATTGTCTTTTTGTCCAGGTGAATGTGTCTATGTTGCTGCGGTACATATTTCAGATCATTGGTTCACTGGTGTTTATGTTCACACTCAGTCCCAAGCTCACAGGAGTTCTTATTTCTGTAGTTCCTATTGTGGGAGTAGGAGCTCAACAGTATGGTGTGTCAAGTGTGCAGGGCTTTGTTTCTCTGTTTTTGTTTCAGAGAGCTCAAAATTAAAGAAATAATCAGATCACCATTTGTAACCTGTTACAAAAGTTAGTTGCAGCAAATTTTAGTTGCAAAATAAACATAAATTAATTATTAACGATCAGAGGATTTAAAACATGGGCTTATAAATTATTGCAATATAGCTTTTTAACAACAAAAAAAAGTAAAATTGTCTCCAGCATACCTCCAACCCAGCCCAAACACCATTTGACAGTCCAGTTTGGATTACTATTAATACCCTTTAAGGATCAGGCATCAGCCGATGCGGTTTGCTGACAACTTTGCTACCTCAGATGAAACATTAATAATACCAGCTACACCCAGTCTCTACAAGCAAAAAGATCGCTGTTCACCTGAGATGGAAGAAAACCCTCCCCTTGTGAACTGGCAAAGTGTACTACAGTAAAACCCGTCTTATAAGAACCTAAACTTTAAGAACCTGTCACACTAAATTTTCATTTTAAGCACCCTTCACATAAGAAATTTCAAAGTAGGTTGTTGCACTCCACAGTAATATAAAGTCAATCTGTTTTATTTTCTTGTAAATGATACAATACAGTACTCTGTATGTTAGAGTGCTTACACTAAGTCCATGAAATAAAATCTAAATAGTTACTACTACTCTTTGTGTAAATACTCACCCCTTAATTATAATTTATACTCATCCCTTAATTATAATTTAATGTACCTTCTCACACTCATATATTTCCTGCTATCTTAATTAATGCACATTCGACAATGATGACATGAAGTTGTTGAAACGTTGCATATTCTTTTCATTAATTTTCTTGTTAAAATGTTTATTGAAATGGACCATTATTAAGGTAGTAAAACTGCTATAAACGTGTCCATTTTGAAAATTAATATCTTCCATGTTAATAATTTTAAGAAATAAAAGTTACATAGGCTTATTAACCAAGACTTTGACTTTGAGAAAATTAATATGTGAGGTGTCAATTTTCACACCTTATGTGTGAATTCCAATTTAAATATAGTGGTAAAGTGATGACGTCACAAAAAATAAATCTATGAAATTATGGGATTTGCTGACATATTCTGAAAGTACATGATGAAGAATGCCTACTTGCCAAAAATCAGCACCTTATTTCATATTGGGGGTGAGATATTGGCCCTTTCATGCTTCAGTGACTCCATACAAATCCTTGTAATTTTGTCTCTGTTCTACACATCACAGCGCAATCCTTTTCGAGTCTTCCACACGATCCCACGCAAATTGAACTCCTGGAATCCAATATAGTGTCTCAAAATGGCGGCATTTACCTTATAGCAGTTCTACTACCTTAAATATAACTGTTATTCCATTTTTGTTAATTGATGCATATAACATTTGTGAAGTGCATCACATGCCAAAATCTTAATAGGTTACTGTACAGTACCCTGTTTTCTAGATTCACAAACTTTCAATTCCATTTAAGGATACTGTCACCAAAATCTGGCCAAAATTTTCCAAAAATTGCAAAATATTAAAAGGAAGACAAGTTACAACAGAAAGAGCTTTTCGAGGGAATTAGTAACAAATAGCAAAAGGTGTCATAATCACATGGTTTCCAGTGGAGTGTTGATGTTTTTCGCATGCTAAATTTCACCCGGAATCTCAAATTACTACTGATTTACATACTTTGTTTTATATAACGCTTTCGTGTCTTTAAAGCGAGGAATCTTACCAGCTCCATGAAACGCTCAACAAGAAAAGTCTCCTTTGATAAAACCGAAGAAAAAGCCCGGACCAAAGAAAGCGACTGTGGAAGAATTTGACGAAGTAAAAACATCTGACCCTGCCGCCAGTGACAGAGGTCCTTGGTTCTTGCCTTGATGTGAGGTTTCTCACAAAGAAATCGACGTCAAAAAAACGATTTCTGTTAATTAAACAGCAAAACTAAAACAGCAGAAACTATATATAGTAAACACAAAGCGGAAAGCGTTTTGACAAGAAAAGGTTGCCCTGTCCATTGGTGGCTGAAACTACTGCTTCTTTCGGGTAAATTCCAGCTTCGTTCACATTCTGTTCATTGATCCTTGCCCGCTCTCTTTTTATTTTTCAATGTACTCCCTTTTTCTGACGATCCTTTTGACTTCGACTTCGTTTTTGCCATAGTTTGATGTTGTATTTCATCGGAAAGGTCGCAAAATAACCACGCGAAATTCATGGACTCATTTGTCACAAGACTCGCTGGGGGTTCTGCGTTGCGTTTCATTGTTCGGTGGCATGAAAGTTTTGACAGCCGCCTTAATGAGGTGTGAAAATTGGAAATTTCTTTGAAGGCCGAAAACTCCAAGTTTGTTTTCATGCGAGTTACTTCTCTTTAAATGAATTAATAGGGTATGTAGATTTATTGGATTTTAATGAAACTTAACCAAAATGTTCGTCATATATAAACGGACAAAAGTGTGTGAGGCTTTAATGAAATTCGAAATATTTTTCTTTTGTCGTCCCGGCGCATAAATCCGACCCAAAAATTTCTTATTGTCTGACTTGACAATGTCTTTTCTCAAGAACCAATAGGAATTTTGAAAAAGCCTCACACTTTGTTAATCCATTATCTTCTGAGTGACATAGTCCAGTTTGTTTGGGTGTCTGCGGTTCTCAACGCAGCAGCTGGTAATTTGGTGAAACAAACACGACTACTTTTGTGTTTCATGGCTCGTGCATGCCAACCAAAGAAACAACGGTTAAAAATGTTAATATGTTCGTAATCTAAGTTTTATTATTTTTACAGTGACATATAGGTTTGCCTGGTTTCTTTTAAAGTAGCGCGCATAGAAAGATTTTCCCTGAAAGCACCTTATTTTGTTGACAGTAACCTTAAAACTAAATTACATTAGTAGCCAAGGTCCAACTTCAAGGAAGGACACAACCTTGGACATTTCTTGGACGTCTCATCTTTACCTTTTGACACACTTCACCTTTGCAGATGTTTTGTTAAGCTTTAAATCTGGGGTAGCATAATTGAGCTACCACATTGTTGTTTGCGACCACAGACACCTATGTGCGCCAGCAATACATGTTTACAAAGAAACCACTGTTCAGTATTGACATCTGATCGAACAAATTGCATACATAATTTCAAGAATATATGTGACTCGAGGAAGTTTTAGGCACAATAGGAAAACATTTAGTTGCAAACGCAATTGATTGAGCCTTGTTGCACCAAACAAAGTCAATCAAAAGAGGATTATTTCATAGGAGATCCTCTTTCAGGGTTATACAATGGTACACCACCAAAAGACGTCAATACTTAATATGGGACTACAAAATAATGCTGAAGGAAATTATTCAGTAGTTATTACTATCATTAATGTAATTAATATTTTCTTTCTTGTCGACATAGGACGATTTGTGCAGGGTTTGCGAAAGAAATTTCAGGATGAGCTAGCAGCAGCATCAACAACTGCTGAGGAATCAATTGGGAACATACGAACTGTGCGGTCATTCTCTCAAGAACGAAAAGCCATTAATAATTATAAAGTAGACATTGACAAGAGTTACAAAGTTGGAGCTAAACTTGCCCTTGCTTCAGGTACAGAACATTTTTTTGGAAACAAGTTATTTGGTTTTACAGTTCAAGCACGGCTTGAAATTATGTAATGAAATGTTATTTATTAATTATAATTTTTATTGATTCCTAATGAGGATATTCTTTCCTCTTCCTTAGGATTATTTCAAGGTGTTATTGGGATCATTGGTCAAGTAGGTGTTTATTTTCACTGATAGTTTTTGCAGAGCTGCTGGTAGACCCTGGTAGTCTTAACTAAAAGATGTTATTTCATTTACCCACATTTACACACAAAATTGTTCTCAGGATAAAAACCAAATTTTGAAAAGCTGATGTTTTGAGTGGTACCCCTTTGTCAGAGTCAGCTTTTCCAAGTTTTTTTTTTACTTCTTTGGCCTGTGCCGACCAAAACTGGCCTGGACAAACATTTCCCTTTGTTCCATTTCTGGTGTCGTCATCTTTGACCAAAAGAGGCATCACTTATACTCAGGATGAAAAGATCTTTCCATTGATACCCAGATCAGTATGTCAGGGTAATTGAGCATGAAATACACATGGAAATGCTTAGGAAACTCGCAGGAAAATTTGTGTCAACTACCATTGGCTTAACTCCTTGGCAAGAATTTCCTGCTTGGATGACGCTTTCTCTGGAACTTTTTGTACTGAACCAAGCCCAGTTGAAGGCCAACAACTGCAACAGAATGATAAGAAAAGGAGAAAAAGGAAAACCAAAAATGGAAAAAACTAAATGCCTGAAGGCTTAGGTCACTTTTTAACCCCAAATCTCCAAACTTAGCATTTTGTACAGGCTCAAGCACAAATGTCATAAAATGTGATGATAGTAGTAAGACAAGCATGCTTTCATGCTGCAAATGATGTTTTGTGTAGGTGGGGGCTGGTTTAGCTCATAACTGACCATATTTTAAAATGTCATAAACTTCCAAAAGAGTGCTCTTTTCAGAAATCTCCAGATGCCAATATGTTAAATTAATTACTTTAATCAACTTATATTGATTATCATGTTTGTCTGCTCAATGACATGTAGGACAACAGTTTCTTTTAAAAACTTATCTATATTTTTTGTCATCTCAGGGTGCAGTTGTATTGGTGTTGTGGTATGGTGGGAGTCTAGTCAATCATGGCGAACTCAATGTTGGTATCTTGACAGGTAATGATTAAAATGAAAACTATTGCTTTTAGCTAACTGCTGGCATTTGAGCTTTGTAGGGTTGAAGTCTAACCCAGGCTCATAACATCTCCGAAGCAGCCCCAAAATCCTTGTTCTAAACCCCTAAAGACTCAACAAATGACCAGAACACAGAGATAGCAACTGTGTTTGTTTAGGCATCCAGACATGCAAACCGGGATGAAGCATATAAGGCAAAAAAGCACAATTATTCTTGTAAAATGTAATTGTTATTGTAGTCCTACAGACAAAGTAATGATTATCTCTCACTCAACAAGGAGCAGCGACTGCTTATGTAAATGACTTTCATGAGTTAACCACAAGTGATGAAAAACATAGTCGAACACTGAGTTGCAGTATAGTGTGACTAAAGGAATGATACACATGTGTAATATGTATATGCATCGCTTCAAGTTGTTAACTCTATTTTACAAGTAAAATGAACATCTGTTTTGCTTCTCATTTATTAGTTTACGAAGGCCCCTGTATAATTTGGAGACGTTTTTTATCATTTATTTATTTTGCCACACAGAATACATTACAAGGTACTGGTAATTAATAAATATAATGGTGAAAATTGAAATTAATTAAATTATAAAGAAAAGTGGTGAGGAGACCGAAGAGAAACTAAAAAGCTTATGTGTGATTGGCCTACTCGATTAAAATGATAGAGAACATTATTTAACGCCTTCGTCGCAAATGGTGGTTGGGTGCCCAGGAGTCTGGGACCGGAGCTGCCGACCCCAAACCCGGATACACCCCAAAAGCCTGCCCTAACCACAACCTCAGCCACGAGCCCCTGCCTGCCTAACCCAGCCCCAGCCCTAGCACCCATTACACTGAACTAGAGGTTCAGTGGAAGAAACTATGACGTAAAATAATAAATAGTACTACACAAATTAAAAACTAATGTGAAAAAGGGAGAGGAGGGAGGGAACTCTAAAACCTGTGAGCTACAAAATTGCCCTGTATGCTGAGTTAAGCTACAAGCACATGCTAAGGCGCATGCATGAAACGCATCAGAATACCTCTGACCCTGCGAATGCCAGAAACGTCCTGACAACCGCCCAGGACTGCAGCATGACAGTACCAACACCACAAATGCTGAAGGCCCCCTCTACCAGCACCACACGGCTGGCCAATAAAAGCTAATGGCACACCAACCACAGAGCAAACTTGCTCCTTGTTGTGAACAAAGTTAAATTAACATTTAACTACAAGAGTTGGTGTAGTGTCTCATGGTTAGAAGCATCTGGATTAAACCATGTAAAGCACGCACAACAGATTCAACTTTTAACAGCTACTGTGTGCTTTTCTTTATTCCCATAATGCTTAGTGACCGAGTATTGATCAACTCCTTAACTTCCTTGCTTGTTGTCCACCTCGTAGGATTGGTTTCAAATGATGGTGACAGTTTATTGGACTTGGGTTTTCATAGTAGAACTTTTTCTTCTTCTTTCAGGTTAGACTCACAAGCACCTCTCAGATTATCAGCATAGTCTTTGCCCTTCTGTTTTCTTTCGTGATCTCTGTCCAGAACTTCACTGTCATTATGAGCGGAGTGCAACTCTTCCGCACCTGGGAACTTTGAGCGAATCTCTCTTCCAAATAACAATTTCGCAGGACTCACTCCAGTAATTATGTGTGGTCTGCTTCTATATGCGAGCAAAAAATTCTGCATTTCCTTTCTCCAGTCACGTCCTTTGCTGTGTGCAACTTGCATAACTTTCAGCAGACTCCGTCTCTTCACCTCACCATTGGCTTGTGGCCACAAAGGGGTAGACGTTCTGTGTTCAATGTTGTTGTCCTTGAGGTAGTCTTCAAATTCTTCTGACACAAATTGTGGGCCATTGTCAGTTCTTATTGACAGGGGCAGTCCATGAATATCAAACATTGCTTCCACACAGCTAATTATTTTGCCAGATGCCACCAATTTTGAATAAAATTATAGTTTTCTTTTTCATTGGTAATTTTTTGTAGTTCCTAAAGATCATGTGAAAGAAATAAAATACACTGATAGTAGATCGTAAACAGCCAAAACGCAAACCTCAGACACATGCATTAGTATTTTATGTGTTTTGGAGGTAGCAGATTTCTCCTTGTGTCGGTGAAACATGAAAACTTTCACATTCTGTCCAGTCAGACTATTTTTTTCCAAAAAGTGGTTAGTATTTTGGTCATTTGATGTAAATTTAACTTTTCTCCCTATCATGCAATGTATCTCGAGCTTTAACAAAAATAGCCCTCTTTTGACTTTCAACATTTGTATTTATTCCTGTTCACGATTGAATTCAATTACCGTATTTAACACGTCGACATGCTACTGGAATTTTCCACCCGGCACAACTCGTCAAGATGAACACTTCAAAGACCTCGACTTGAAAACAGGTTGACTTGAAATAAACTGCTTAAAAAAATATGAATTATTTCATATTACTTCACATTATTGTTATTGTTGTTGTTATTGTTATTGTTATTATTATTGCCAGAAGAACATCGTAGCCGCCATGGATGCGGATGTTTAGAGGTCATAGGTCTGCACAGTTTTCCATATTTAGTAGTTTGACTCCTGTAATTTGCAATTTTTTTTCAGGTGGTTTGTTTTGGCTAATTGACATTTGCAAGATATGTTTTAGCTCTCATAAGTTCGCTCTTGGTGTTTTCCATGAAGATGTTGATTGTTTGCATTTAACATTTGTTATGCCAGGCCCAGCTATTAAATTCACTGTGTTTCAAGATGTGGTTTCTTATCACAGATATCTGTCTTTGTCCAGCATTACCAGAGACTGCTGTAGAAAGCTATAAGTTTTTGAGGCCTGTTCTCTATTGTAGAGGATTTGTTTCTTGTATTATCTTTATTGAGCGTTTAGTCTTCTGAGCTTGGTGTTTATGTTTGGTGTTTTGTGTACAAGTTGGCCATTGGAACCACATGATTCAAATGTAGATTAATATCTACCACGCACAAGTCTGTCAACTGTTTTGCGTGTTGTATATGGCCCACTATATATATATATGGTTTGGTTCAGGCAAGACCATGTTTATTTCAAACTGTGCTTTGACTGCTTGAAACACTTCCTTCCAATTCTCTTTACCACCACCATCGTAGAACTCTGTGTTTAGGTTTCTAACTTTTATGTTCGCTTCTGATGCAAACAACCAGGAATTCCTTCAGCCAATCAGAGAAAATCACAGCTCATTAAACAGTGGCTTTTCTTAACAGACCAATAGGCCACTTCAGAAAATACCATAATACGTTTTGTTTGTCCCCAAAATTTTGCATAAGCATTGTTTTTGTTTTCTCTTGGGGTCATTGTAAGTCCCATGAGAAACTGGAAACAATGCTTATGCAAAATTTTGGGGACAAACAAAAAGTATTATAGCATTTTCCGAAGTGGCCTATTGTTGTTCGTACTCAGGTCCTGGTACACAGTCGGGGGCCCAGAACAAGGATTCCGGCGCTGGTTCGAAGACAGACTTAATGAAGGGTTTTAGGTTGTCTGCGGCACAGGCTAGGTAGAATTTAGCACTTGTGTTGTTTGGCACAACTTATCTGTTAATCAATATACAAATGTATCCCTATGTGTGTGAGTTTGTTGTTGAAGGAAGTGAAATAAGCAAATTACTTAGTCACTCAAAAAGTCAACTCTTCTCATGTGCATTTGGATTTAAGAATCCTTCTTTGAGGTGAATTTCAATTAACAAATCCATTACCAATTTTATGGATTTGCTACTTTTTAATTTTTTCTGACTTTATGGATTTGCTACCTTTTCGTTGTTTTCCTTCTGATTTTATGGATTTGCTACTGTTTCCTGTTTTTTTCTGGGAAGTCTGAAGTTAAAATGATTTGCAAAACTGTTCTCATGAGCAGCTGCACGTGCACTGGGTGGCACTAAAGATCGGCTGTTGATAAGAAAAGTTTTGTAAATCCTGCTCCAGATTTCCTGAAAAAATTGCAAGTTAGGAAATCCTTTTATTAAATAATGTTTGTTACACTTTTAAAGCCTTCATGCTGTACACTCTAAATGTGGCCATGGCTTTTGCCTTCCTCTCATCACTGTATGGTGACTTTATGCAGGTTGGTTTTAACAGTTGCTGATGTTTGATTTACAATTATCTATTTTTAACAGAAGCCACTAGTATACAAGTTACCCAATGACTGTGTAGTTGCAGAAAATATGAACACGGCAACTTCAGGTCTGTCACTAAGGGCTACGCGCCGGTGAATTTCCCAGGCTACTACGAGTTTGAGCCCCGGCTACTTTTAAACAAAGCCACAACACTGGAAAGTGAAAAATACATCAAACAACAAAATCCCCTGGCTACTTGTTTACTTTTCCCATCAGTGACAGCCCTGCAACTTTTCTGTATGGTAGTTGATATTATTCAGTCTATTTTTAAGTCCCAAGGCTTGGCCCTATTTTCAGTGTCATCCTTAATGTTATTTCTTCATGTGTATATTTAGGCAGTAGGTGCATCGGTGCGTATGTTTGAGTTGATGGATCGCTTACCTTCCATAAATATGGAAGGAGGACAAACACTGCCCTCTGTTAATCAAAGTAAGTTCTGTTATGTAATTATCTAATGTATGCTGGGCTTTTTATCACCTGATGGCTTCAAATTTTAACCAATCAATAACCTGGCATCACCACACGAAAGATCACGATGACATTGGTCATTTGACCAAGTTTGATGTTTATTTTAATGCTTTAATTAATACAAAGATAGTTGCAACAGTTGTACAAAGAATAACAAAGTATAAAGCTAAGATACAAAAGTGTGTTACAATTATATGTGTTGGGTTTACATTGTATCTCGTAACGATCGTCCGGAAATAGGGCAACCTATCCGGAAATAGGGCATCCAATTCGACGAACTCTTTCCAAAATTACGAAGGATCCAAAGAGTTTCAGGCAATGAAACTTTACGACCTACTTGTTAGACGTGGAAGCTAACTTGTGGCTGAATTTCAGCTTGTTTGCGTTGTTTGAGGTAAGATATTGCGGTTTATGCAAAAAGTGTCTGGAAATAGGGCAACATACTGTACTTAGATATTAAATTATGGAAAACAGGGATAAAGATATTTTCTGAGTTTCTAAAATTCAATGTAACTTCTTGACCTATTAGCTCTATATTTTCTTAGTTGTTGTTCAATAAAATATGTTACTGAGAACATTTTTTTTCTTGCAGCTATCCAGTTTCAGGATGTTTGTTTTGCTTATCCATCACGACCTGAAACTGATGTACTTAAGGTAAAAAACAAAATGCTTATAGCAATTATGTATATGTAGAGTATATTACATGCAGAGATACGAAATTGCTCTTAGAGTGAGCATAGCGAACGAGTGAAATATGTTTCAGCACGAGAAAAGAAAATTTCGTATCTCCAAGTGGCCATGTAATATTCTATTTACTACCGTATATAAACACCAATGAACTTCCAAACCTTTTCACTTTTGCTGCAATAGGCGCGATTTATTTACATAACCATAGGAATGGTGATATCTTCACATGTGAAGAAAGCATCTTATCTTCACCTGTGAAGATGTCATGTTTTTGCACGAAAGCTCGCCTGTTATTTCACTGCTGTTTACATAATAAAGTGATATGAGCTAGCTAATGGCATTAAATTGAAACTCTCACAAATGACTTAAAAATACTACTCATTGTAAATGCACCTATCTTGGCATTTTTCCATAAAAATAGAATGCCACACCAAAAGTAGTCAAGATTATTCAATTTTTTTCATCATAATATATAGTCCCTTTTACCTTGATTTCAGTCACAGGGTTTGCGATTGGCAAGCCAGTAGTTGATATATCATAATGACTGTACATTTTCCAGGGCTTGTCATTTGAACTTAAGCCTGGTGAGACTGTGGCACTGGTTGGGCCTTCTGGTGGTGGCAAATCCACAGTGATCAGCTTACTAGAGAGATTCTATGACCCAAGGTCAGGCAGTATCTCTATAGGTGAGACAAGAGATGATGAGAAATACTACAACCAATTTATAAAACATTTCAGACACTCTTGCTTGAGAAAGTCATTTTAGACAATTTGGAACTGACTCTGTTTTCCCCTCTTTTCCCCATCATTGTGGTCTGGATTTTAGGATTAAAAAAATAAGCACCAACTTTAAAGGGGGTAGGGAGATTACAATAATAGATTATTTGTTCATTTTTGCCACATTGCAGGGTTGGGAACTTCAATTTGAGAGCACTTGCCTTTCGGGCAAGTAACCCTCAAAATGCACTCGTCCACTGGTGCGGATCCAGGTTTTTAGGAAAGGGGGTTTGATGAAAGGGAGCGCTCCAGTCAGGGGGTCAGGGGGAATCCTCCCCCCCCCCCCCGACAATATTGAAATTTCAAGTCCTAGGAAATGTGATTTCTGCCATTCTGAGGCAAAGCCAGCGTGTTACCATTCTTTTTTTTAGAAAAATGTAACAAAGCTACGTTGAAACATGCAAATTTGCATTAATAAAAGTATGATAAAAATATACTGCATTTTATCTCGTTTCAATTTTGTGTTTCGTCAAAGACGGGATCGACAAGAAACTTTCTTCGAGGAAATTTTTCCACAAAAAGCTGACCCACAGCATTGTAGTCAACGGGCTTTTCGCAGGGAATGTTCATCAGGGCCAAACAGGACAGTCTTGACAATTTTCTTTTGGGCATCTCAAAGCAACTGAAAACTCGCTTTTTAACTGAAGAATAAAAACAGATCTATATCCAGGGTTCGTCACAAAATAATCAATGCTTTATAATTTGCTGCTCTTACTTGTTGAGTGCACCGATCATTGTAGGGACTGAATTTCCGTGACTGGACTGGCAATAACTGAATGGTGCAGCAAGCTAGACAAAATGTCACTTTTGGCGTGATGCTTTGCAGAAGCATGAAAAAAAAAGAGACAACAAAAACAGCCAAATTCACAGTGAACCAAAAATTTATTTATTTATTTTAATGGAAAGAATGTTTTAGCTTTATTGAGCAGCAGAGGCTTACTGTATTTATTTAATATTTTACAAGTTTTTGACATTAGCTGTTTTAATTCAAGGGGTTCTATTGAACCCCCGAACCCCCCTAGATCCGCCCAGTGCACAGATAAACTTTCACTCGCCCACAAACTTCATTGTCTTCTCGATTGCCTCATATCACAAGCGGGTTTGGTTTTTTTTTTCCGAGTTTGTTTTCTTGTCAACAACTTTAGACACTCCAGGAATACATCTCCACATTTTGGCCACGATCAGTTGACACCATTTTTAAACTTACCATGAGAACGTGCATTGATCAGAATGCTGGTAAAGTACGGGGAAACAATTCACTTGCAATGTCATCGAGCATGTGTCAGATCGAGGGTTTATGTTACTTTAATGAAAAATTCTAGTTTAAGACCATAAACCCCAAGAAATCACAATGGAGGCACTTACTTTATCTTTCAAGTAGTTGTTTTATTGATGAATCTTCATGAGATCCCTGTGGTCTGCAAGCAAACAGGAGTGGTCCTTGGGCGCCATGTTTACTTTTTCATCTCTCCACCAACGGCTCGATAGTGACCCGCGGTATCATTTTGTACAAGTACATGCATTATGTAATTGTCAAAGCCGTAGTTATTGTCTTTTATGAAGGACTTTTCGAAGCCCAATGTTGCTTTTCAGCACCAATTTATTGAACTGTTCTGTTCTGAATATTAAACTTTGTAAAATAGAAATGGTATGTTTATGTTAAGGGATTTTCTCAGCAAAATTGAATTTAAAAACATTGTTTATTTTGCAATTTAAATAATTTCTAGCCGATGAAGATCGCACTCACCAAACAGGCGAGTGATCTGTGATTTGTGCTCGCCCGACACATTAGACACTCGCATGGGCGAGCAGGCGAGTGCTAATGTCCAACCCTGACATCGGCATGGTTTTTGAAGAAGAATACAAGAGAATGACTCAATGAAACAATTTTGAAACTGCTTTTAGCTCCTGCTGGTCAGGGTATATTCACAATCAAGTATGTAATCAGTAGTATAGGGGCTCTGTTTAGGCCCTAACCAATCAGAAACCTGGATATGGGTCATATGGCCATTTTGCATATATAATGAGAAATCGGGAATATGTCACAATAGATTTTATACTGGTAATTGAGCATTCTGTTTTTCCCACACAAAAAAATCATGCCACAACTGGAAATGCGTTTTCAACAACTCTATTTTTGTCAAAATCCTAATTGTTACAGTTTGGGTGCTAGCCCTAATGACTGAGTTCCCAGCAGTATGTACAGTACTATTTACAAGTTTTTGTGTGTGCAGTTTCTGGTGATAGGGGGAATACGAGGGAGAGAGTGTGTTTTGTTTAACTGAGCATATTGTGTGGACGTGTGTTTTGTAGGGGGAACTTTTACAGGTTGCACAGGAGCTCTGCCATTTCCTCGTCTTCATCAGTGTGTCATAAGCAACTGTACGGGTAGGTCAAGAAAGTGGCGGGATGAATGACCCGTCAGTAACATCTTGACAATATGCTCTCTTGGCCCTGTTGATTTCTTCATGCTTTGTTTCAAGATGGGCTTTGATAATCTCTGCGTTCTCTGTACGTCATCATTTTTGTCGAGTGTTTTTGTGTTCTTATTCAATTAATTAACTTAGATAACCGGTGTTTTCACGAAGTTCTTCCACACCCTCACCCTCCCACAAGACTAATTAGTTAATTGATATTAATTAATTTAACAAACATTAAAGTTCACACCTTAGCGCCATAGCGGTTTAGATTCGCTACCCCCCACAACATACCATCCCAATAGTGCCTTCAAAAAGAAAAGCATGGCAAAAAACTAATCCCAGGATCGAAAGGGAACCCAAGATTATGATGGTTGGGATCTCCGCCTTAAAGCAAATATCGTTATGGCACAAATTGGTAATGTAACTGTGAATTGTAAACAACGAGAAATTCCCTTGAATGTAACAGGGATGTTTCAATAATGCAGCAAGTAACTTCTCACTGTTCTTTGCAGTATGCCAAGGATCAGTTCGCAAAATGCACTGTTCTCCCTCGTCTTAAATACAATTACCTTTTGAGTTTTCAAGATATCTAGGCATTTTTGGGTGGCAAAGGGTCTTGCTACAAGCAGTAAATAAATTATTGTACCTTTTACCACCTGATAAGGGGAATACTGGAATGGTGTCAAACCATGCAATGGAGACTGCCTAAACCGATGTCCAAGCTGTTGAAGGGTAACACAAGCAAGTTGGTTGACCTCAAAATTACTAAGTTCCTGCAAAGCCTTGGGCAACCCAGATTCACAAATTAGACTGCTGGCCAGCATTGTCTTGAGTTTAACCTTGCCTAAATTACATGTAGCCACATACAAAAAAAAACTAGGCTATCCACTGGATAATGATTCATCCCTTTGAACAACCGGGGCCAACGGAGAACCTAAAAAAACACACCCCATCCCACAGCACATACCTTTAAATCTGTGGCTTCAGTGCTGAATTTGCTCTTGGATAAACCTTGGCAGTCTTGATCAGGTTCAAGACGCTTCCAACAAGTGTACAACTCTTGATGCCTTTTACTTCCATTGAGTGAATGGTTTTCTACAGTAACAAGAACGGTGCGACATAATTTGCTCACTCCTTGTATAGGTGGGAAAACAAAGAAGGCACCATTCCCCACACTGTAACATAACAACTGATAAACATTGCGCTATACAGTATCATTAATATCGTTCGGGCTTGCTCCGAGTTACTTATTTTATATCTCTGCAGTTTTATTGCACTGACTGCAGATTTTCTGCAGTGCCATGCACAAAATGCACAAAAAGTTTAGCAACGAAAGATAACTGCGTTGGTATTGAAAAATCAGAGAAGAATTTTTTGAAGTATATCAATACACACTTCAATTCACCCAGTTCATTTGAAGCAAGCTGTCTTGGGTGAAGGTTGACAAGACCATGGGTGATCGTTCACCAGATATTTTTGACACCGAGGGAGAAAATGTAGAGGAGAATGTTAGCAGCTCCGAAGAGGACGAGAATCCAGACTATGATCCATGGCTTCCACGGTTTCTTGATATGGGTAAAATCCTATATTATAATATTATGTGCAGAGAGTGCTGCTTTCAATGTCCTATTACCTTTAAGCAGAAGGAGTGAAAGGAGGCTACAAAGGACCTACTAACAGTGTCTATTATGGTCCCACTGTATCAAATGCGACACAGTATACCGTAAAATCATGAACACTCTTCAGAGATTTATTGACAAAGACGACATGGATTTCAAAGAAGCGGCTGAGTCAGCAGTGCAGTAGAAAAATGGAAATTCCTGCTAAAGAGAAAAATGATAAGAAAGGTACCCCTGACAAGCCAGATGATGATGATGAAGGAGAAGAAGAGAATGAAAACTCTGTGTGAATTGGCTACATTGTTATAAGAGAGGGTGATTGTAGGGGTTTTCTCATTATTTGCAAGACAGCACTCAAGATCAATTGCTCCAATCAATTAGCAGAGAGTGATAGGAAGGTCATGTGCGAGAGTGCCTACCATAAAATATATTACGCAGCAAACAAGGAGTGAATCCTGGCTCGACAAAAATGATGACGTACAGAGAACACAGAGATGATCTAAGCCCATCTTGAAACAAAATGTGAAGAACTAAACAGGGCCAAGAGAGCATATTGTCAAAAGAACAGAGAATGTATCAGGAGTTATCAAAGAAAATACTGTCAAAACAACAGGGAATGCATCAACGAATATTGGTGACACTATTATGCGAAGAACAAGGAACAGATCAATCAAAGACTTCGTGGAAGACTGGGAGAGACTGCCGCACAGTACCAAATGCATGTGGACACAGGTCCGTAAGAGGACAGAGGATCTCAGGACTTAGAAGTGAACTGAGATGTTACTGATGGGTCATTGATCCTGTCACCTTCTTGAACTACCCGTAGGGCAAGAAGGTGACAGAAGATGAAGAAATGGCGGAGCTCCTGACTGTACAACGTGTAAATGTTCCCCCAACAAAACACACTTCCACGCAATATGCTCAGTTAAAAAAAACACACTCTCTCTCCCTCGTATTCCCCCTATCATCAGAAACTGCACACACAAAATCTTGTAAATAGTACTGTACACATTGCTGGGCGCTTGGCCATTAGGGCTAGATCGTAAGCGACAGTCATAAGTGGAATTGGAAGAAAATGGAAACATTCTGATTTTTCTGACTCCGATTCTGTCATGCTTAGGACTCAGATTTTCGGTTTTCACTCTGCTAGCGACCCTGACTCCATTGTTAGTGAAAACCAGGCTTAATTAATTTTAATGCGTGTATGTCATGGAGACAAATGATTGAACCAAAAGAACATCCCGAAAAATAATTGTCAAACAATTACAGGTGATCGTGTTGGAGGGTGGTGCATTAATACCAGTATGGCTAGCATATTGAGTTCCTGGCTTGGGATTATTCTGTAATGCTTTTGAACACAGTTTTCTCTCGTGGTTACTTGCTCTATGAAGGTGTATAAATGGTTGCTAGCAAATTAAGTGCTTGGAGATGGGCCTGCATTGTGCAAGCATCACTTCCGGGGGATGTAGGAATTAAACTTCTAGTCACTAACTGTAGATAATATGCATCAGGGTGATTATAAGTTTACCTGAAATTAAAAGCAATTATTTCAAGTCAACAAAGTGGGTTGTTTTATAGGTGGAACAAACTTGGATGTCCTAGACCTGTTCTGGATGAGGCGCAAGATTGCTCTCGTAAGCCAGGAACCAGTTTTGTTTGCCACAACAATTGCTGGTAACATTGCATATGGACGTGAAGCTACTCAGGAGGAGGTGAGCAATATTTGGTCAAATATGGTAATAGTAATATTGAAAGAGGTTAGCCACTTCTACCTTTGAATGAAAAAATAAAGTAACACACATCCATCTGACTGATGTTTTCTTAAAATAGTCAGACACTTTTCGTCAGCTGTCTGTGCATTAATTGTGTTATAAATCTTATTTTATTTTTAAAACCTTTATAGTATTCTGTAATTTTTTAATTCATAACCGAGTGCTAGGGCTGTACTGCGGCATATTGGCCCAAGGTTGTGGCAGTTCGGTACGTTTTGAATTAGCTATTGTAGGTTATTATACTAAGTACCATATGGCAATCGGGCCATGGTTGTTTATTTTTCTCTTAAGGGCCCTGAACAGTATCTCATTGCTAAGTTACGTGGTTGCCACTGAAGTGCAATTTCATTTCCGGTGTTTTTGCGGCCTTTCTGCATAGCGGCAAAATTTACTTCATACTTCTTTCCTTTTCCCTTTACACCTGTTTTGCAAAATTACAACCGATTATGATGAAAATCAAACTGAAACTTCTTTTACTTACATCCAACTTTGTTTACATTTGTAGTAGCCTGTAGATGTTAACTGACGGCAGAAAAGATTGTTAAAGCTACGAGAAATCAAGCAAGATTCAAGTAAAAGTTTGCTAAATGATGCTGCCAACTCATTGCAGCGATGTCAATTACGATGATTTCAGCCAATCAAACATCATAACATTTTACTTCCGGTGCAGACAAAATTTCGTAGTTTTTCTCGAGAGGAAAAAAGCGCAGCTTCTGTTTTTTGCAGTAAATCAAAAGAAAATGCCTTTTTCTAGAAACGTAAGCATGCATTTTTGGAAAATCAAAATAACAAAAAAATGGCACACAAAAATGTGGTTATAAGACCACATTTTTTGCCATTATTTTTAAAGTTTTTGTGCTAACGAAAAGCGCATGCTTACAATTCTTAAGATTGATGTATAGTTTGACCTGATACTGCAAACTGGGAATAAGAGCATACGTGTCACGTGACATAGGGCGTGGTTCTGATGACATTATCAACCTGTTTGCACCCACACTCAAAGTCTACTGTCTAAATTTAGTTTCATAAAAGCAATGCTAAGTCAAGCTACAGCCGACTGAATTTTCCCTAGCAACGGCCAAAAAAGATACTGTTCAGGGCCCTTAAAACCACTTTTGGCCACTTTAAATTCAAAGAGCTTTCACTGTGTCATGTTTTTGGTGACTCAAACAACTCAGAAAGAACGAGTTACCACTAGTTTGAGAGGGTATTTGCACGTTTTCTTGTCACAGGTTTAGTAGCAAATTTTGATTTTTCCAGAAATGGTCCATATGGTAAAATTAGTGTGATTTTTACCTTTTTTACTTACTTTATTTTGTGAAGCACATTTGAACATTTACTTTAGTATTATTATTTTATTATTATTGTGGAGTGGCAAAGGGTGCATTTTAACTTTCCATCACTTTTATTAGTTTCGTTGTGTTTTCTTTTATTAGATAGAGGAAGTTGCAACGCAGGCAAATGCTCATAATTTCATTACTACATTTGAGGTAAGGTCTGAGGTTGTATGACGAAATAACCAGGATGACCAACTCACTTAACAGCTTACAAGGAATTTCAGTTTAGACCTTGTATTAAATGAAGCAATCATTCAGTCAGCAACTTGAAGGTAGCAAAACAAAGGCCTTGGCAAAACAAAACTCACTCACTGACCTGGTAAACAAGGAAACGTGTTTCCAGAAACATTGTGGGTGCATAAACACTTTTAATTTGGACTTTTAATTTGCTTCTTGGAAACAATAATATTTGCATTGTTTACATGCAAACACTTCAGTAATACATTTTAAGCGGAGCGTGTTGTAAACTGAACAAGATCACTGAGAAACTTGCCAAAGTAATTTAAATACTTCCAGTAACATAACTTCAGCAATGCAATAGAGTTTGCTTCACCATACAATTTCCATAATTTTGATGGCATCGAAAATGGTGGAGGCTGTCTAGGGCCCTTTAAGATGGCTGCTGTGGCAATGTTTACAGTTATCAATTAGATTATCAAACACTCATCTAGCACTTTTAAATTGTGTCCATTATTGTAGCCTTTGATTGTGTCACCACATTTCTTATTCTAGAGCCTCTGATACAAATGCCATAACCTTTGAGTGGTAAAGTCAAGTGAGGGAATTTAGACGTGAACCACTCATGATTAAACAAGCCACTCTTGTGCAGAAGGTCATCACTCAGGTTGTGGCAACCGTTAGTGGGGCCAGGAATATTTAAGTGATGAGACCTAACCTGAATAATAGTATGGAGACTGCAATCAAAACCATTAATTTTGTTCATCGTATTCCATTTGTTGTCTAAAACACATGCCAATCATAACAAGTCATCATGTGTATTTGTTTTTATTGACATGTGAACCTTAGGAAGGATATCAAACTCAAGTTGGTGAACGTGGTGTGAAGTTGTCTGGAGGTCAGAAGCAGCGTGTTGCTATTGCACGCGCTCTGCTTATGAACCCTGATATTCTGTTGCTTGATGAGGTAATACTGTATTACCGGTAAGCAGTTATTAATTTCATGTTAACATTACTAGATTGAAACCTGTACTTATGCAGCCACGCATGAGTGGCATGAAACCTTTCAAAATAAACAACAGCTATTGAAATAAGCCATGCATTCTGTTGTTCCATTAATTGTCCACACCCTGCCATTAAAGGGATTTTTCCTAAGAATCCCCCACCCCTCTAGACATTCCAATTTATCTCATATTTCTTTCAATTGTTTGGCCTTTGAGCACCTCCATGGTCTGGAATTTCCAGTTCCTTCTGTGGTGAGATTATGGCTATTTTCTAGATCTACAGTCATTAAAACCCAAAACAAAGAAATGGAATGACCAAAACAAAAAACGAAAGGAAAGAAAAATGCAGAAACAGCTGTAAAAAGTCTAACCTGAGCATTATTTGGGCCAACTGGGGTGCTATTCAAAATAGCTGGAGTGCAAGGTGCAGTGTAACTCAGTTAGCTTTTTTACTTAATGGTTTTACTTGTCTCGGTTTTGCTTGTTTTGGTTTGTTTCATTTCACTCTTTTTGGTCCATTTGCTTGTTTCACCAGTTTCAGCTTGGGGGTTTTACTGGTTTACATTGTTCCCATTCTGTTTAGGCAACAAGCGCTTTGGATGCGGAAAGCGAACATTATGTGAAGGAAGCCATTGACCGTGCCATGATAAACAGAACAGTTCTTGTTATAGCCCACAGACTGTCTACTGTGCGTAATGCTGACCAGGTGTGTGGCAAAAAGTGAATGAAATCAGTTCAACCTTTTAATTTTGAACATATTCTCGTGGCTAGCCTTTATGCACAAAAATTTGCATTTCATTAAACTTTTTGCAGTTATTGGAAATAATTTTATTATCATGAAAGTTGCAGTGGCCTGTATTTCAGCATAGACGGTGGAGCATAAGGGGTGGCAGCCAAAAAAAAAAAGAAAATTTGGAGGGACGCAGCTCCCCATGTTTCTGTACCAAAATTATTGCTGTCACAATATAAAAGATTTGGCAGAAATATATTCATTCTTGTGATCTTACCTGCTAGTCTGCAGTTACTGGTAGCCTGTGTCAACTATCAAGAACCCAGGGGGTATGCACTTGGCTTGGTGTACGATGATCCAGGGAAGTGCTGGTAGATGCAGGCAAAATGCTGGTTAGCATTCAAATGCTGCTGTAATACCAAGTGAAGGATCCCTTAAATCCATAAACACCCCTTAATAGTAAACCATTACATTTTTGTTGTGTGTCAGGTTTTGGTGATTGACAAGGGACATATTGTTGAACGGGGAATTCATAAGGACTTACTAGCCAATGATGGTGTCTATAAGAAGCTTGTGTTGCGACAGCTTAGCACTTCCCAGGGCACTGCCTGCGCAGATGATGAAGGCTTTGATCCAGACTTGTTAGAGCTGGGTGAACCTTCTATTGAGGAAGTGGATGAGTCCTAGAAGAACTGGTCAATGCATTAAAAGACACGGATCTTAAGACAAGTTTTGTTAGGTGTTGCACATGTTGTATAATAATCATGGCTAGAAATCGTGTGATGCAGAGTATTTATCCCACACGTGTACAATTCTGTTTAAAAAACCAAGTGTTCTGACCAATGTATTACTTTTCAGTTTTCATATAAATCTGATTAACCTTAAATATATGTCACTAATCAATTGCGATCAATATTGATCAATCTTTGTTAGAAAAATTAGGAATCAGACATATTTAAAGGTATTGACTGTTCTATCATGGCAACCCAACTGTTGTCATGCTTGGTTAGTATTGTTCTTCACTGTGTGGTAAATGATGATTTTTAGACACTGGCTGTGGCATGTGTGATATATTTACATATCTACATACAATCAAGCATGTTTAGAAGTTGTTTAATAGTTGAACATTGCATGAACATTTTTGTTTACCTTGGTTTCACAACTTGTGACATTTTACTTTTTTACGTTTTTGAGCTATTGTTTTCCTGTTCTATATTGTCTTGATCATTCTTTGTTTTACATCACTGGTAAGCTCCACAGGTTTTTACACCGAGGACAAGCCAACTATTACTAGGTAAAATCTACACACAGGTCAAGTTACTCGTAATGCAGGTGTTTTGCCACCATGTTTTAATACGTGTTGTGCTACAACACGTACTGTTGTCATGAAAACATCATTGAAGAAAAGAGGTCAAATACAGCTCATATTTAATATCTTTTGGCCATTAACTTAAAAACTGTGTGGTGAAAGTTTTTGTGTTTGATGAAGAAACGTTTTTGCAAACTTTTAAAACATTGTCAATGAATAGGTTTCAGAGGCACCTAAATGATATGAGAAAATAACATAGCTCTGAATCCTATTGACAGAATTTTTAAAAATTTGCAGAAATGTTTCTCTTGTCGGTGTACCAAAAATATATAAAAAACAAAAGCCTGAAATGGTCAAATGTAGGGCATCATTGACCTCTTGGCATTGCCATGGCAATGAATATTGACATCACATACACAGGCATCTATTTGTTCATCGGTAAAATCCATGTACATTTATCCCAAAAGTTACCCTTTAGTATTATTGGTGTTACTGCAATAGAATTCAGAAGACAGGGACGTGTAAACAATCATGAGCCACCTTAATTTTTCTTAATCAAAACTAACACTAGAGAGAATGAATTGCCATGAGTTTGAAAAGGCAGTGGAGGTAAAGGTTGCTGGTGATCTGAGGCTTGATTGTGCAAAAGGTATTTTTAACTGAGCTTTGTTGATTATTTTTATTTGTACATTCATAAAAAATTGTTTTAGCCTGCAAAAAAGGTCAGACTCACAAAGGCAAAAAGTGTGGCTAGACCATGAAAGTGGGACGGCAAGGAAAGTAGGGTGTGAGTGAGACTACTAATCTCTTAAATCTGCTTTTCTTATCTGTAAATACATGTTACACTTCAGTTGAATCTTAGGGTGCATTCCCTTTGGGGTGATCTGGATCAGGATCAGTGTGGATTCGCCGGCGCCTTTGATGCACCATGATCCCGATCACTGATCCTGATCCGGATCACCCCAAAGGAACGCACCCTTAATGAAAAGTATCCACAGTCAATGGAACATATACCATTATTGGTAGGTTCCATTAAACAGTAGAGTTGTCAGTAAAGGGCTGATTTTCAGTATGTAATGAGAAAATAGTTTGAGCACTAGATGGTTGAATGGTACCGTTCATGATAGGATTTACTACGATTCTCAGTTGGGCGTCCGATGGGAACGAGAATGTATCCAATGGACGCATGAACACGTGAGGAAGAAACATGTTCTAATTGACTGTCAAACATTGAATGATTGTTTGTCAAATTTCAAAATTTGAAGCAATGTCAGGGAACGTTCTGCACGAGCGATCATGTGATAAAGTGAACATCTGATAAATAATTTTTTTCGCTGCCACAACTCTTTACAGTATTTTTGACTGGTGCAGATTAAACCCTTGAGCAATTAAGTTGTCAAAAATGGCTTTGCTTTGCTAAACCATCAGAATAAACCAAGAAAAAAGCAGATGTTTCGATAATTTTATGATCAGCGAGCCGCCAACACTGGCACGACTTTTGTCTGGCTGACTCGGCTTTAATTTAATTTTAATTAATTTTCTGAAAGTCATTAAAGTTTATCCCATTAACAAAGTGAGAAGGCTTGAAATTGAAGTCCCGCGAATTTTTTTATAAAAGCCCTGCTGTATAAAAAAAGTTATTTATCACCAATCAGTACACTTCCGTGATCGCTCGTGCAGAACGTCGCCTGACGTTGCTTCAAACTTTGAAATTTGGCAAACAATCATCCAACGTTTGACAGCCAATTAGCACACGATTTTTCCTCGCATGTTCATGCTTGTTTCTATTGGATACATTCTCGTTGCCAATGGGAACGTCAAAGTTTTGACGTCAAAACTTTGTGTGGAAACTGAGTGGTGTTGTGCTCAACTGAGAATCGTAGTAAGTTGCTTAGCAATGTTGAGACAAAAAATCTGCACCATCAGTCGAACTCGAGACAGGAATTTGCCATAACTGTAACATGTTCTAACTATTGGTTTGTTGCTAGAGCTTATTTACCGGTAGTCAAACTAAAGGGCCCCAGTCAGCCATGCCTTGAATCTATAAAATCTGCCACTGATGCTGCAAAATTATGAAAATACTACAAGGTCTACCAGCAGGATGAAGTAAATTTTTTGTTTCATAATTTGCTTAAATTTGTTTTTATGGAAGTCTGTTAAATTAATTTGCGTAGTTTCACAAACAAAAACAAAGACATGGCTAACTATTAGGGAGGAGCATTGCATGATGACCCTAACAACGGCTGTGAAGGAGACTAGGCTGACTAAGGTCCTAACTAATCATTTTGGTTCAATTAGACATGTTTAGAAGGAACTTACAGCTTTATTTTAACTAAAGATGTTCAAGAGTCCATTATATAATATGGAAGATAAGCAGAATAAAGAATTTGATGTTGAAGTTCTATGAATGATTGATGAGAAAGGGAATTTACTGTACAACAGTAAACAAGGTATCTGCAGGAATCCATGGCAACAACGTCCTGGGAGTTCTAGTGCTTTATGCCATAGTGTGGCCCTAGGGATGGGGTTGAAAGTTCTTGTATCTCTGTTCCCAGCAATGTGGTGCTATGGAGAGAACTTGAAATTATGCCTGTACAAACCCTCTTTCTTCTACGATTTGTGTTTCAGCAGCATTGCTACCTCATATCAGTACAAAAAGATGTTTATTTGCAGCAATTCTCCTGTTACTGAGAATTAGAATACCATAATTTTCTATTTTCTACGACGACATGTTAATCATCCTTAAGGATGATCTTATTTTCATCAGGAGACCCTGGGAATGAGGATGCATGTGTTAATTCACTTTTTCTCTAAATCTCTTTTCATTAATCCATAAAGTCAATGATTCTTTACGAAGTCTTTCAGTTGGAACCTGTCACCTTATTAATACAGATACGTGTTTGTGTTCCTATACAGACAGCGGTATGGTTAAGGCCCATTAACTGATCTTTTCAAGCTGTGGCTAAGGAAAATTTATTCTCATATAACCTCATCATTTTTAGTTACTTCAGAGTTATTTCAGGTGTTTTAACTTTTTTGTGACCAGTAACACCAGTGATGATGTCACCAGGCCACGCCCTTGGTCATGTGACCAATACTAAAAAATGCAGGCTCCCAGACAAATTACTTTATCTGGATTTTTTTCGTTGATTTTAAAATATTTTCATCTTAATCCTCATTATACTATGCACAGATTTTGTATCATTTCTGAAAGGTCAGATTTTGAGAGAATTTCAAAATATTGAAAACTTTGTAATTTTCTGAAAAAAGAATGATTTTGAAAAAGGAATGCATAGCTCTATGTTTCCAATGTTGGCTTCAATCAAAACTTGCTGAGAAAGGCTCGATTTAATGAAAATCCATGTTTCCTTTAGCATTTAAAGAAACCAGGAAGGGCACAAAATATATATTGGAAGTTACCCTATCAACGTGTGCGCAATTTACACTACCAGTGCACTTCGGTAAGATCAAACAAAGCCATGCGGAGTTAGTTTTTTTCTTTCTTTTGCTCTTGTTTTTCTGTTTTACTCTTTGTCTTTGTTTATCCTTTTTTTATTTTTCATCTTGTGAAAGACAAAGAAAAAACATCTAAAATGTAAGTGAATTTGCAAGTTATCGAGTTTTTATTTTCCGCACGCAGGCTGATGTGAGTAACCGGAAGTGAAATTTCACCTCCTTGGAAATGCGCACAAGTGCGCGCATGAATCGGTTAATGGGCCCTTAACACTAATGTTATGGTACATATGATAGGTACAAAACTTGGCTGTTAGCTTGCCGCAGGATGTTAAATAATGTCCACCAACATATTGGCCATTGCTTTTCAAGAAGGGACATTTATGCTCTCCAGAACAATTACGTTGAGAATTTCTCCATGGTTTGCAAAGTTCTAAACAAGGCTGAACCAGAAAATACACATTCCACTGGCTCTCCAACTGGACTGTAGCCTTGAGCTTTAAAAAATTCCACTGCTTTGAAAGCACTCTCAACTCTAATTGGTCTCAGTATTTTGAGTCTGAGCTCTTGTTCAGTTGCACTCAACAGCAGGCCTCCATACCCACGCCTCTGGGGAGAAAAATGGCATTCAACTACTAGTAATAAGGAATAAATCAAGCGTGCCCAAGGGCGCCGACTTGTAAACCGGCGGTCCCAGGTTCCAGTCCTCCTCCCTGCCACTAAAACAGATGTGTCTTCAATGGTCCCAAATTCAACTCCTCCACTCTTTGTTAATAACCAATTGGTGTGCCTCCTGTCAGTTGGGATTTTTAACAATTTGCAATATTATTTTGTTTCCTGCCCAATTGGCACAGCAATCGGCTAAATACACTGACACTTAAAGTGTTACTATGATTAAATTTGGATGTCTCCAAACTAAGCCATATTAAAGCATTAAACAGTAGCCTGCATGAGAAGAAAATTGCCGCTTACTGTTTTGAAATATATTTTTTCGTTACAGAGATATTCAAGTTTTTAAAATATGCAAATTAGACATCATAGACTCAACCAAATTTTAATCAAATAAATTAAGTAAAAATATCTCACTCAGTTTGTATCAGAAATGTTTGCTTCTTTGCATCATTACTCTACTAGGTGAGTTGTGCAATATGCGATTAACAATTATGTTACCATGGCAACATGCTGGGTCCCAGACCTCCCCAATGTTAAACACTATTCTGGCCATTTGTGGCTGTCAATTTTGATATTTCTCAATGACTCCGGGTCTACATGATTTCACAAGCATATTCATGTGTTAGGTGGGTTCTTTGGCCTGGTTTAATTTTCTGGGCTAAAAATTACTCAAATACTGAAAACAGATTCAAGGGGACTGGAAAAGAGTGTGTTGCCATGGAAACAAGATTAAGATTAAGTTAAACAACCATATTACTGTGCCAAATTTCAACTGTCTCTAGAAACCTGACCGAGATAGCCCTTTTTTATTTGATATAAAATTGGGTTGAGTAGATGACGTCATCAGTCTCCTAATTTGCATATTTTACCAATTTTTTTAAACTGGAATATCTCGGGAACTACTACAGATATTTGAAAACGGAAAACAGCATTTTTAATCTCACATGAAGCGCTGCACGATTCCCTTCAAAAAGCAAGGTGTAAAAAATTGATCGCAGTAGCACTGCGCGGAGATACAAAATTTCTCTTTGAGTGTTGGAAGATATTTCGAGAGAGAGCACAGCGAACAAGTGAAATGCGTTTCAACACAAGAAGAGAAGCTTCGTATCTCCCGGGGCCATGTAATAATCTATCATATAAACACTTATGAACTTCCAAACCTTTTCTTTTTTGCTGCAAAAGGTGCTATTTGTTGCATAACCATAGCAACGATGATGCCTTCACATGTGAAGATAACTTTTCATCTTCACATGTGAAGATATGTTTTCGCGTGAAAGCTCGCCTGGTATTTCACTGTTGTTTATATAATAAAGTGATTCATTTATTTTATTCATTTCAAACATCCATTTTTAAATGGAATGTCATTTTAAAATGACATTTGCTTCTTAACACTACAGATGTCATTTTTAGTGTATCTCATGCACTAAATGTTATTTTACTAACCCTGTCTCAAAATAAAAGACAATAACATGGTTGGTGATTTGTTCTTACTTGGAAGTCACCTTTGACAAAAAGAAAGTTGATCCAGTGAAAGAAATCTCTGCTGGCTGTGTTCACAACATCCACTCCGGCCAGTTTAGCACACATTACACATACAACTGGATCTAAAATGGGTACAAAGAATGGTAGAATTTATTTCGAAGAGTTTTGCAACAATTCCCTTCAGGAATCCCAGGAAGGAATTAAAAGGGTGGCGAATTGTATCTATAGAAATGTGTTGGTCTTGATCCAATCTCGAAATTAAATTGTTTACAATAATTTACTTATATCTTACACTGTGCATTTCTTTCCCTCTCATAAATTAAGTCTTGGATTTTCAGATCAGGATCTCATCGTCTTGGCAAGTCTCAGTTTTTTCTATTTCCCACCCCTGAATAATTATCAATCCCTGGTCTTTGTTAATTTCTTCATACCACTCTATACGGCTTTCTGTTTTCTATACCCCATCCCAGGGATAACTTCTTGAAAACCATACCTGCCACTTATTTATACAACACAGCTCATATGGAAGTACACTCCCCCCTCCCCTGAATTCTAACCAGCATTTTCATCTTTCAGAGTGGAGAATTTGTACATAAGTTGGAAATAATTATACTCTATTCCAAATGATGACTTTACCTTCCAGTTCAGGCATTTCTCCAAACATTATCAAATTGTCATCTGGTGGTTCCATAGATTCACCACATGTGTCCCTAGCTACCTGACGAAACTTCCGTCTGCTTTGGGTCGTGCCCTGTACTTGATATACGTGTAACCCTGGCTCTACCCAATCACTGGTAAAATGAAAAGACATGCTATACTCTATTTATAGCTTTACGCAATCAAACCTGGTCACTAAATTGGGTTCGATTGCATTTGGTAATTAAAAACAATGAAACACAGTTGAATGCAATCAAACTTTTGTTGCATCGAGACTGATTTCCATTGAGTTCAACTGCGGTATTTAGGGTGGATTTTAGATGTCTTTATCGTGTTTGATTAAGTTCAATTTCCTACAGATAAGCTTCTGATCTTGCATAGGTTTGTGCAATTGAAGAGTCATTTAAGTATTTTTATCATGCGATTCATTTTTTCCCTCCTTTTCATTGGCCCAGACCCTACCACATGACCTACAAATAACTACCTATGAATAATGGTCTGTTCATGCGTATTAGCGTCGAACAGTGATTTAATTTGCTATGAATAATAGCCTGCTCATGCGTTGGAATACAACAAAGGAGACAAAATATTCCCGTTTGGCATTCCCTGCAAGAAGGTGAATTGGGTGAAGACTAGCTTGTATATTATTTTATCCCATGCCTTGAAGAATACAGCCAATCAGCAGCCTAGAAAACCATTGCATAATCTGCAGTATTCCATGGTGTATACAAAGTATTCCATGAAAAGTTCTCGGCGTTCATCACGGCTTCAAGTTTTCCCCCTGAGAGCCAAGCCGCAGCATGTGTCATTTTTTCATTCAGTTTAAATTTTATTTATTTATATTTATTTATTACAATTTATGGCAAACAAAAACAGAAGCCAAAGGATGAAATTAAGCAAAAGAGACAAGACCCCATTTTGCGAGTAAATGTTCAAATTTGAATAAAGAAACATTGTAAAAATGATTTCCTCGGATTCAACATTCTATAGTTTAAATCTTTGGAAATGCCTGATACTAGAGACTGAAAACTGTATGTAGATGTCAAAGAATTATCCAAACAGCAACCGAAAACCCAGGAACAGTGGATAAAACAACTTTGGATTGCAAGACGTTTGTCAAGTTCCTGCAAAAGAAATAGTCTGGAACAAGAATTCTCCTTTATTTACTAATGTCAGGACAACTCGGAGTTATTTATGCTGTATTCTGTGTGCTATCCAAAAACCAGACGGAGGGATCTTAACCGGATATGGTAACATTAACAGCTTAAAATGTTTTGCGATAAACTTTTCTTATTCATTCGAAGTTGCACCTTTCTGTAAGTTGTGTAAAAGGCATGGGATAAAAATTAGTTAAGCAATGTTTTCTCATGGCAAACTGTGAATAGCCCACTCGTGACTTGATTTTCTTTTTATTTTTTTTTCTTGTATACACACTCACTTTGCCAAAGCCAAAGGCAAATAATTGATCTGTGATACACTGACAAAATCATGATATTTTTCTCAACCTCATCCAATAATTGTTAATCAATATTTAGTTTTAAATGATGGCCTTATTTGACCAGTCACATGACCAGAATAAAACTTTACAGAATTTAAAACAGTGTCAATGGTAAAGAACATTCACACTCTTGATGCTTTTTTGGGGTTTCATAAAATTTGCATTATCATAATAGTTATGACATAATAAACAATCACATTTACAGATAAGAAAATTAAAACTCTTCCTCTTCCCTTCAAGTTTCAGGGATTTAAATTTGTTTGGACCTGGCACCATTCTTTTGGCTGGTCACACATGCTTCCTCGTCAACTAACGGTACCAAGCTTGTGAAATCTGAATTCCTTTTCTGCAAGAAGTTTTGAATCAGAGAAAAATATGGATGCGTCCATAATCTGCCGACTGAACTCGGAAAGCTGCTTATACTGTGCCAAGCTTTGCTGTTGTTTTTTGAGGGGGACTTTTGACTTGTCACACAACAGGGATGACAGGTAGGGTAATGCTATTTTGGTCATAATTTACACTTTCTCCCACTGTGAGGTTTCTTGGATATTTTCGCTGCGAGATTTTCTCTGAAACAAAAATAATTTGCTGCTCGTTTCAGCAGACGTTAGTTGGCAAGGTTATTCATTATTTATTTTTTGTTCAAGCAGGTGTTACTTAAAATAATAAAATAATATTTGACATTTTGAAGAACAAACCCCCCAAAATCGCTTGCTTCCTAATACCATCTTGAGCAATTCCTTTTTGAGCAACTGCCTCAGATCTGTAGTTAATAAAAAAATCTAAAATCCCTCTTTTGAAAGAATCTTGGCATTTTTGAGCTTCCTGTGGATGGATAAGCATAACACAAGTGAAATAAGCATAAGCATAAGAAAGAAGGAAAATGTTCCTTCTTCCTTATGCTTGTGCTTATTTCACTTGTGTTATGCTTATATTTCATAAGTGTGAACCAACAATCTTTTGCAAAAAGGGTTGAGACATTTTTAACAATGTGCGTGACATCCGAATTTGCATGATATTTATTTTGTATGTCACCTCTCCCCCATATAATGTTGAATTTTGACGGAATGTTGAATGAAACATTTATATACAACATTGAACTGGGGGAAGAGGGGTGTAATGACGAATGATCTGTTTTAGTATTCATGAATCAGGCGGGGGAACTGTGAGTTCCCCTTTTTTTCGTACGAGTATCTCAACAGTTTTGCGAAAGATTGAAGCTATAATAAGCAGCCCAGGGTTGTCGTGATATATATTGGGTTCCAGGAGCTTGTCGTGTTTTAACTCTCTGGTTCCTAACTCAAGAACAATAACAAGGTCCATTTCTTTCCACTGTCTTCAGCGTGTCTGTTTGATCACGACAACTCTCAGCTGACACCACAGCCGAAATCGTTCGCGTGGTAAAGTTCCTGTTTCCTTACCTCATACCAAGCTTTCCTTTCTGTATCGCTAATGGACGCAATAACAGCCTCGACTTAGCTAGTTCCGTGCACGTGAACTAATGCAAAATTTGCATCGGACCGCCATGCCGTTTCACGGACGGACCATTATTTTTTTGAGGGGTGGGGGGAGATGGGAGTGCGATGAGGTGGTGGGGGCGGGGGTGGTTGAGCAATTACTGAAAAAGAAACAACTTCAGAAGAAAATTTCCTCCTAACGACCTGAAGCTATCCTGCGTTGTGGACGAAACTAAATCTCGGTATACCGGGGATTTAGTTTCCTCTGCAGCGCAGATAAACTTTCTCAAAGTCGTTCACAGCTAACCTGCGATCATGCCCTCCCTCCCTTCTCTACTGTAGTATCATCTCAATGAAATTTACTTGTTTGATCTCAAGTAAAAAAGGCAGATTTTGGCTAATCAATGCAATTGATGACTCTAATCGATAACCAAAAGTTTTGTGGCCTATCAGTCATCGATCATCGGCAATAATCAGTGACTAATCCGCTGATTACCTATCGATTACCTATTGATTACTCATTGATTTCATCGATTAGTTGTCTGGTTTAAATATACACTAAAAGAAAAACGTGCTCTGGGGAGATTGGCGAACCTTCAGCTAGCCCAACAGGCCATTTCCGAGTTCTCTTTTGCCTCAGCGTCAAAACGAGTCCAAGTGCAAAACCATTCATATGAAAATGTGTTTACCTGCATCTTCATTCTCATGCAAAACAAACTTATTTCCATCAGGGCCGTACCTAGGATTTTTCATCTGGGGGGGCAAGCTCCACACAATCATCTCCCGTATACAAACAGGGTCTAAAGTTGGAGTTTTTGCCCCCCCCCCCCCCCCGACAAACACACAGAGGGTTGCCTAAAAAAAAATCAACATTTAATTTTCCTAGGGGGGGCAACTGCCCCCCCTGCCCCCCCGCTAGGTACGGCCCTGTCCATATGAATAGTTTTGCACTTAGACTTGTTTTGAATCACTAAGGCTTGGATGCCTGACTCGTCCCCAGTCCTCTCTTATCAGAAAAAATAACAAGTGCCAGGAATGATGGGAAGGAATCGCATCTTGCTATTTTCTCAAAGGAGATGACTGGGGACGAGTCAGCTTGTATGCTCGTTCGGGTGGGATTCACTTTTCAACCCAATCAAGTTGACATTCATACCCAGCCCTCTGCTCATTAAGAAAACTACCAAGTTTTCCTCTGTGCCCACATTTAAACACGAGCATCTCGAATTAACTGACTTTTGAAAAATTAATCTAATTGTTAAAAAAACTCAGGCTCTTGGTTCAATAGTCCATTTTACAGTTCTGTGAAATGTAACCAGGCCTCTGTATGAAAGCGAGGCTCAGGGTAACCTTGTCATGATAGAGACCAGGAACTATTTAGCATAACAACAAAACGATTTACATATCAAAAGCAAGAGAGTTTGTATCTGTGCAAGGTCACCTCCAGCCTCAATTCCACTCAAAGGCTTGGTAACTAAGCACAGAACTGTAAAATGGCCTATTGTTGAATAGAAATTTAGGGTACTAGTGGACAAAAACACACACAACTTGCCTATTGATAGGATATTTAATGCACCCCTCTTGGTCAAGTGGCTTATCAATCATTTGCCACACCCACCCTCCAAAGATTTCAGTTGTTCTTGAACCTTTCCCCTCCTAAGTTTTTTGGACATTAATCCATTTTGTACTGAAGATAACTTCTAACTTACAATGCTACTATACATATCAAAGGATTTCCGATTGTGAAGAAGAGCTCCCCACAACCAACTGTCATCCAACAAATGTAAAGTTTGTTGTCAATAGACCAGGATAAAACAATAATTAAACTATAATGCTGAACCAGAAACGTTTTGAAAAACAAATTATAATAAAATACTTGCCTCAAGTATATTACTGATTGACAGTCAGCATAGAAACTATAGACATCGTGAAATATTCATTTGAAACTTCATTTTACATCAACTGTGTCCAATTTTTAAAGCCTGATTTAATCCGAAAGTAAAGCCTCTAACCACTTGTGTCAATTCCTTGTACAAATCGCCTTACAATGTACACCAACAGCCAGCAAACAGATTTTTTGGGGGAGCTGTTCTTCACAATTATTATTGCTGAAGTATTCACTAACAAACAAAAATAAATCTAACAAATGTGCTGTTATTGTTCTATATAGAGAGTATTATGTTTTGAAAACCTAACAGTTATTCACCTTTGTATCTTTAGTTTAGCTGAGACAACAACACAACCTATTCACTCTCCAGGCTGCACTGATTAGAGGTAGTTCCATAAAAACCCAAAATGAAACTCATAAAAGGCCACAACATTCAATATAGTTTTCACTCTGTTTAGAATATTCATGCAACAAGGTCTAACCAGAATAAAAACATGCAGCTATTATTTCAGCTACTGGAGCAAAGCAAAAAACAATTCTCAGGCAGTTGTACTATCTGACTTTTCCCATGCATCAGCATGCTGCCAGTTGCAGAATTTTTTAAGAATTCTAACTGGCTCACTGTAGAGTTTGACTGAGTTATGGCCATACATGGCATGACTTAGTTTTGATTTTAAACTGTCAATGGGCCTTAATCACACAGCGCCCATGTTGAGTCCCAAGGGATTGAAAACTTTTGTTTTGCCATGCAGAAACTAGTTCCCAAACATTTCAACTTGAGGCTCGGGGTGCAAAATCTATTGTCTGTGGCCAATATAGCCACCACGCAGACAAGGCCCATAGCAAACTGCTAGAGCTACTTTTGTATGCAGCTTAACTAATTAACAATTAGATTATGAGCTTGAGATTACTATGAGGTGATAGTTGATAAGGCCGAAGGCCGAATCAACTATCGCCTCATAGAAATTGAGAGCGAATAATCTAATTGTTTTAGTAGAATTCTTAACATACTTACTTCAAATAATGATTTCCAATTTTCTCTATACATATCAAAAGTACTGGTAGTATTATGTCTTACTTGCAGCCTTGTATGCGAGCTCATCAATTTATTTATTAATTTTGAAGTTTTAAAAGCTGTGTAACGGTAAATGTCCTTCTTTGATTATTCCCTGAAAGTAAATTAACCAGCGTATTTCTAATCCTTGCACCAAAACTTCAGAGAAACGAGCAAATGCCCTTATTTTTCAGATGACCTCCTGCAACTGCACACTAATGGCTGATAGTATACGACCTCTGACCCAATCAGATTGCAGCATTTTCATTAGTATGCAAGTCGAATGCTTCTAATAAATAATAATTTTGTCTTACAGGTAATTAAGGAAGCCTTGACCACATGTTAGATCACACAATTGTCTTCATGAAAATAAACCTGACTTTTCTCCTTCTGACATTTACAAGTATGTTTTACAAGAAGTTTTGAACAATGGGGGACTATGTTGCTGCCCTACATGCCACCTGGTATAAAGGGGATGAGTGATCGAGCGTTTGAACTTGATACTTTTTAAGTATCAGATGATGGTATTCATATCTTTCCTCATGTATGACAGGAAAATTTTGATATAAGAAGCTAACATAGTTTTCTTTCGAGGAGAAATATAATTTTTTGAAGAGAAATCCAATGCTGATTACTGTTTTGGGTGCAAAGATTCTTAAAAAGACTAATTCTCTCTGCTTTCTAACACTTAAACGGGTTCCTCACAACCAATTATTAACAAATAAAAGTACAGCTGTACAGACAACAACAAAGAAAAAGAAAGGCTGAAAGAAATATCACTGAAATAAGATTTCTGATTGCCAACAATGTCACTACATTGAAGTTATTAACTACGTAACAGCAATTAAGTTAGTTTGAAGTATAGGGAGGTGGTGACTCTTTGGGTGTGTCCTTCACTGCATCTTCGTAATTGGGCAACAGGTTCTGCATCTGAAAAAGAGAGGCATTATAAAGCAATCTTTGCTGCTCAGATAATCACAGATCAAACGGTTGGAATACTTAATAACATTTACCTCATTTTCCTGTGATTGAACATGAAACAGGAATGCACTGGTGGCCTGCTTCACACGGAAATTCACCAGAATTTTGTAGCATGACCAAACACAGCCAATGAAGTAGGCCTGAAACAAACATTTCACAAGACCTTAATTACCACATTTTCTTGCCGAGTCATCCCCAACATTTATTTAAAACTCAGCCTTGTAGACCCAGCATTTATTTCAACCTGGCATGTATTTAACAGATGTATGGTGCCTTAAGGGTTTGAAGAACAGAGACAAAGCATGAAGGGCAAACAGTCATCGGGCAAGTGTGAATCTCTTTGTTGTGCATGATGACAACTTGTGCATTGATAAAGTTAAGTTCAGCTGCAAACAAGTTACACTGTAAGCTTGAAAGTGTGTTTTTCGATGCTCATTTTATGGATACATGTGCAGCAGCTGCCATCTGCTTCTCGCCATGTGCTTCTTGCAGCGCAAACAACTTAAATTACAAATAGTTTGTGCATCAAGACACGAGATAAATCAATAAACTGCACAAGTTGACAAGTTACACTGTTAGCCTACAAGGGTGTTTTATGATGCTTTTATTGTTTCCTACTTGTGCAGCGGACTGCCATGTGCTTCTCACTGCATAAGATTCTCTCACTTCGGCAGCCGTGCGACTTTGACAAGTTTTCACATATTTGCATTGAAATTCTACAAGCAGTTTGAAAACTTAAATCATACTGGCTTTCACATGTTTGGACTTAAATTCTACATGCAATACAAAGTCCACAGACATGCAAAATAGACCAAAATAGCCTTGAGCTACACTAGTATATGATTATTTCATACAGAAATGGAGCATACATTTATTGACTTACTTTGATTGACAGAATGGTGACAGACACAACTACTACAGTCATCATCAGAGTCCTCATGTCCATTTTGTCCACAGATTCACCAAGAGGAAAGTTGGGCTACAAAGTACATTAGCACTTTAATCCACCAGTCATAACAAAACAAGTATTAAGATAAACTTTTTGAACACAGAACACAGTC
Source organism: Blastomussa wellsi (assembly GCA_947652115.1). Lineage (NCBI taxonomy): Eukaryota > Metazoa > Cnidaria > Anthozoa > Scleractinia > Plerogyridae > Blastomussa > Blastomussa wellsi. Next base: position 22,953,986 of record OX393569.1, read on the forward strand.
TAATTCCCCTAGCTTGAAGTATTTTAAATTACATCTCTAAACTGCACTCCAGAAACCATAATGACGCTGTCCCAAACTACACATTTTGAAATTATCACATATAAAAGGTTGTAGTCTCTATTAAAAGTTTGGATTGTCTTGTAAAGAAACAGCATAGAAATGACAAGAGAAAGAAATCTCAATCGTTCATCATTCAACAAAACGTACATTGTTTTTTAGCATGAGTTTCAGCTCAGGGATATAACTGATTGCTCCAACAGCACCCAGCAGATTGACACAGAAATCAAACACTTGTAAACAGAAGAATGGCAAAAGATAACTGGGTTGACGCTGAAAAACAAAAATAAGGCCACATTTATTAACACCAACAAAGTACATGTAGTAATATAGTAAAGTTCATTGAAAAGATTAGAGACAGAAACACTCACTCTTTTACTCAGAATGAGAGCTGATGAGCTCTTGCCAAGATCTGGGCAGGCCTTGAAAAAATAATGAAATTCCAGCCTACCCTGTGATAAAGCAGCTCTAAAACTCTCCTTGCACTTACCCATTCACACCTATGCAATTAGCATTAACAACTTCCAGAGTCCTTGTCGATCATGCAAGTTATCAGAGGCAGTCCAAGTGCTGTTATTATAGTTGAACTACATCTAGTTATATTTGAACCTACTGCAGGAATATCTTTATGTAAGTACATCCCAGTCCTGCCACCTTCACAATACCAATGTGATTACATGTCCAGCTGTCATTTATGTAACATAGTACTACATGTAAATAACAAATGGAATTCAAACTTACAGTGATAGCTCCATAAATCAGCAACACTGTGATGAGAAAGGAGCAAAATGCTATAGCCAATGCAACTGAGTTGTCAGCTGAAAACAAAAGGATGAAACATTTGATGTAATGAGAATTGATTATTCCACAACAGGACCAGTTTAACTACTGCTCAAAAAAAATACAGAAATCTTCACTTCCAGAAATGAAACAGTCAAATAACACGACCAAACAATGGGAAAGCAATTGTTATGACCTCGACAAATGTATGGATCTTGACAATAATATCCCACATGATACACGTTAACGCAAGTAAACATACTTAGAATAAGGCTTGAAAACTACATAAAGCTGGGTGGGTGTCATTGACCAGGTTTCACAACAGCAATTTTCTGACTAAGGTTGCTCAGGCAAGCCATCACATCAAAAAATAAATATAATTACATTATCTAATTCAAATACATACCTGATCGTGGGGTTGTGCCATAAGTTTCAAAGTACCTCTCTTCATAGAGTTCGGGATGGAGTAACATCTGAGTCAACACTACCACACCAGCTATGTGGATCAACTAAACAAAACAAACAACACCTATTTCTATTATGAGGATACATTACATGTTGTATTAGTGCTGTATTGCAAAATCCAATTATGTAGTTGCCTCTTTTAACTTAAAACTATCCTTTTGGCATATTAGACAAAAACTAGATGCTCTATAAGCGTCAACTCGAGCTTCTTTGGGGATTTGGTAAAGAAGGAAGAGGTAATAATGAGGCTAGGCATTACTCGATGATATGCATTTAAAATATCTTTTACATTGTGGTTTGTTGACATTAAATATATTGTAATTTGTAAACCTTTTAGTGCATACAGATCAGTTACTCCATATTAACTTTGAAAGTATGTAATAGACTAAATTGTCTGTAGATGATACATGTATATCTAATGATATGCATGTCCCTTGAGGATGCGAGTCAAATACTTTAAAATGGCCACTACATATTGGCACAGTAATCAATACCAACAGTAATACAACCAACTGTCAAAAGAAATGAAGCGTGAATACGTGGGGAAAAACATGCACTAATTGGCTGTCAAATGTTGCCTGTTTGTTTGTCAAATTTCAAAGTTTGAAGCAATGTCAGGCGACATTCTGCACAAGCAATCATGGAAGTGTACTGCTGATAAATATTTTTTCCGCTGCCTCGACTCTTTACAATTTATTTTTAACTGGTGAAGATTAAACCCTTATGCAGGTAAGTTATTAAAAATGGCTTTGCTTTGCTAAACCATTGGAATAAAACACCATAAAAATGAATGCTATGATAATTTTATGTTCAGTGAGCCACCAACACTGGTGCGACTTTTGTCTGACTGACCCATCTTTGTATGTAATTTTCTGAAAATCATTCAATTTTTACCAAACACAGAAGGCTTGAAATTGAAGTCTCACAAAGTTTTGTAAAAGCCTCTGCTATATAGAAAGTTAAATTTGACCAAATTTGTGCAGGCATAAATTTATTTATCACCAAGACATGTGATTTTAAACAGTGATCTGTACCCCTTTTTATATCTCCATTTAGAGGGAGAGGCTAAATCGCGTGGGTGGGTGGGTGGTTCGTGGGTAGTTGGTCGTGGGTTATGGCTTGTGCCTTGTGCGTCGTGATAGACTGGCCAATCAGGAAAGAAATTATTCTCACTGATTTAGTTCCCTACAGTCTGTGCTGAGTAAATGGTCATATTGTCAGTTTGTTTTTTAACTTTATTATGAACTCACACTAGGCATTAACATCTACAATTTACGGACGGGCCATTTTTTTTTGTAGCGAGTGGGAAAGGGAGTGGAAAAAACATATCGCAGAAACTGAGTCACGCAAAGAAAAACATATTGAGGAATCCGAACAATTTTATGCACAACCTGCCGCTGAAAAAAGTACTTATTCTGGGTCAGAAACACTGGATGTTGATTTCATGAAGCATCGTCAGTTGTTGATTATCTAACATTTTCTTTATAAGCAAGACACAACAGAATTAAGGTAAGTCTGCAGTCGGGCCTAGTGGCCCATCAGGCCGGAGCTTATCCCGGTTTCTGTAGCATGAAGCATGGGATGCTAGTCCATCGCAGGGTTACCCCCAGCAGTAAATTCGCCGGTACCCATTTATACACCTGGGCGACGAAAGGCACCGTGAGAGTAATGTGTCTTGCCCAAAAACACAACGCATTGCCCCGGCTAGAGACTCGAACCCAGCCTGTCCGATCCGGAGTCCAGCGCACTAACCATTAGGCCACTGCGCCTCCCTCTTATTTTATCCTTAATTTGGGCGAAAAATGGTCACAACACTGCGACTGAAGAGGAATTTTAAGTCGTAAAAGGGAAAAATTTGGTCACAAATGCGACCGTATCGGTCGCAATTTTAAGCCCAGCTGTGGTGTCAGTCGCAATATGTTAAAAATATTTAAAAACGTAAAATAGCCCAAAAAAAAAGAAAAACTATGCGGATTCGCCAATTTTGAAAATGCAGTAGATCACGCATTCGCTGATAATTTTAGCTTGACTTCTTGACTCTGCATCTGGACGCGTACGAGACCCAAACCACCGCTTTACATTAGAACTGCTACAAAAAATGAAAGAAGCAATGAAACAAAACCCCTTAAAAATTGCCATCAAAAACAGCACCTACCGTCCTTTCAGTGAAACTATTACACAGAAAGTTTACAAGGAATGTGGATGTGGACTTGAACGAAAATAGTGGTGGATTGACGGATTTGGCCAAAAAATAGCACGGATTGGCGGATTCGCTCACCCCTATTCACCCCCTTGCTCATCAGCATCCAGCATGGCTGGCCATGTTAAAAGTAAACAGATTTATTTCTTATTTTTTGTCGCTCGCATTTTCCTCACAGCAATAGCTACAGCAGTTACAATAGAAGAGGAGAAGAATATAATAGAACACCAGGGTTTCTTTGTCGAATGCATTTTCTGCCTGGTGGGGCAGAAAAAAGCCCCCCCCCTCCGCCTCCCCCCCCCCCAAAAAAAAGGTGCAGAGTCCAATGGTAGAGAGCACCAACGAGTAAAGATTATGTGTTTACATATTTTCCTCACGCACGGGTGGAAGGCCTCTGGTGTGCGAGAGTAGCCTGCAAACAGGCTCTCCTGTTGGAGATTTCGCGAAAAGAAACAGCAAAGCGAGGTTCGCGAGGCGAAACTCGGGTCACTCCAGCTACACTAAACAGAGAAAAAAGGGATGGCCTTAGGTATAAAGTATTCTGTCAAAGGAACTCATTAATTCATGGCTCCTTGGAGGAGGGAACTATTAAAATTCAAACTGAATCATTACAATAATTTTGAAGATTTTCGATCTCTTCATATCCCGCTTCATGCAGACTGCTGGATCGGATCAAGCTTTTTTGTGTTTTTATCGTGCTTGAGACAATGAAACAGCCTTAGCTGAGTTAAAAAAGAAACAACCAGAATGTAAAAAAACACGGCCTGAAAATAAAAGAAAAGCCAACCAGCCATCATTTTATAACTTCATATTATTTTAAATATTTTGTTTTTTGGTCATTTTTCTTTTTTTTTTTGTAGTTTTAATATTTTTAATGCAATGAATTTTTTTTGCAGTTACTTGTTTTCTCGTTACTCCATTATTCGTTACTCGGTTACTCGTTTTAATAACACCCCCCCCCCCCCTTCATTGTCTTTTATGCACGCTGATCGAAGCTGGTTGTTTAAAATGACGTTATCATGCCGTTCACAATTTTTCAAAATATGATATAGATTTGCAAAGAGATGGCATTCAAAACAGCATAAAATAATCTATGCGCCGAGTCAACTGACCCACGATTCACAACCCACAATCCATGACCCACCCAGGTTAGTCAATCTCCCCTTTAGAGCCCTTCAACCAGCCTAAATTTACGCGTTTAAAATCACCTTCACTTAATGCTTTTAAAAACATTTTTCAAAATTGCTACTTAGTATTGCGTATTTTGCAAGATTTTACGTTGCACAGCATATTCAGCTACAAGTGCATGCTTGAAATCGAAGCAATAAATGGGAAGTATTTTCTTTCACAATGGTACTTATAGTCAAAACTTAAACTATATTTGTACATGTACATGTGTTGTTGTGGCATAAACACTATGCAGAATATCATTTTTGAAATATAATCAGAAAAGTATGTACATCTCGCCAACCTATATGATGTCCGTTAGGACCTATAATCTTTGTTCCTCTGCGTGTGTTGACCAATTGATTGACAAATCAATTGATGGTTTGCTTTCGTTGCATTGGGCGGGTAACCTTAATTTCAGCCTTCTCCTCTGGTTGCTTAATCCTCAGTAATAAAGTTAAATCATGACGTGAAACAGCCACAAAGGTAAGAAAGGCATTTATTGTGTATAATTTTTCTCTTACTGACTTAAATACTTGATGACCCAAACAACATTTTAAAGCTAATCCCAAGGCCTAAATGACTATTTTAAACCATTTCTATGTGCATATTTAATGTTAAAACACAGTGAAATCGCCCAAAAATTGAACATTTTCTTTCGATTTTCCGTATTTTCTAAAAAAAAATTCTTAAAAAGTCTACATTTATTTAACCTATTTTTCATGCGATTCTAGACAAATTTCGTTAAGGAATGACTCAAACAAAGAGCGTAAGTCCCAAAGGCTCTCTATTGTTCCGGCTATTGTTTTCAATAAACAAAGAACTGCATGCATAATACAAGTAAATGTATGGGGCTGTGCAAAAATCTTACCCGCTGCTTGTGTCAACATTGGAAATATTCATTAATTGACTTCATGGTGTGTAACTTGGAGAGCGGAAGTTTTAGCAGAAGCTATACTTTCCTTACAAGAAAAAAAGCCCGCGATTTCAACTTTGCAAAAGAGGTAGTAGCCGCTAAATCAAAAAGTGAAAAACGCTTGATATCTGCATACTATCAGAAAGATCGAAACCGTAAACCAATACCTTAAATCCAAGACGCAAATAAAAGCGGGGAGAACAGGACTGTAAACAAGATGAAACGAAACTTCACGATTTCCGTATAATTTCCAACTATTAGCACATAATTTCGCTATGCATTTAATAACTGACAATTGCTCCCTGAACAGTCGTATCTCCTCATTTACGATAGAAGTTACAATATATGTACAACCGGATTAGTATTTCTTATTGCACTGACCTGACGGGAACGTCAGACGAATATTAAAACGGAACATTTAAGCTTATAGTAAGGTTATCAATAGGATTGACGGTTATCTAGAATATGTGACCGTGGTGAAAAAACAATATACTTAAAGGTACAGCTACCAATACTTATCCTTAAAAGACTGATGAAAGGTTACTTTCTTCAGAAACAGCAACACTGCTGAGGTGTCGACCATTCAGCGGATAAGAAAAGAAAGCGAACTAACCCACTTACCAAATGACAAAATCCCAGAACAATCGTGCCAAGCCTAACATCCATACAACAACAGCAGGTCTTCATAACCGAGCTGTCGCCATCCACATCATCGGATATCCTTCTTGGCTTCATTTTCTGCCAAATTCGACGGTGATAAACTCCAAAAACGCCAGCAGCAATACTTATCAATCCCAAATCAGGCAAGTAACAAGTCAATATGGACGAAAATCGTTCGCATCAAACAATGTGGGCGCGAGAGCTTCATGGGACTTGTGATGTCATAGCCAGTTAGAGTATCATGGGATCGATAACTGTT